>QGSO01000245.1:1458383-1549546 GCA_011037825.1 Carya cathayensis | reverse complement strand
TTTTTTTGAAAAGCAAAGTGTGCTCCTTTTGTCATATGCAAAAAGTAAAAAGATTAGGTTTGAATTTTTGAAAAGTGAATGATGATGTCTTTGACATGTGAATCTTTTTAAATTTGAATATGAAGTCTCATATGCCTATAAATAGATCATTTGAGAGTTTCACATTTCACAACACCAAGAGCATACAATATTCATTCAAAGCTTTCATTCTCTCTTCTCTAAGCATTGAGCCTTAACCCTTGTTCATTTTGAGAGATATAGTTTGTGCTTGTATTGTTCTTATTTCACTCATTGAGGAGTGTTTTCTGATATCCTACCCACTATCAAATCTTGTATCAGTAAAAGGGTGTGTACAACCCTTGTGCGTGTAGAAAGTGTTCTACACAGGGAATCGTTGAATCACCACGTGTAAGGTGATTGCAAGTGTAGAGGGTGTTCTACACGGATCCTTTGTAGCGGTGTTGTTCAAAGGTGTAATAGGTTTCTATCTCCACCTGAAGGAGATTGAATAGTGAATTTGAGGATCTTCAAGGGGTAGCTTGAGGCGAGGACGTAGGTAGTGGGGCCGAACCTCGTTAACATACTGAGTTTGCTTCTCTCTTACCCTTACTCTTTATATTTATTGCTATTTCATATTTTGTTTATATTTTATATTGTATATTTGATTTATAATTATTATTTTTTTAAATACAACTCAATTCACCCCCCCCTTTTGTGTTAGTCATCTGGGCAACATCATTTATTTTTACGTATTTTTTATGTACTCTACTAATATAATTGGTTATATTATTTTTTATTATAAAATAAATGCACAAAAAATGACTAAAGTATTTCTTTCTCATAAAGAAAATGTTTAAGGTATTATTTTGTTGAAGTTACATCAGTAATATAAGAATTCAACTTTGACATTAGTTTTTTTTATTAATAAACTTTGATGTTCATGAAATTTTAAAAATAAAATCCCTTGCTGCCTTCAATTAGGGCAATCTTAATTTTGGGGCCGTTTGCGACTTATACAAGAAATATTTTAACTACAAAAAGATCATATAAAAGTAAATTTATAAATTGATTTTGATGTGGTATAGTAAATTGTAAAACTAATTTTATTGTAAAAGTATATCTAATGTATTATAAAAAGTCATATCAATTTATAGATCTATATTTATAAAATCTTTTTGTAATTATATCACTTCTCAACTTCTATATATGATATGGCAGTCATGAGAGGAATATTTCTCTCGGGCATGACCATGTCACAAATAGGAGGAAGACTGATTATTTCTCAAGTCAATTTAGATAGAAAGGAGAAAGTACCACTGCATTTTGAGAATTTAAACACCATTCTATTTTAATAAAAATTACCAATTTGTCAAATGTTTCTAGCCTTTCTTCCTTATGAGTAGAAATCCAATCTAATTTGGTCTCTTTTGCAGGAAAATCGGCCGGTCAGATTGTGTGTGGACTGTAGACTTATGCAAGAGGGGTAATGATACACTTACATCTTTTTTACTACTGCTTTACTATTCAACTATATTTTTCCCATTTTAATCTTTGAATTTGGATTAAAAATTTTAGAAATTGACATTCTTGCATGATTTAGAAGAAAATAAATTCAATCAACTAATGTAATCGTGTAATTTAATTAAAACTAAATTCAATTTTATAAAAATTAACATTTTTTTGCTCTTTGAGTCAATTTTTATAATATTGAATTTATTTTTAATTAATTTAGATGATCATTAAGTTAGTTGATTGAATTTATTTCTTTCTAAATTATACAAAAAGGTTATATTCTGAGATTTTTAATTCAAATTCAAAGAGCAAGAAGAAAAAAGAATAGCAAGACAATAAAACAGTGGTAAAGAATGTATAAATGTATCATCTTATCAAATCATTACAAAATTTTCAAATTCTCACATAAAATAAAATAAATAATTCAACCTTTTAAAATTTTAAAATAAAACTAATATTAAAAAAATATATTCTAATAATATTTTATTCAACTTTCATCTCAACTTATTTACGAAAACAAACAAGGCCTGAATCTCGAGACCAATTGGATTGTTGTTTGTTCGAGTTTAGCTATTGATGCACGACGAACTATCATGCCATTTGTAAAATGTAGTAAAATTTGTGATACTACTTAGCCCCGTTTAGATAGTGAAAATATTTTATCTCATTTCAATTCATCACATCATTACAAATTTTTCAAATTTTTACACAAAATACAATAAACAATTCAACTTTTTCAAATTTCAAAATAATAATAATATTAAAAAATAATATTCTAACAATATTTTATTCAATTTTCAATTTTCATTTAAAATCATTTCATTTCATCTCACTATTCAAATTGCACCTTAATTGCAACACTCAAAATAAAATAATATTAAATAAAAATAAAAACAAAGATAAGGCTCGGTACGTAAAATAAATTATACATCGTAACCGTTTATCATCCAAGAAGTACATTAAAATCCTTTAAAAAAAGTATATTAAAATAATTTTCTCGCCCTAGTGAAATCACTGCATATTCTAAAAGTTTAAATTAATAATAAAGATAAATCTAATCATTTATATTTGTCTTCACACTCCCATTTACATTTGAACCAAAGTCTCCCTTAATAAATGAGTCCAACATGTAGATTTATTTATTTTTTATTTTTTGAAAGGAAATATCTTCTTTATTTAGTTACACTAACTAATAACAAATGGATAATACATAAAGGCGCTTCCTCCATCTCTACAATCACTTTAGAAATAGAAAGATAAATAGCATTTCTAGCTAGTGTGTGTGCAACCGTGTTACAATTTCTCTTGAATTGTTGTACAGACCAGTGAGCAAAAGACTATAATTGATCCTTGATATCACTGACAAATAAACCTACCTTTGACCAAGATTCTTGTTCCCTTTGGATTTCTTTAACAATATGAAGTGAATCTACTTCTAAAATGATATTGGTGAAACCCAGTTGTAGACCAAACTTGACAGCTTCAAAAGCTCCAACAACTTCTACCAACAAAGGATCAGGGAATAAGGACTTTTTGTTTCATGGCTACAGACACCAACCCATTCTCATCCCTTACTATGATGCATATTCCTACTTTGCAATTAACCTTGTCCACATCTGCATTCCAATTTATATTGAAGGAATTCTTAGGAGGGGTAGTCCAGCTTTGAACCACCATATTGATAAAACTAAGCTACTTTGGTTGCTAGGAACAAGTTTCCTTCATTATCTGAAAATCCTCATTTGCTTGCTGCACTACCACATTAGGAGGTTCGAATTCTTTTTGGAAAACCACTATGTTCCTTCTATACCATATCCTCTTTGAAACCACTAAAATCTCCTCCATAAGCTCAATATCTGAATTGCTGCACAGGTCTTCAATCAGATCCAGGAAGAACCTCTCTGAGTGAGAAGATTATTGTAGTTTTGTTGAACACTAACCCAAAATGTCCTGTGCTGCTGGGAAACTCCATAGGGATTGAGTAACTGATTCCCCCCTTTAATGCATATAGGACAAAAAGGATTCTCCACCACTTTCCTCTTACACAAATTCAAAATAGTAGGCAAACCCTTTTTACAAGCTCTCCGCAAAAATATTTTAGCTATAGGGGAAATCTTCATTTTCTAGATAGTTGACTAGATCTTACTGATATGAACCCGTGGGATTAGAATCCCTTAAACCCATAATCAATTGAAAACTCATCCAAGAAAGCCAATAATCAAGTCAAGAAGATCTAGACCCGCTGAAATCTTATTTCAAGAACCTAGATCCGATGATCTAGACCCTTTGAGATCTTGTTTCAAGAACCTAGATTTGGTGTGAGAACGCCACAAAGGTTTTTACTTTGGATAAGTTTTTAGTTCATTCAATAACAAAAGGAGAAAATTGAATTCTCTTTGAAAATATTCACTCAATAGACTAAGCCCTCAATATGCAACTACATGTGTTTAAATACCATTTCCTCAATAAACCCTAGCCGAAATAAGGCTTCCCTCAAAAAAACCCTAATTGGCCGAATATAGCCTTCCTACAAACCCTACGACGGCCCAAATAAACATATGACAATAATCCAAGAAATCCTAGGCCGAACATCCTCAGCCCAAATAATCTAGACTAACTCCTATAGCTAATAATATAAGTCATTTTAATGAATTAAATATGTCCAAAGCCTTTAATCACATAAACATAATAATAGCTTGTATCACATGGATTAAAACTGATTCTCCTTCATTCAAACCCATCTTGAATGTTGGGGTCTTGCTAGATGAATCTGCAAACTCATACCAAGTGGATTGCACCAATCCTTGTATTGTTTCCTTGATTTTCTTAGCTTTTAACCTTGTGATTGGCGCATCTGGAACTTGTAATGGGTCTTTAAGACTCAATCTACCATGGTGCCCATCATTTTCCCTGTATTGCTAGATGGTTGTCCCTTCAATTGATCCACCAGTTCAATTTGCACATAACAGTCACTTTTGACTATGATTTTACCATCTGTAGAGCCTTTCTATTAGTTTTTGAGCAAGAGGAAGCTGATGCTATAAAAAGAATACATATAAGTAGTTGCAATAGACCTAATAGATTGGTGTAGTTCTCCAATGCTTTGTATCAAGGTCAACAAGGTCCATTACTTTTGCATTCGTTTCTAGAACTTTAGCAACACTTTTGATCATTTGATTATAAGTCTTAGGAAGCCATTTGTCCTTCCATATATGAACATTTTTGCCATTGCTTATTCTCCAAAAGGTATATTTTTCTAGTAAAGGTCTTGCAGCCAAGATACTTCTCCAAATATAGGAAGATTAACTTCTCAATTTGGCTTCCATAAGGTTCACCTGAGAAAAATATTCCCATTTCAACACCTGAGAAGCAAGGGAATTAGGGTACTGCAATAATCTCCACCCTTGATTGGCTAGCATTGCCATGTTAAAAGTCATTAAGTCTCTTAATCCTAGGTCTCCATTATTCTTAGCTTTGCCCACTGAATTCCAAGAAATCTAGTGTATTCTCCTCTTTTGTTCTTCCTGAGCCTACCAGTAATCTTGCATCACTTTGTTGATGCTCTTGACTTTGCTTATAGAGTCCAAGTTTAAACTTAGAATCTATGCATTAATACCATATAAAATCACGACGTTTCATTTGACATATTATTTCTTTCTTGGTTTCAAGAGCCTTAAAAATAGGTTGACACACAACTTATGCTTTCAATGGTTGAATCCAACTTTAGCAGTATTACCATTCCTCATATTCCCTCTATTTTGATAGAATATATAAATAAAATAAAAATTGAAAGAAGAAAATCAGAATGAGAGTAAAAAATTTGAGGTCTATATCTTTGTAATTCTGGATGACTTCTAGGCAATGTTTCTGGAACCCACTAGGTTACCCTCACCTAGGAGCCATGATCACCAAATCAAGCTTCAAGAGATAGTCAAACTCACTTGTGTGAGACCTTACTGATACCCTTATTACTGAAAAGGGGAGATTGAGATGCTAGTTTAAGAGATGTTGCAAGCAAGAATCATCTAGCCTAGTCAAAGACTTTATTCCTCATCTGTCCTCATGGTAAGGAAGGCCGATGGCATCTGGCCCAGCCAAAGTATTGCTGTAGGCATGTCAGCCTCTCTTAGTGTATCATCAACAATCTTCTCTTCTTCTACTTTATTATTGCTTTGGCCATTATTTGCAGCTGTCGGTATGGACTTTTTTTTCCTTTGATGGTGACCTCTAAATTTCTCTTCCACTCCTAAGTATGATAGCGTTGTATTGTTCATTTGGATTCACTTCTATATTGCTAGGAAAAGCTCCCATTTGTTGGGCATTGATGGTCGTGGCCAATTGCTCAATTTGCACTTCAAGATTCTTCACAGTGGCTCCCATATTGTTACAATAAGTCTCAATGTTATCCAACCATGAATCAGTTTTTTTAAACCTTACTTTTATCTCCTCAACAAAGGAAACCATGGTATCCTCAAGTGACATCTTCTTATTGCTTGGTTGATTATCAAATCCTGGAAGAGGTTGTAGCGCATTCTTTGTGTTTCTATAAGACAAATTTTCATGATTTCAAAGCCTTGGATGGTAGTAATTTGGCATAGGATTATCACGATAGTTGTAGTTCCGATTATTGATGTATTGAACTTGTTCTTGACTCGCTTCATTACTTGGAATTGTCATACTTGTAGCTGCAACATATTCTGCACTTTGTGGTATCCTTCGGGTTGTCAAAACTGAAATCTGATGAGATAGAGTAGCAACTTGAGCTGAAAGGACTGCTAACGGCTCTAATTCATGAATTCCAGCAGCTTTCTTCGCCATTGTTCTTTTAGTTAGCCATTGATAGTTGTTTGAAGCCATTTCTTCCAAAAGATAGGTAGCACATTTAGCTGTCTTTAACATCAAAGTTCCACCAGAAGCAGCATCAACTATAATTCGAATTTGCCCATTTAACCCATTATAGAGCATCTGAACTTGCAACCAATCTGGCAATCCGTGTTGAGGGCAACGTCGAATCAAATCTTTATACCTTTCCTATGCTTTATAGAGTGACTCGAAATCATTTTACTTGAATTGACCAATCTTACTCCTGAGTTGGGCTGTTTTTGCAGGTGGAAAGAATTTAGTAAGAAACTTTTCTACCATGCCATGTCCTACCCCGGTTGTAGAGATTATAGCCAACCTCCAGCCTTGTCCCTCAAAGAAAATGGAAATAATCGTAGTCTAATGGTGTCGTCAGTAACACCATTAATCTTTATAGTGTCACAAATTTTTAGGAACATCACCAAATGAATATTGGGATCATCAAGGGGCTATCCGCTAAATTGGGCTAGCTGCACCATGCTAATTAAGGCTGGTTTGAGCTCAAAGTTGTTAGCATTAATGGGTTGATGTCTTATACCCGAGTAGTTGTCATTCACAACTGGCCGTACATAATCCTTCAAGGTAGGTTGTTGTGCATCATGTTGTCCGTCAGCTATGGCTAGTATTTTATTTTTTCTTCATGATTTAAGAGTTCTTTCAATCTCTGGATCAAAAGGAGTAATATCACGAGATTTAGCATAGCACATCCAACATAAAAAACACACTTGTAGAGCAAAACTAAAATATAAAAAATAAATTAAAATAAAATTCTAAATTAAAACTAAGATTACTTTGTATTGATATTGGCAAAAAAGAGAATAAATTAATCCCCGGAAACGGTGCCAAAAACTTGATAGGTGCAAAACTGCAAGTGCGCAGTATCGTGGTTTTATAGTAAAGTGATGAGAAAAGTATTATCCTCAGGGATTGATAACTTGCTTTTCACAAGTATCGAAATTATACTAATCTTGACTTTAGGTAGAAAAGTTACTCAAATTTTTGTAATTGTAATTTGAAATAAAATCAATTCAAAGAAAATATTTAAAGGATAAGAAAACTATAGTTCAAAGATCAAATTAATGAGAAAGAAAACTTTTAAGGAATCAATTTCACCTAATTCCTCACCATGCTTTACTTATCTAACTAATTTAATTTAATTCTCTCTATTTGTTAGCAAATCTCTAATTCATCCAAAAGCTTCTTTCGATAGTTAGTTGGAAATTATTCTTGTAAATCATTTTACACAAGAGTATGCAAATTAATAAAGTAAGAAAGCATTAAGTCTAATGATTTGAATACTACATAGGTTCATATATGTCTTTTGATCTCTATATTTACCTATGTTGAAATATCCAAGATCTATCCTATAATTCTCTCTTTAGATAGCAAATCACAAGATTAAAATCATTTAATTAATGACCAGTTAATTAGAAGCAATAAACTCAGAATAAATCAGACAAGCATAAAAAAGAATTACTTTAAATTAGCATAGAAAAGAAAGCATAGTTTAGAACTAGATTACATCGTTTTCCTAGAATAGAGAAAATTTAGTTCATGCTAAAAATTAAATTTAACATAAACGAATTTACCATAATTTTTTTGAGAAGAATGGAAGGAAATGAACATTAAAAAAAAATACTCGTCGCAGCGTCCTTCTCTTCTTCTCTCTTCCTTCTGTTCTCTTTTTTTTTTCCATGCTATGTTTCGTGCAAAACAAGAGTAAAAAATCTCTTCGTCTTTTTCAAAATGGATAAAATCAAATCCCGTTGCCAGCGTCTCTTTCTGTCAATTCTGCTTCGTGCGTGTTGCAACTTGCTTCAGTGTTCAAAAATAAAAACTGGTCTTCCGTCCGTGTGTCCAACCTCCAAAACGAATAATTAAATCAAATAAATTGAAAGACTACTGCTCGTTACATGTGGATCCAAACCAAACTGCTAGCTTCCTTCACCGTGTTGCATGCCAGCTTGCATCTCATTACCAAGTCAAACCCAAAAAAGTTTAGCTTGCATCTCATTGCCAAGTCAAACCCAAAAGTTTCTTCATTTAATTCAAAGTAAGGGCCCCACGTTTCATGCCACCACTTTTTCAATAGTAAGTGTCCTTTCTCTTCTCTCTCTTTTTTTTTTTTTTTTTTTTTTTTTTAAGATTCCTTCAATTTTTGGTTTTTAATTTCAACTTGATCTTTATCTTTAAAACAGTTCTGATGACCAGCTCTTATATTCAGATAAATTTTCATTTTAAATGAGAGAGAATCTTTAGATGATAGGCTTTTAAAATTTAGATCTTCATTTTCTTCAAATCTGAAATCAAATTTAAATAATAACAATGAAGGCTAAAATCAACAAAAATAAATAAAATTAGACTAAAGTTTAAAGTTAAGAAGTGATAAAATATACTAAATTATGCAAGTCATCAGAGGACTACAAAGCTCTCAACATGGATATCCTTAAAGATAAGTACCCAATTCCTAACATAGATGAATTATATGGTTTTGAAATATTCTCTAAACTCGACCTACACTCAGGTTAGCATCAAATCAGGATGAAGCCTGAAGATATACTTGACATTGCCTTTGTACACATGAGGACCATTATGAGTTTTAAGTAATGCCTTTTGAGTTTTACCAATGCACCATCAACCTTTCAAGGGTTGATGAATGGAGTTTATAGACCTCAACTTAAAAAGTTTGTTCTTGTGTTCTTTAATGACATTCTTGCATATAGCAAAACATCAAGTGATCACTTGGGGCACTTAAAGATAGTCTTGAGGACCATAGAGAACCATCAACTTATGCCAAGATGTCTAAGTACACATTTGGGAGCCAAGAGGTTGAATATCTTAGCCACCTAGTCTCAAAAGAATAGGTAAAGGTAGATCCTAAAAAGATTTCTGCCATGAGTGGTCTCTTCACAAGAGTCCTAAGACTTTGAGGAGATTCTTAGGACTTATAGAGTACTATAGAAAGTATGTGAAAGTGTATGGATAAATCTTAGCCCCATTAATTGCCTTAGTCAAGAAAAATGCATTTTATTGGATAAAGGATGCTACCTCAGCATTCAACGCCCTTAAAACAACTATGGTTAAACCACCAATTATGGATTTACTAGATTTCTCTAAGATATTTGTAATTGAATGTGATGCTTTTGGAGAAGGGTTAGGAGCAATTCTTATTCGGGAAGGACGGACCATTGGCCTATCTTAGCCACGTATTTAAGCGAAGAAGTTTATTTTTCTCAACTTATGAGAAAGAGATATTAGCATTGGTTTTGACCATCAAGAAACATAGACACTACTTAATGGGTCACAAGTTTAAGACATAACAGATCAGTAGGCACTTAAACATCTACTGGAGCAATGAGTAGGCACAATCTTTCAGTAGAGGTGGGTGTTAAAACTATTAGGGTTTGATTTTACAGTTGAATATTGTTGTGGCAAGGAGAACAAAATAGCAGATGTGTTATCTAGGCTACACTCTAAGGATAAAGAATCAGACTCACAAACAACTCCAAATCAAGCTACCACCAGTAACAAGAAAGCCAAGGCCATCGGTGTAGTACAATCTACTTAGATGGAGGAGCTCTGTCAAGCATATTCTTAGGACTCTTAGTTGTAGAAGCTTATCAACGATTACCATCATGGGGATTTCAACCTCCACAAGTATCAATTACTCATGGCTTGCTATTCTACAAAGGGAGATTGCACTGCTGAACTCTAGTGCCATTTCAGTAGTAGGTACTCCACCAGTTTCACAGCAGCCCCACAAGGACGCTCAACACATATTCAATGATTAGGCAAGAATTATTCTGGCCTAGGATGCATAAGGATGTTAAAACAACCATAAGAGAAGTAGTGTATGCCAAAAAAACAAATAAGAAAATCTACAACCCGCAGAACTCCTTCAAACCTTGCCTTTCCCAACAAAAGTATGGGTCAACATTAGTATGGATTTTATTGAAGGACTACCTTCATCAAAAGGGTACAATGTTATCATGGTAATAGTGGATCAATTTAGCAAATACAGTCATTTATTATGTCTTGCTCATCCATATACAGCTGTTGGACAGTATTTTCAAGTTGCATGGTGTTGACAACATATTTCATATGCTTAAGGGCCGGGCTCTCAACAATACAGGTCTTCGTTCTCGTGGGCCTGTAATCACAGAAAAGAGGTCGGCAGGAGGAGACCCTAGAGTGGCCCAGGAAGCCTCTGATAAAATCAACGATGATTCTCAAATAATATTGAAAAGTGATAACTTAGTAAGCGAGTTCTCAGTATTGAATCCCCCCCCCTCAAATAATATTGAAAAGTGATAACTTAGTAAGCGAGTTCTCAGTATTGAACCCCCCCCCCTTTTACCTGATGGTTAGGGGTCCTTTTATACCCTTTCTCAAAGGGTTAGATGGCCATGCCCTGTAGCTTGGGTGGAGGGGTGTCCCCCTAGTGTCCCTTCCACCATGTCTTCTTTAATGTGGCATGACCCTCTTGATGAAGTAATTAATGTGGCATAATTTCTTGATGATGACATTTAATGCGGCGTGATCCCCTAGTGTTGCTTTAGAGTTTAGTCCCTTCCCTCTGGCGTGCTCCCTTCCTCCTTTTGCTAGTGTACCGTCCATGCTCCCTGCGTAGTGTCCCATCTCCAGACCTGGATCCTCATGCCCGACTTACACGGGTCACTAGCCTCAATCGGGTTGCTGAGGGGCTCTGCGGGCTTGGGCCTGGCTTTCTGGGCTCTTTAGGGTGTGGGGGACCCCCTGATGCCTGATATGGGCTATCCTCTTGGGCTTGAGGCCCTAGGAAATATCCTCCCAACACATGGAATACCACAGAGCATAGTTAGTGACCAAAATCCCATATTTACTAGCCAATTATGGAAGAATATTTTCTACCTTAGTGGCACTTAGCTTCGAATGAGCTCAGCTAATCACTGATAGACAGATGGACAAATTGAGGTAATGAATAAATGATTGGAATGTTACCTCAAGTGTTTTTAGGGGATAGACTGAGAGATTGGCAGCGGTGGCTACTGGCCCTTGCCAGAGTAGTCATATAACACACCCATACATCAACTTAGGTTAGTCCTTTTAAGATCGTGTACGGACACCACCCACCTTGCCTCCTCTCCTATGAATCAGGAACAACCGTAGTTCAAACAATAATGGAAGAAGAGATTAAGACTAGGGACTACATCTTAACCCTAGTGAGAGACTACAAAAAGCTCGAGAGAAAATGAAACATTATGCAAATTGAAAGAGAATAGAGAGAGAATTTATCATTGGAGACTGTGTTTATTAATTGAGGTTGTGTCCGTATCATCAGATGATGGTGGCACTCTGGTGGAACATGAAAGTATCACCAAAATACTACGAGCCCTTCCAGGTGATACAATGAATCAATAAGGTTGCGTATAAACTATATCAACCCAAAAACTCTAAGATTTACCACATATTCCATGTCTCTTATCTCAGGAAGAAGCTTGGAGCATAGTTGGAACCAAACCCAACCCTTCCATCGATTGAAGAAAAAGAGGAATCGAGCGGGAGCTGAGCTACTAATCCAATGGAAGGGATCTATTGCCAATGATATGATGTGGATGGATTTGGAGAAGGTCCAGCGGAAGTTTCTAGACCTTGAGGGCAAGGTCTTCTAAAGAGAGGGGCTGTGCTATAAGCCTAGGGCATTGTTTTGAGAGTTAATTACAAAGGGTTGGGTATTTGTTGGAATTTATTAGTTTGTTTAGGGTAATATTGTCCATTTTAGTTTTGGTATTTGGCGGTTTTCATTTTGGGCTGTAGTTACCAGTTGAACGGGTCTTGGGCCATTGAGGCAAGTGAGTCTAATTAAGGGGCAATTGTTAGTCCATTTAGTTCATGTTTTTCGTTTGTTTAGCTTAAAAGTAATTTTATGTCTATGTGTAATGAACTAATGCATGAAATGAAATACAACATTATTGCCCAAAGATTTGAATTATGTTGGAGGGATTCTGACTCCTCGAATTGTCAGTACATTTTTTATCTTCTTTATTAATAAGTTCATAACACGTAGGCACGTAGGCGGTGCTGGCTAACGGAATTATAAAAAAGAAGCAGCAACGGAAGAAGATGAAGCAAACAGTGAAACGGTTGGGGACTTTTCGTTTCATTCAAAGGGACAAAACCTATATGGAACGGTGGTGTACAAGTCACTTGCTCTTTTCTTTTTCCAAAGACACACGGGCTTTAAGAAACCTTGGGCTTGGGATTTTACTCTATGACTTGAGCCTTTAACCGACCAGCTCTATCTTTCCAAACTTGAATGAGTTGGGCTTTTACTTTTAAGTATTTTTTTTTAGACCTTGTTTGGTTAACCAAAACCACAAATCTCATCTCATCTCAATTTATCATTATAACTTTTTCAAATCTCCATATAAAATATAATAAATAATTTAACTTTTTCAAATTCCAATACAAAATTAATATTAAAAAATTATATTATAACAATATTTTATTCATTACTATTAAAAATATCTCATCTCATTTATGTAACCAAGCGGGGTTAATTTAATTGTAGACATGATATCAATTCATTTAAAATATATTATATTAGTTAGAATGATGGAGAATAAAGTTTAAAATAAAAAATCGCATTATTTTCTAAGAAAAAAAGAAACATCGTAATTCCTATATATGGAAGTTTAAGGAATTACATAAAATATCGTAGATCATTAAGAAGTGTGGAAGTTTAACGGGTTAACTAAAATTTTTTGGGAGAGGGGGTCATAAAATTATCATATATCCTTCTGTTTTTTTAATAACTAAATAGTTTATAGCAAACATATATATTTTCAATAGATCATAAGAGAAGACTGTTTATAAAGATATTTAAATTAATCTTGAATAGCTGTTAAGAAAACTGTTTATTTACTCTCAGTTATTTCATGTCAAAATGAGTTTATTTTTATAACAAATAATTCGTCACAAATATTCATTTTTCTTATAATAAATGAAAAAAGTCATGAAAAACTTTTTGGTAAAAATTAGATAGCAACATGTACAAATAGTACTGTTGATCATATTAAGGCAATATTGCATGCCCACAACACATTGTAAACCCGAGCACGCAATGTATAATTAACCCAAAATTTTCCTTGATCGATCCATAAGTAAATACTTACCGACTTAAGATCAGTAATTATCTGTTAAATATAACTTTTCATAAAAATAAAAATAAAAATAAGATCAATATCTGCATGTAGCTAGCAAGGATCGTAAGCTGCTTCCTGATCCCACTGAATGCCGAACCCTTTATTTATAGTCTCAGACAACGGCCTGCATGCCAAGTATATCCTTTATTTAGAAGATCATTCTTTCACAGAAAATTATAATTACCTAGCTAATACGTACCAGGCAAGAAGAACTCAAGAAACACCCACCATGGCCTCCAAGAACCCTTCTTTATTGATCTTGTTTCCAATATTCTCTGTGCTTATTGGTTTGTCTCTGTATTCAGTTCGTTCTTCGTCGGCGGTTGAGATTCTGAAGCCGTCTCCCGCATGGATGGGTGGAAAGTGGAACCTACTCCACTCCAGCATTGGTGTTTCGGCCATGCACATGCAACTCTTGAAGAACGACAAGGTCATCATCTTTGACCGCATGGACACGGGCCCCTCCAACCTCTCTCTTCCCATAGGCGAGTCATGCGTTCTTAAACCCAAAAAGCCCGCAGACTGCACCGCGCACTCTCTATTGTACGACTTAATTTCCGGCACTGTCCGTCCCCTCCTGGTCAGGACAGATACGTGGTGCTCCTCCGGCGCCGTTTTCCCTGACGGGACTTTAGTCCAAACCGGCGGGTACCATGACGGGGATCGCGTGGTCCGCAAGTTTACCCCCTGCGATGACGAGACCTGCGACTGGAAAGAGCTTCGATGGGGCCTCGAGAACCGCCGGTGGTACGCGACCAACCAAATACTACCCGACGGCCGCGTCATAATCATGGGAGGCCGGCAAGTATACACTTACGAGTTCTTCCCAAAGAGCTCGGTAAAAGGCAGCTCGTCGTCGAGTTATTACATGAGCTTCTTGAGGGAGACGACGGACCGTTACGCCGACGAGAACAATCTTTATCCGTTTTTGCATCTCATGCCGGATGGGAATCTTTTCGTTTTCGCTAACAAGAGGTCTATCTTGTTCGATTATAAACGTAACCGGGTGGTGAAAGAGTTCCCGGTTATACCTGGCAAGTTCAAGAGAAACTATCCGAGTACGGGGTCGTCGGTGTTGCTTCCTTTGAGGCTGAATGGGACAGACTTTCCCGAAGCGGAGGTGATGGTATGCGGAGGAGCACCGGAGGGTGCGTTCAACATGTCAGATACGTTTCATGTATTCGTATCGGCGTCCAACACCTGCGGAAGGCTGAGAGTGACGGACCCGAAACCCCAGTGGGTGATGGAGGAGATGCCAATGCCTCGGATCATGTCGGACATGATACTGTTACCTACCGGCGACTTGATCCTGATAAACGGCGCAATGAACGGAACGGCAGGCTGGGAAGACGCCATGAACCCGGTTTACCACCCAGTTCTTTACAGGCTCAACGATCCCCGCCCAGAACGTAGATTCGTGGTGCTCAACCCGTCGATGATTCCCAGGATGTACCACTCGACGGCAATTCTATTGCCGGACGGCAGTATATTAGTGGGTGGGAGTAACCCCCACAAGAAGTACAACTTCACGGCGCGTCCTTTCCCAACAGAGTTGAGTCTGGAGGCATATCGCCCGTATTACATGTATCCACGGTTCTCTCCGCAGCGCCCTTCGATCCTATCGGTGGAGTCCGAGGAGATGAGCATATCGTACGGGCATACGTTTTGGGCCACATTCGTGTTGAACATGTACCGGCCGGAATCGGGGATCTCGGTGGCGCTCATAGCGCCGTCGTTTACCACGCACTCTCTCGCCATGAACCAGAGAATGGTGATCTTAGAGGTGACTGGACTGGAGCAGCTGTCCATATTAACTTACAAGATTACGGTCAATGGGCCCCCCACATCCACGGTGGCCCCACCTGGGTACTATATGTTCTTCGTAGTCCACGCTGGAATCCCGAGCCACGCTGTCTGGGTGAAGGTTCAGTAGTGAAAATATCGTTCACTAGATGATGATGACACATGCAATTGTAAAGATCATGTAGATTAGGTATTGGAAGATCGAGTTGGGCCATTTATCTTGATGTCAATGGTAAAATAATAAAAACCATTTATGATGACTACTTATAGGAACTTGATCATCGAAAAACATTTGCATGAAATACTATATTAATTATCCTTGCTTTTATAGTACCATATACGATTCTAATTCGTTTCTATCCTTGCTAGCTTGTACTATAATATTACTTGATGATGTGTGACAAGTATTAGGAGTATTAATAATTTACTAGTATATACATACACTATATTATTATTTCATTTTCATCTTATTATATAAAATATGACACATAATAAGATGTGTATGTGTATAATACTTGTCATATTATAAATATGTGACAAATTTATTATTATTAAATGATAAAGAATCATCCAATATATAGGAGGAAGTGAAAGAATGAACAAAATGTTCGGATATTTGAGATTCTAAAGCGTAAGCAAGGTGAAGGAAATGAGGAGTAATCTTCGAGCGAGAGAAGCGATTCCAACATAATAAAAAAAATTCGAAAGTTGTTGATGATAGAAGGGATTTTTCTGGGGGTCAATCAAGTTAAATTCCTTTCATTCGGTGCTCTGAGTACTGCAAAGTAGAATTATTTAATAAGATGATCAGCTATGCAGCATCTCCTCCAATGTTTGCAGAGCGCTCGAGGAGTTCATCCAATAGGCTTATGGGTCCTGTTGAGATTTTGCGAATTGACGTTTGCTCCCTTTTTCATTAATTGAGTGTACTTATGGTTGTGCTAAGAAATAATAATGCTAAATACAAGCTCGAGTATCCAAAAATTTTGGAAAAAGCGTGCATCATATTTTTGGAAGTTTTGGATAGTGTGTGTGTATAATACACCATAGATTTTGCAAAATAGCTTGTCACTATATCCCTACTATTAGAGCAGAACTGATGATTACAAAAAGTACTGGAAATCTCTCACTTTTTCTGCACTACCACCGATTCAATTACCCAATATTTTGCTCTGTTCCTCGCCCTGCAAGGAAATTAGCTAGGAAAATGCAGCGGCTTGGCAAATTAGGTACAACCAAGACGTTTAGATGACCATCTATGTACAAACAGGCTGTGTTGTTTCATCTATGCGTGTAGCTTTAACCATCTTTAATTTAGTTGTTTGCTCCGGTTGATCTGTATTTGTAACGGATTGCCCATAAAAGGTAGTTCAAGAAATTCAAGGCGCTCAGCACGCACATCAGCCAGTAGAATCGTTCCAGTTGAAAATGATTCAAGTTGCTGCCGGAAAGCCAGGGCCTGTGCTTGGAGATGCCTGTGACATTGTTAACAATGGATACAATGATGGAGCTGAGGTAGTACCCCATGGCCAAAGAAGCCCAGGAAAAAGATGTAGC
Organism: Carya cathayensis; assembly: GCA_011037825.1. NCBI lineage: Eukaryota > Viridiplantae > Streptophyta > Magnoliopsida > Fagales > Juglandaceae > Carya > Carya cathayensis. Next base: position 1,532,630 of record QGSO01000245.1, on the reverse strand, counting down.
CAGGGATCTCATGCTCGAAGGTGCCTCCGTAAAGAAAAATTCCAGCAACCCGGCCAAGGTGAAGAGATCTGCAGACCCAAGGAACAAATACTGGAAAGCAATCCAAAAGAAGGTGATGGGTAATGGATGGTCAGAGTCTAGTAGGCCCGAGTTGGTAGCCACTCTCTTCCGCTTTATCTCGACAAGAGCTGCCGTCGCCATGGCTATAATCGAAAGAACCAAACCGATTCCAATCCGTTGGAGATGAGTGATTCCCATTTCGGATTTGGTTACTTTTCGAGCGAAGGGGATGATGAGATGGTCATAAACTGGCGCAAGAATCATAATGAAGGTTACAGGGAAAATAGGAAGCGAGGCCGGTGGGACTTTTAAGGAACCGAGCTTGGTGTCCATTGTTGCAGCTTGTTGGACTGAAAACGTGGAGAGCTGAGCTAGGCAGCAGTTCAGCATTATGGTGCAGGCAAATATGGGGAATAGTTTTAGCACAATTTTGACGTCTTCTACCTGCTGCATCGTGCATTCTAGTGCTTTGTGGACTGGGTTGTCTACCGCCGCTATGTTCAGGAATTTGAAGCTTTCTGTTGGAGCATCAGTAGACTCCCTTGTTTTGGCATTCTCTTCAGCTTCCTTGCTGGTCAAGGTTGGTGAGGAAGGGCTTGTGGCCATGCTTGCAACAGCATTGCTCGGGCTTCTGCTTATGCAACCTTTCGGGCTTCTGCTTATGCAGCTGTTGAGTGTGGCAGCAACCAAAACCTGCTTAATCATAAAACAGAGTAAGTCGGTTTACATGGGAAGATGAAGGCTGATTATCGGGAAAGCATTAATATATCCGACAGTTGCAGAGGATACACCATTCCTAGTTTATACGTTTGCCCCACGCTTACCTTGATAATGGTTGTAAGTGGGCTTCCACAAGGTATTTTGTTCCTGTAAGTAGCTGAACCGGCTAGGAAGATTGGGATGGATAAAAGGATGCTAATGGTAGAGATTCCAAAACCCCATACCCACCCCTTATTGTCTTCAATCCACACCACCAATGTTACCGCAATAAGGCCGCCGCATGAGAGACAGAATACAAAGTAGTTGAAGAAGGTTGATCTCTGCTTCCTTCCCTGTGGTGTGTCCTCGTCAAATTGCTCAGCCCCATGTGCTGGCAGTGATCCCTTTATTCCTCCAACGCCCAGGGCCACCAGATACAGACCTAGGAACAGCATTGCAGCTTTTCCTCCATTAGCTTCCTGGCAAGGAATGTCGAGGTTGGCTGGGCCACATGCTGATGGCTTTAGGGAAGGTGACCTTGCTTGCACAGTAAGTACCACCAAGCCCTGTTTCAGCAGTTGCAATTAGTCAAGGCAGGGAAAAGTGAGAAGCAATGTTGATTTATAATTTTTAAGTAACTCCATAAATTTCTCAAATCTGGACAGTACATGGTTTAATGCAAATTTTCATTCAAGTTAATTTTTCTGAGTCTTGAACTTTTGGAATATAATATCTATCTCATCCCAAATTCCTAATCACCACTTACGATTTACTAATGTACTTTTAAGTAAATTTTAGGCTGCAATCAGTTGGAGTGTCACTTCCAACTCAAAAGCCAGCCAATCATGACCCAAAAATTGCATAACAGCCCTATCTTAGATAATTAGATCCTTTGCCACATATCCTGCTAGTGGGGCTCTATACTATACAAAGCAACCAACAGAAGTGCAGAACCTTCCTGTAGGAGTGTGAGTTGCGGGGCCGGACTACAAAAAAGATGGTTCCTTTTAAAGTGACTAGTCAAGCTATTTTTGGAGTAACATATACTGAACCATGAGCAAATATAATATCAATGCAATCTATCTGGTTTGGCACCACAAAAAGCGGGCTCCAAAGGCACGTGTACTGATGCCCCACATCCAATTCTTGGACTGTTTTGCAATTGGCAAAGATAGGGACTCTCTCATATCTTTAGATGTGGTTGGCGCTGAAGTGGATTACACATAATGGTCGCACTTTGATAGACTTTTATAGGGTGTATTAAAAGGGATTGGAAACCATACACTAGGTTACTATTGCCATATATGGTTATTATTTTTTACCGATAGATGCAGAAAGAGATCCATAAACAGAAAGTACTTCAATATGCAATGGATTTTCAAAAGGGTCAGTACGTACGTGGCTTAGTAGCACTTCTCTACTAGCAACACATATTGTTTAGCCATTGGTACACCAAAATTACCATATCTTAAAGACAAAGACCGTACATAGGAGTTCTGTTGCACAAGTGTCTCGGTGCGCCAAAGGTTCAAAGTGCAGACAGAGTACCTCGTGAAGAACAAGGACAAAACATGTGGACAAGGTGGTAGAATACGATTGGGTGACATTTAGGTACAGACAAGATTTCAAAACTACAGGACAATATAGATATATATTGCTTTCTAGTTGAAACCAGAAAACGATCTCTCTTTTGTCCAAGCAAACACATAAATATATATGGGACCTGATGGGGGGTACTCACTGTTTGTATACCATGCATGAGGAGTATTTGTGGGACCCGGATGCTCTCAAACCTAATTTTTCTGTCCAAAATTATCTATTTGGCAGGATTAATGAATTTCTGCAATATTATCTAAAATATAGCGCTTGATGACTTTATATCCAGCTTACACAAGTTCCATTTACCATACCTATGTCTTTTTTCATTAACCAAATTTTGTGAATCAAAGTCTAAGAAACTCCGAGATAATAAAATTTGAATAAAAATCACATCTTATGAAGTAGAAATTATTCAATAGTGATTCAAAATCTGTCTCATCTTCCCTTACAGGTCCCTTAAAGGTCTAAGTACATAGGAGTAATGCTCCTGAAAACCAAGTTGGCCCTTTGGTAGCTTTATTTATTTTTTTTAAAAAAGACTTATTTCTTGTAAGCAAGTTGGGGTAGCTTTATTACAATTCCGGAATTGTATGCTTTCTGCTCCAATAGCATTCATAATTCATGCAAGGTCTCTTATCTAACAATATCAGAAAATGGAGGAGATGCAACAAAATGGATTTAGAATAAGCGAAACCAATTTCATCGAAGGTTTTCAATTTTGTGGTTACAGGCTGTCTGCTAGCAACGTTTACTTTTGATTCCTTTTAAGAGAATCAAAGTCTTTTCTGTATTTTAACTTTTTGAAAAAAAAAAGGGGGAAGAGACTGATCATCATGTGCAAGAACATTTAGATAAGAGATTAAAAAGTGGACATACATGAAAACAAGTCAAATCTGTCAAGAACAGCCTAATCAGATGTTACTAACAGAAAGAGATTAATTTCATTTACATATATATATATATATATATATATATATAAGAAAAAAGGAACTGGAAAGAGTGTATTTACCAGGAATTCAATAACTGCACTTATGAGGTAGATGTGATAAGTGGTGAAAAAGGCATCGGATAGAAAGCCTCCAACGAGACCCAGAAGGAAAGCCGTTCCCATGAAATTGGTGACATTGTTGGCCGATTTGGTGGGAGAGAAGTGCATGTATTCTGATAGATACAGCACCAAGTTGCTTGCATTCGCTAAATATGCTAAGTTCTCCAATATCTCCACCACTGCATGTATAAAAAAATACAAATAAAAAACACATACCATTAGAGAGATCGAGTGCCTTTTTCAGTTTTCACAGACACCCTCTTAGATATTTCTTGAGAAAAAACATGAATCATGTGATAACTTTTCTAAAAAGAAGATCAAGTGGATGATGAAATTTTGCACGGACCCAATACAAAAGAAGCGGCCAGCATGCCGCCATGCCGGCCTCTGAGAGCAGGTCTTCTCCTCCAGTCCACGTAGCCTTCCCATCTGGTTAACTGCCGTTCTTCTTCCTGTAGATTATAATCTCTATCGGAGTTAAGAGAAATAAAGCAATATTGGTTGTGCTTTTTCACTTAAGGAAACCAAGAGCTAGCATGCAGAGAAAGAGAGAAACTAAAAGGAGAAAGAGAGGGAGATGGGAACCCACCATTTTATCTCCAAGTTGTCTGTTAATTTCGTTGGATCCCTGGTGTTGGAGATCACTACTTCGATGAGAAAAGCTGACTGATGACTGGTGGGAAATATAAAGAGATGGGAGAAAGGAAGGGTCCAACTCAGGGAGAATGGACTAGACCATAGGAGAACGACTTTGATCCGCCCCCCTCTCTCCCCAAAGTTCAGTCTGCTTTTCCAATGGGAATTCGCTTTCTGCTGTTTGTATTTTTATAATTTTCTTAATTTCGAATCATGAGGCACTCAATGCCCAATATGCACATGGAGAGAGAAAGGGGCAGGTTCTAAATTATCTAAGATTTCCTTTGGTTAAAAAAAGAAGTGATGTTTTTCACCGAAAAAAGAAAAGAAAAAAGGAGTGGAAGAAAGGGAGAGAGAGAAGGCAGAAGCATCAAATCCTCCCACCAAAGTGAAAAGTAACAACCAAAATATGTAACTTTCTCGTTTGACTCTATAATAAATGCAAAGGCGTTGTTCCCTCACATCATCCCTGCTCCTATTGTATATATGCTGGTTTTCACGTAAGGGCAAATGAGTAATATTATATATAATTATAGAATATATAAGTGTTGTGTATCGTTTTGAAAAAAAAATTTCAACCATCATTTCTCAGGACAAATTGGCAATGCCAATACAGTAACACATAAAAAGGAACCCATCTTTTTTTCTTCTTTCTTCTTTCTTCTTTCTTTAGTTTCTTTGTATTCTTCTTTTTCCCCATAAGACCATACTCTACTTTTATTCCACGAGTTTTTTTTTTTTTTAATATGAATTCCACTAAAGTGTTGATTCTTTTAATAGATTAAAGCCTAGCAAATGATCCTCCAAAATGAACTTAGACTTGTGGAGTAGCGGAAACAGAGTGTTACACACGAAAGAGCTGCATGTGTCCTTTTCTCTTATTAGAAAAACAAAGATAATCCTTCTCTCTCTCTCTCTCTCTCTCTCTCTCTCTATATATATATATATATATATATATATATCATAAAAAGGAAAGATATCAGCAAAAAAGGAAATGAATCAAATGGTCTGCGGTCCCTATAATTCAGTAATAATGGAAGAGTAACATTATTGATTGAGATAGTTTTTGTTGGTGCCTTGCTGGATGCCAATTCTTCCACCGCCTCGTAAAAGCTTCTAGAGAATTACCTCAGGCAGCTAGCTGCTACTTTAATTTGTACCCGTCTCCTTCGTCAACTTCACCAAATGGTTCCATCATGCTTAGTTCGGGACCAAGTTATATAAAGAGAATTCATCTATCACAAATGCTTTAATCATGAAAAAATATATAAACTGAATAGATATGATGTAGTACGTTAAATTATAAATTTTTTATTATTATAAAATAGATATATATTATATATATAGGTTTGAAGTTTACATATGTGGTTCAAAAGGAAAGATCAGAAAATTGGATTTTTAGAAAAGTCATAAAGAACGGTCTATGGAAGACTGAAAAGAGAGTAAGATTCTAACTTTTTAGGAACATACCCACCATGGCACCGTCCTCCACTAGTACTTGGCCTTTGCTTTAGCTGATTATACCTAAAGAAAACCAAAGTTTCAAAGATTTTAGTTGTCATTGGGATTTTACGGAATTTAATAACTAAAAATATCTTTGTTTCCCTCCCCTACTTGTCTAGGGTCGAATCCTTTGCCTTTTCTCAGTTTCTCATCAATGAGAAACACCGTATTTCAGTGAGGTTGGCTGAACTGTCATTCACGAGGTTCACAATGCACAGATATTTTGGAGCTATTCACATTTTTACTTCTTGGTCTATGGAAGATGTACTAAAAAAATAATATTTATTTATAATTAATTATATCTTGATAAAATTAGTCTGTTTTATTATAAATATTATTTTTTATAGTAACGAATTGACAACATATATTAATATATACATGTGAACTGAATTCATCATTTGATAGCATAGAATTCATAGCTGATGCTATTCATAACATTGTTATTGGCTTTATCAAAAGTCAAGCCAAATGTATAAAATGATGAATATGTATAAATTTAAGCTACATTGGATTAGTCAAACCAAAAATAGGAAACTTTGAGATACAGTAAATCTATGATTTCCTTCAAATTTGAAGGGTTACTATACACTCATCAACTTTTAGAAAATAGGGAATTTGAATTTTTTTTTCTATTTCAAATGCATTCGGTATCCAAGTCCAATTGCTTAGAGCATTGGCATTGGCTTATCAAAAGTCAAGCAAATGCATAAAATGATGAATATGTATAAATTTAAGCTACATTGGATTAGTCAAACCAAAAAATGGGAAGCTTTGAGCTANAATCCTTTGCCTTTTCTCAGTTTCTCATCAATGAGAAACACCGTATTTCAGTGAGGTTGGCTGAACTGTCATTCACGAGGTTCACAATGCACAGATATTTTGGAGCTATTCACATTTTTACTTCTTGGTCTATGGAAGATGTACTAAAAAAATAATATTTATTTATAATTAATTATATCTTGATAAAATTAGTCTGTTTTATTATAAATATTATTTTTTATAGTAACGAATTGACAACATATATTAATATATACATGTGAACTGAATTCATCATTTGATAGCATAGAATTCATAGCTGATGCTATTCAGAATATTGATATTGGTTTTATCAAAAGTCAAGTCAAATGCATAAAATGATGAATATGTATAAATTTAAGCTACATTGGATTAGTCAAACCAAAAATAGGAAGTTTTGAGCTACAGTAAATCTATGATTTCCTTCAAATTTAAAGGGTTACTATACACTCATCAACCAATTATTTTACTACATTTTAATTCTTAACTATTATATTTTATTTTCCTTCTCATTTTTTTCTCCTATAACCGTAGTTTCATTTCAGTTTTGGATTTATAATATTATTAATATATTTCAGTTTTATATTATCATTTTAGTTTAATTGCAAAAAATAAAAAAAAATTATATTATTATTAAAAAAATAATATTATATTATTATTTTGATGAATATAATAGTTAATTTAATGTAAAATTATAGATATGAAGGTTTTAAATTTATAAAAAATTTATACTTTTTATTAAATTTTAAAAATAATTTTGATGAAGTCAACGTGGATGGATGATCTCAGAAATGTCGTTATCTATAAGTTGAGGGGAAAAAAATGAATCATTTCAAGGTTGAAGATTAATACATTTTAACAGCAGCCGTACTCAAGTGATTCGCAGATTTACATGGCTGCTGAAGCCTATCTATTCAAGTTTTTGACATGCCAACTCTTTTGATCATAGAATGCCACGTTACAATATTTGATTGGGTACACATATATATGAAGCTATTATGAACTATCTTTATCAGAAGAGACAAACAGCAGATTCTGCACATAAAATAAGAGATTAGCAGAATCTATATATATATCGAGTACTACAAAAGCTTTTGTTTAAGTTAATGAATTTGCAGCCAACCAATTAATTAAGCTCTGATCAGATAATTGAAATAATATTAATACAAGAAGAAGAAGAAGATGATGACGACGATGATGGCCGATCTCACTTATATGAAAAGATTACACAGCAGATATATATGATTTTTTAAAAAATTTATTTCTAATTAAGTATTTAATCAATTTTAAAAGAATAATGTATGTTGCTTTCGCAGATCGGAAACACTTTCCCGAAACTTGGTAAGGTGCGTTCAGGTTGACATGAGAGGGAAAATGATGGATGGATCATGGATGTGGGCATTCATTATTTATTTAACTGAAGAAGAGAGGACTTTATTTTATTTTATTTTTTATGTGAAGCCAACATGACCAGCTGGAACTGTTTCGAGAGCAATCACCTTGACTCTCAAACTGGGGCATGATTACAGGTGTGTATCCGAAGAAATATTATGGAGATTTTCCACTCGTCCTTATCATGAAAATATATTAAAATTAAACGTGGAAGTTATGATCTCCACAAGTCAACCATTGTTAGCCACTTAGCATGTATATATGATAGTTACCAAAACCCCCTTTTTAAAAAAAAAAATAAAAATTTGGGGGTAGATGCTATATATATATATATATAAAAGTTAAATACATGAGGAATTTAATTTCATGCAAATTGATAATGTAAACTAGTCTTACAATGGAAGTGGCATGCATGTTTCAAGGCCAGGCAGTATTATTTTTGTTTTTGGGAGTGGGGGAGGGGGGGTGTTGGCCATGGCAATTAGTCAATCCATTCTGCATCACTCACTCTGATAATTAGCTCTTACGATCATCTCCTGTCAATAAGGAATTGTTCCTTCTTTCTTAGGGGGAAAAAGGATAAAAAAAAAGAAAAAAAAAGGATGGTTAATACGCAGTAAATCCAGATGGCTTAAATGTTTGTAAAAAGGAAAAAGCCCTTTACCGTCTGAGGTTGACCGTTTGGGCAAAAAAATTTTATGTTTTTATAAGGTCAGAAGAAAAGGAAAAATGAGAGAGACTGCATTTATTTTAGGCTTGAATGATAGTTGCTGTATGTGTGCATAGATATTAGGGAAGGGAAGCTGCTACGGGCACAGCTCTCAGAGCTATCGTTAGTTATTTAAATATATTTTTTTAAATTTTTATTTTTACATGTATTTTTCATATTTTTAAATATATTTTTAAAAAAAGTTATAATATTATTAAAAATATTTATTTAATCATAAAATAAAAAATAAAAATGACCAATGGTGGAACTGGGAGCGGTGGCTAGCATTATTCTCAGAGAAGAAGGAGACCAGAAAGCGACCAAATAATTTTCTCATCAATTCATGATTCAGTAATTACTTTATTTTATTTTTCTTTTCTTTTTTCTTGTCGTATTATCTCAGCCTCAGGAGTCAGCCCTCAGTTGTTATCTCACCCCAGAAAATAAAAAAATAAAAAAAAATATAGAAAAAGGAATAGACCCAATAATATTCGGTGGGCTATATTTAAAGTAATATGGGTCGAGATGCATGCAACATTGCAAATAGATACACATGATTTTCTGTTAAAACTCATGACATTACGCAACGCACCCATGTGACCCACAGCCGCTTCCACTGCTCACTCACGTCTCCGCCCCTTCGCCCCCCGCCCCTCCTCTCATGCTCGTCAGACTCTGATCCATCGATTGCATGCCCTTTGCTTTTTATTTATTTTTTCTTTTGTTAGAATGCGATGACATACTACGTACCAACAATTTGATCGTAAATAAAATAATAATAATAATAATAAATACTTTGTAGGTTTTGATTCTCCTTTGCACATTATTCGCCTCAACGTGGACATGATAATTGTTGACTAATTGGCCCTATGCAAAAACCCAATTGTAAGTTGACTCAACAATTTAAAGTAGGTAATATTTTGCCACAACTCTGTTTTGAGAGGGGAAAAAACACAAAATGAGTGTCTGGAAAAATGACCACCCAACAATTTTCATTTTCTTGAAAATTCAGAATCTAATTATCCTCCCCCACCCCCCAAAAGACAAAAAAATTAAAAAGAAAACCCAGAATCTATTCTAGCAAAATGGAGAGATGCTAGAATGGGTGGATACACATGGGCATATGTAGAACCAATGGCCGGGGAAATGTCCTGTCCTCATATGGATTAACAAGAAGAAGACCAGATACTACCAAACATCGAGAATCTTGTTCAAACAAATTGAAGACCCTAAAGTCACGAAGGAATAGATCAATCTATCCCATATTCTCCCTGCGTGTCTTACATTAAAAACTGTTTAAACAGTTAAACTTGCTAAAGTGACGAACCAAAAGTATGCACTCGATGCTGTGAATGAACGATTGCCGTGCACAAAATTCTCATTCCTCCACAGCCATAAAAAATTTTAAAAAAATGGTACGTACATACGTTGGTGACAAGAATGCTGGAATCTTTTAGCAGCCTTGGTTATAATGCGCATCATTATCCATCCATCGCTCAAGTGCTCTTGTTTCTAGTCTACTTTTCTTTTCTTTTTTAATCTTCCTTTCTTTATTTTTTTCTCTCTTTTTCGCTCACCACAAGGCACAAACTCTAAACCTGACGACAACGATCCTTCGCCATTCCATGCTTCCACTTTCTTATCTTGTACTGGCCTGTAATTATTTTTATATGTTCTCATGTCAAGTCAAATTATCATACTGTAATGTGTCAACTGTTACAGCTTCGTACATTTCAAACCAAGTCTCCTGGTTGGTCCCCAAAAAACATCCTCCCAAAGGAGAGAAGATATGCCTAAACTGCAACTCACAAAATATTGATGTCATGCACAACTTTTTTCAGTACCACCACGCAAGGTTCCTGCTGCATTTCAACTCTCTTTTTCTATATATAATTTGAATTTCTTTTTATCTTTCTTTCCTGTCCTCTCTCTCTCTTTTAGATGGGTGGTGTTTTTTGTTCGGCTAAAAGGATTGGAGGGTGCTATTAGAGATAGCTTCTCTATCAGGATGTGACCATAGTAGTACCTAATCTAGGAAGCCAAACAAGAGGAGCCTAGATAGAGAGAACGATGGACGATCTCTATAAGTCAAACTTAAGCCATAATCTAACCCCAACCCACGAGGGCATCAATAATCTATGAGCTAATGAATCATCAAAAATTCTGAGCGCTTTGCAAGATTCAATCCCAAGACCTAGTGCCCACTATCAAACTCATGGATCATTAAGCCTGGGATCTGTTATTTGTGTGAAAAGACGACCAACATTTAATCAAATTGTATCTGCAATAATTTGATATCTTTTACATCTATATATGCAAATTTCATTCCAGCAAGCATTCCCACTACTATTTACAACATCAGTCCAAAACTCCCTAAAAAAACAAAATTTGGACAACTGAAAGTCCAAATTATAGTAGTGTATAATATTAATGTATGACCTATGAAAGTTCAAATTCAAACGATGTTAGTGGTTATTAATATAGTACTTAATGCTAGAGATCAGGGCAATCCAGTTTGAAACGTCTTCTACTTTTTCTTATCCCAGCGCTTGACATTAAGCCTCGGTTTTTAATTTGATAACCTACAAGATCCAAATCTAGGCTCAATTTTCAATTTCAGAAGCAATAAAATTCCAAGTGAGAACAGTACATGCCCCGATAAAAGGGGAGCTTAATGTCAAACATGCAACTTCTGTGCTTGATCATCTTCTGATCTAGACGAACGTACCTAGGACTGTCACAAAGTATCTGATCAACACGCAACTTTGAGAAGTACTGATAATAATGGAGAGAGAGAGAGAGAGAGAGAGAGAGAGGGAAGGCGGTAGCGGCAGCTATAACTTTCTTCGAAAGAAGTACGATACATGTTAGAAAATCCCACTCCCTCCCTAAAAGTCAGTGGGTTTTTTACGTTCGTCAATGGCCTTATGGACTGATGATATTTATTTCTTTATTTCTCAAGAAGGATATGTGTAGTATTCATTTTTAAAATAAATAAAGCTTAATTAATTAATACGTAATAAATAATTATATCATTCTAATTCCTAAGTTATATAAATAAAGCTTAAACCACCTCTGCTTATACAAATACTTGATTGGTAAGAAATGTTTTATAATATTTTTATTCAATTTTTTTCTCACTCATTTTTAAAAATCCAATAAAATAATATCTTAATTCAAACTATTTTACTATTATTCATAAATTATTTTATTATTATTTACATATATTTGGATGCATGTTCAAGAAATGCATAAAGAAACACATATATAGCTTTCACTGTTGCCGTTTCTTCGACGGCACCTTTGGAAAATAAACAATATCGTGTTAATATAATGTATCACTTGTATAATATTTTTTTCTCACGATGAGCTAAGCAGAGACACAGAGAGAGAGAGAGAGAGAGAGAGAGAGAGAGATTTCAATATCCCAATTAAATACAAAGGAACCGTTGACCATATTCTAAGATGAAGCCATGGCTATTGCGAATCCTTCACGATAAACCATATCCGGCCCATAATGAACAAAATGTTCATGTTCGTTTATATAAGTTTTATTTATTTATTTAGGTTAAACATTTCTATTTAGTATTGGATTTTTCATGTGCTTCTTTTCCATTTTTACGAAACTATTTAGTACAAAGAAATCTTGCATTCCGTAAAATTTTTGAAAAAATTATTTGGCAATGGAAAAATGTTCTCGAAAATGATACAAGATGAATCTTTTAGGCCCTTGACGTTCTATTTGTGACTAAAAATAGGAATATTTACTGCAACTAAACATATATATATATATGTAAATAAAAATTTTACGTGCAGTTACTTTTACATACTTTTTGTAAATTATATTAATATAATTAGTTCCATATTTTTTTAATATAAAATAATTATTTTGACCAATCACATTAATGGAATGTTTAAAGAATATATAAAAGTAACTATACGCAGAACTTATATATAAAATTACTAATTATTGTAGTGAGAGGGTGGGTGGGTCATCACGGACTCTTATATTGCAAAAGTTTACAAGTTAATGACTTCAAACTTCAGAGTGCTTTACCGTTGTTTTTGAAAGTCATGGTCTACTGCCTCAATTTAAAAAGTTATCCCTTACCTCCATGCCAGAAGAATAGGATTCTATGACTATGGGCTTGTTGTAGCCAATAGAATCATCAGGAAGATCACAATGAAAAAATAATTATTTGTAAATTTATTTTTATAAAATCTTTTTATAAGTGTAGCACTTCACATTTATAAAACATTCAAATCAGGCGAGCCTTAATTTGCAACAATAAAATGTTTGATAAAGTTGAAAATTGAATCATTTGGTCAAAAGTTCTGAAAGTTGGATCTAACCAAACGTGGACTTAGGCCTCAAACATGTAAAAACTTTAGCCTTCCATATAAAAAATGTGCAGGCAGGCAGGCATGTCTGCTCCTAACTTAGGATGGAGTACGACGTGTGGATATTTTTCACCGAAAGGTATCTAGCTCTCTCCATTAATTTCTCAAAGTGGTTTGACTGTATAACGTTGTCACTCTGATTTGGTTTTGCAACCAAATCCCAAAGGAGTACATATATCTCAATTGATAAGATCAAAAAACCATCCGCTGCGGTCTTTATCAGGTTATAAGTTCTAACCTAGCTAAGATCTAAGTAGATGCGATTCACTACTGATCTTTTTTTTAAGAAAAAAAAAAAGAAAAGAAAAAAAAAACCATGTGAAGAGCAGCAAATTCTCAAGTACCACAATGAAGTTCCAAAAAGATTAAGGTCATGTGGATTTGAATAGAACAGAATCCAAAATTTCCCTGCTGGGGACATTCAAGTATAAGATTATGGTGCCAAGTTCGCTTGGTTAAAGCAACTCAACCAAGGAGATTGAAGTGACTCAAGTGACATTGATGTTGGTAAGAAATGTGGTTTATATCTACGCAAGATCAATACATGCATGAATCTTCAAGAAAACTATCTGATCTTTGATTGCACTTGCAGTAAATTAAATTAAGTTTTCAGAATCGATATCAACAACCCATGAGGTAATAAATTTACGTCTGGATTGTCAAGTGAAAGCACTTGATTTGGAGTGTGATCAATTCACTCGGTTAAAGCAACTCAACTAAGAGGAGACTGAAGTGACTAATTTGTATAGGCAAGAAATATGATTTATATCTTAGCAAGAGTACATACATGCATCTTCAAGAAAAAAGTCTGATCTTTGATTGCACTAACAGTACCACATCAAACAAGCAACTTTTAAGTATCTAGATCAAGAACCTATGAAGCATTTAATCTACACCTGGATTGTCAAGTGAAAGCAGTCAATGCAGAGTGTTAAGATCACTTGGATAAAGCAACTCAACTAAGGAGACCGAAGTGACTTTGTAACGGTAAGAAATTGATTTTTATCTTAATGCAACAGTACGTACATGCATCTTGAAGTAAACAGTCTGATCTTTGATTGCAATTGCAATAGATTGAATAAATCTTCAGAATCTAAATAAGAAAAATTATACTTATAAGCTGGTGTAGAAGATACATCCTCCATCCTCAAACTGTTGATACGATCACAGGAATTGATTGGCAAGTGAATTCAATTTCAAACTTCTATTACAAATCAAAATATGTCATGTCATGGAAGGTGTGTACTCAAACCAAGTTCTAAGTAAAAGGTCTCTCAAGATACATTACAATGTACAAGAATGGACTCCAATGGCATACACCACATAGATAACGAGAGGAAACTCGGGAAATTCTCAGGAAATTAACTATGTTATCTATCTTTTTTATTTATGATGTAGAGCCAAAAAATTACAAATGATATCACAGTCAGAGATTAAATAAACTCGCCTTGAATAAATTAATGGAAGGCTGAAAACATCGAGTTATTTTACCAATAACCCTTACAAGAACAGTCACCATCTTTAAACTGGTGAAACCTATTCCTGTCTCTCATGATAATCTCTCGATTAAAAGTCTTCGAGATCATTTTCGTTACTTCATGACAATCCCAACAAACCCTCAGATTCTTTACGATCCTAATGGGTACACCTTCCTTCAAAGCGATCAAGCCAAAAGCAATGGCTACCTTCTCACTATGTTTACACAAAGCATCCTCTTTCTCTTCCTCTTCTATGTCAAACAACACAGGGTGGGTGTTAGCCACATAACCTGATAGTTTTAGCCGCTTTGAGATCTCTGCCAACTTCATCTCAATTTCATCATACCTTGGGTGGGACTTATCTCCAACAAAGAACTCATGAACTTCACCATCTACCTCTATAACACTACAACCGGGGAGCTTTCTCACACCTTTAGCCTTCATAATATCTCGCACACTACTAACCTTTTCCCAATTCTTGGATTCAGCATACATATTTGACAAGGCTACAAAAGCACCATGATTCTTCGCCTCCAGCTCCACTATCTTTCTCGAGGCAAGTTCACCCAGTTCCGTATTCTTATACATTCTACAAGCGTTAAGAAAAGCTCCCCAAGCACCAGAATGAGGCTTCACAGGCATGCTATTGATGAAGTTTAGGGCTTCATCTAACTGGCCAGCACGACCGTATAAATCCACCACACACCCATAGTGCTCAAGCTGAGGCTCAATACCATACACTCTGCTCATTGATTCAAAATGCTCACGGCCTTCTTCAACCAGTCCAACCACAGTACAACCTCTAAGAACTGAGACAAACGTGATCGCATTGGGTAGGACTTCATCTTGTTTCATGAGGGAAAAAAGCTCGAGACACTTTTCACCAAATCCATTCATAGCTAGCCCACCCATGGCACTAGTCCAAGTATACACATTCTTTTCTTTCATTCTCCAGAAAACTTCCATCGCCTTATTCATGTTTCCACATTTTGCATACATGTCAATCAGGGCTGTTCCCAGCGTCACTGTAACCCTTAATTTGTTTCTCTCTATATATGCATGCGCCCATCTCCCTTGATCCAATGCACCCAAGTGGGTACATGCAGATAAGACCGAAACCATAGACACCTCATCGACCCTCACACCCTCCATCTGCATAAAATTAAATAAATTTAGTGCCTCCCTTGACTTTCCACACTGTGCATACCCTGCAATCATCGCATTCCACGCAATGGGGTCTCTCACAGTCATTATATCAAACAACTCCCTAGCAAAACCAACGTCACCGTGTTTCGCACAAGCACCGATCATAGCAGTCTGACACACTAAATCTGGCTCACGAATTTCCCCGAACACTCGGTGGCATGAACTCAAGCAATCCAATTCAGCGTACATGAAAATCAACCCACTCTGAATATGTGGGTCGTGCTCAAACCCGTGTTTTACAAGGGCACCATGCACCGCCGGACCGGTCTCGCGCGCCAAGAGCTGCGCACATGCACGAACCAAGAAATTGAAGGTGTAGCTATCAGGAGAGACATTGTTAGTGGAGTGGAGAATTCTGTTGAAGAAGTGAAAACTCTTTTGAGGGGTTGGGCTCTTGGAGTAGGCTCTGATCATAGAGTTTAAGGGGAAGAGTGTAGGGTTCCTGCATTGGTCGAGGACTCGGTGAGAATAATCAAGATTGCTGGGGTTTTTGAGAGCTACGGTGGCTACAAATTGGCCCAGGAGGTGAGGGTCGTGATGAAGACCGTTGAGTAGCAGTTGGGAGTGGATTTGCTTGAGCTCTTTGAAGGTGGAATCTGATTCTATGAGAGAAATGATGGGGTGCTGCTTCGTAATGTGTCTCACGGAGTTCATGACCTGCTAATCAGAGGTGAAGAAGAGAAAGCACACGTAGTCGGTTGACTCGATTTTGAATAATTTTTTTTCTGTTATCTTTCCCGGCATTTTCTTTGAATCAGGGTAGCCATTTTTTTCAAGATCTGCCAAGGGCAAGAGTTCATAATTTTGAGCCTTTTTTCAAAAAAAAAAAAAAAAAAAATCATAAATTTCAACTCCAACGAGAAATAATCAGATTAAGTTAGAGGCCTAATTCATTTAATTATCCTTTTCTTTTTAAATATATTTCTCTATTTTTTTAATTTTTACTATTTATTAAAAGAAGATAATGTTATGAATTTTAGTTTTCCCTTACTTTTAAGGTTAATTTTTAATTACTTATTTTAAAATTTATAAACTTTAATTGGCTAAATAAAATAATATGGATACTATAAAATAATATTTCACTAATAAATTTATCATTTAATGTCACATTATAAAATAATTAGAAAATAATAAATAAGATAATAAATAGATTTTTTCATGAAATAATAAACTGGACTGACATTAAGTAGGCTAAATAAAATTCCATGGACTCGACCGCTGACTCGGGCCCAGGCTAGACCCTTAACCCATTCAACTCTACAGGCCTTATCGTAAACCGCAACAGGGCCCAAGCCCAGCCCAGTTCATTCGCAAGTACGTTGAGAGTAGCTTCCATCTTCGTATTCACTTCACACTTACAATAAACACCTTCGTGACTTGGGGTTTCTTCTTCTCCTTTAGATCCCACTCGAGATGCCTCTCCTCCGCCTCTTCTCTTCTCTGCTTCTAGGGTTCTCGGCTGCTGTGTTACAGAATAATACCCAGATTATTCTCCTCCCACCCCTTTCCGTTTTCTCGGCCTCCAAACACCAAAACGCAACATCCTTTCCGCCCTCAATAATTACTTCTGGCCTACACGAAAAGAGAGAATATAAGCTTAAGAGAGAGTTTTTTTCTTTTTTTATTTTTTTTTCGGGGGTTAATTTGTGAGTTGTTCTCATTTGATCTTTCATTATCGTTTCAGATAAGATAGGACACGAGAATTAAGTGCAGTTTGGATAATAAATTAAGAAGAGAAGAATTGATATGAAAATTAAAAATTAAATAGAATATTATTAAGATATAATTTGTTAATATAATTATTATTTTGAGATTTTAAAAAAAATTAAATTATTTATTATATTTTATATAAAAATTTAAAAAATTTTCCCATTAAATTCTCAGATTGAAAGAATTATTTTTTTTGTTATATAACAATAAAATATTATGAGATGAATTTAACTTTGACTATTTTATTCACATCAAATTTTCACATTAGATTATCTATTTATTTATTATATAATAATAAAATAATATTAATTTGAAAAAATATTTATTTTTTTAATTATTAATATATTTAAATTTATGATATTTAATTTATTTAATTTTATCAAGACACATGAAGCCATGCATTATTAGTAACTTAGAAATATAACACCTTATATTCATGACTTATGGTTATCGATGCATGCCAATGCCACCATAGCAGTAAATAAAAAGGAAAGGAAAATATTTATGCACAAAGTCTCTTAGAAAAATCACTTGCTTGAAGGCAGTTGTGATGAGAAGAAAGAGGAACAATAATAAATTATAAATTTGACCAATGTATACTAACCATCAAGTTTGGAGTTTATTCTGGAAGTTACAGTAAATAAAGTCCTTTTTTTTTTAGCTTATCCATTGTAGTCAGTTTTTGTTGTCTAATAGCTAAATATATGATGGATTTAACTTTTAGCTAATACATAGAGGATGCTCTAAAACCTATATTTTATGTTTTAAATTGATGGTAAAAATCAAAGTTTGCTAATGCGAACTGGATAACAGCATTGGTATTTTTTTTTGAATAACAGATCACATTCCATTCATTAAAGAAGACATACAACTTTGACTTAAAACAACAAGCCAATTACAAACGTTAGTAGCTTCTCAATACACTACTGTGGTTGACATGGTCTAGTCCAAACGCCAACTTTTAAAGACCTAAATCTGAGAGACAGCACAACTCTATTCATGATAGAGTTACCAAATCCCCATACCCAACTAAACGGAATATGAAACACCAACCCCACCATAAGCACCGCCAAGCGGAGAGGGGGACCACTCCATTCGGACTAAAGTCATAAGGTACTATTTTTAGATTTTTATTTTTTGAAAAGAAAAGACAAGACAAAATATAAACTACAATGAAAATACTATACACGGAAAACCAATGTAACCACTAGGTACTGTAGCGCGTGCATAACACGCGCCATGCTGGGAGGGAACCGATAGTCGACCTTGGAAGTCCTCGACTCATAGGCCCCAGAAATGCTGCTTGTGTCGTCGGCAAAGGGCTTCTCGGTGGCGCGTGAGGTCCACGCACTGGAACTCTGGGAACTTTCAACCCGCACATGAGGGCCATTCGCCGCTCCGTTTGGCGCCGAATTAGGTGGTCTTGAAGATCGGTGGCTAGGCAATGCCATGAAGGGGCGCGTCTTGGTCGGTGGTCACCAGAATCTTCCAGATCTGCGATTCTCCCTTATTTGGCTTGAAAAACAAAAAGTATACAGAAAAAGCACAAAAATCGACTAGAGGAGGGGGGGAAGGGGAGGGAGGCGGGGAGATGGAGGGAGGGGGAAGGGAGCCGAAGCATTGGTATTGGTTTGTCTATATATAAATACAAACACATTATTATACATATTTGCATAACTAGATCATTAAATTAACTACATTGAATTATGCATATATAAATATTTCCATAACTACGAACATTGACAATACATATTTGTAGATGCACTGTTCACTCTACAAATGCTATTTTATTAATTTTTCTCTCTCCTTCACCAATGTGATTAATTTTTTCTCTCTCCTCCCACTATCCCTCACAGATCTTATGTAGTGGGTGCTAATTGTAAAATATATAAAAAAAATTAATAACAAGAAAAAATAATATTTTATTATTATTTTAGCTCAAAGATGAATAATCTAATATAAAATTTTTTTTGGATGATAAAGGCAATCTCCGAAACATAAGATTTTACATTTATATATCAATAAATCGATATCAATGATCTAACATTAGACTTAACATTAGACCCAAAAAGCCCCAGCAAGAGCAACCAAAGCTTATCCCTAATATCAAACTTGTTCAACCCATCCCCCCTCCCCTACCGTAGGTTAGAATCAGAGAACCTTCTCCACCAAGGGCCATTGTTCCATCAAGAAAGAAAAAACCAGTCGAGCACCTCAAAAAAGGGAAAGTGGTCCTTATTAATTCTGATTGTGGATGCAAGAAGGAGTTTTGCATCACATAGCTCTTCACTAGTGCCAACTACAGTAACAAGCCTATGCTTGAAGATGCAAGTGTTCCCTAGAAAAAGGTCAACTCTCAATGGCGGCAATTCCTGAGCCGTCCCTATATCTTTCCCGTCCACGTGGTGGTACTCGAGCAACCCCGACAAAGGAGTCAGCACCAATAATTGGAAGCAGTCAAACAATCACTTTCATTGACAAGACCTCTTTTATCCCAGCATCTTTAACGCAAAGAGACCTTCCCCCAGCCATTCAAGCATCCCTTGGGGGAACATTTAAGTCTAAGGCCCAAGTGGATTCATCCCTTCTTCAAGCCCCTTTTATCTTGTCGGCACAAGCTCATCGGCTCGCAACCTTTCCACAATGCCGGTTTGCTTGAGAAACTCAAGCCCACCTTTTCATTTTTCAAGCAAATAATCTCTCAACTCAAAGCCAAAGATGGGCTGAATGACTCTGTCATGCCTAAGCCTAATATTTCTCTGTTGGTAACCCATTGGACAAGGCTTGCATAGCTTTTAACTCCTTTCATCTAGGGTCTACCCACTCTTACCCTAAATCCCATTTATCCCCTGTTCTGGAACATCTCCCCCCCCCCCCTCCCCCCCGGGGGGGTGGGGGCTGAGTAGCCCCTTCACTAGAACTCAAACCCTAAGTGTCCATACAACAAACTCCCTCTGTTTCAACCCACTTTCCTAACCTCGCATCTAAAACTATGAAGAAGAGGAATGGCTTTTCTGATGATAAAAGCATTCCCCCCTTTACCCATAAAATTTTTTTCTGAGTGTAGGGATTACAGTTGTGGAACCGAATGAGCCTGAAGCTAGCCATGCCATCATCGTAACAGGCATAGAGGAGCATATCACCTAAGAGGCTCTAGTGGCCACAAAGTCGTCAAGAAGGCCCTAATCCAACTTTGTACCAAGGAAATCTCCAAGAAACACCACTAACATTGTTCGGTATGCTACCTATCAAAATCATGCTTTGAAGGCTTTGGTAATACAATTCAGACACATACCATGAATTTATTCCCAATGCATCCAATGACTGAGGCGGTAGGGTTTTTACTGTTCCCCAAGAATCCATAAGGCTTTTGGCATGGAATTGCCAAGGTATTGCCCGACCTCAGGCAATCTGGTCTCTAAGGGCAAATAACAGGGCAATAACCATGAGCTTATCTTCCTTTCAGAATGTTTATTATTTACTACAGACTCTGTTAGTATTGTTAGTATTTTGGGATATGCTAGTCATGTTTATGCTCCTCCTGCTGGTAATTAGGGGGGCCTTTTGCTGTTGTATCGACCTAGAGTAGACATAGAACCTGTTCTTATCTCTAGTAATGTAATTTCTCTTTTGGTGTATTCTGATCCAAGCTACTATCCGTGGCTCCTCAATCTGATTTATTGCCCAACCACTTACAGAAGAAAAATTCTTTTTTGGGACCTCCTAAGAAGCATTTATGACTCTTTTTCTAGCCCATGTCTTGTCATCGGCGATTTTAATGCTGCCATTACTCAATCTGACAAGATAAGGGGCAACCCTGTGGCCCAATCCTCCTCTCAAAATGACCTTACAACTTTCTTGGAAAGTTTTGGCTTTGTAGATCTAGGCTTTTCAGGTCCTCAATTTACATGTTCCAATAGTCGTTCTGGTCACCTTCTGATCAAACAACGGCTTGATAGATGTATGGCAAACCTCTATTGGCTAGAGCTCTTTCCCAAATCTTTTCTTTTAACCCTTTCTCGAATTACCTCAGACCATGTTCCAATTCTTTTAGACACTTTGAACAAGGAGGACTTTCCAAAGTTCTTTAAATTCATAGAATTCTGGATCTAGGACACTTCCATCTTCAAAACTATCAAAGAAGCTTGGTGTTCCAATTTCTCGGGTACCCTTACATACATCCTCTAAAAGAAAAAACTCAAAGCCACTAAACTTGCACTTTGAGAGTGGAACCGTACCACCTTTGGGCATACCCAACTAAACCTATTAAATGCTGCTCTTATCTCTCTCCAAGGTCAAGCCTCTCCTCCCCCCTCCTAGAACTGATCTTAAGGAAAACATCAATGAACTTCTTATGAGAGAGGAATCCATTTGGAAGCAAAAATTCAGCGTAACCTGGCTTACCTCTATAGATCTCAATACCAAGTTTTATCATGCCTTTACTTCCATTCGTCTTAGGAGGAATAACATCGTCTGCCTCAAATCAGACAAGAATCTATGGACCGTCGACCATCCCACCATCATTCAAAAGATCCAGTCTCATTTTCAAAACATTTTCTCCTCTTGCAATCCACTCCCTCTTAATGGTATTGAACAACTTTTTCTGAGCAAATTAACGGGCCTAGAGAATGATTTCATGTGCAAAATTCCAAATGATGATGAAATATTCCTTATTATGAAAAAACTCCCACTCACAAAGGCCCTGGTCCAAATAGTTTTATTGGTCTTTTTATAAAACTTTTTGGGAAATCATCAAAAAAGAATTGATTGCCGCTGTAAAAAGTTTATTCATCCATGGAAAAATTCTCAAGGAACTCAATCTCACCAACCTGGTTTTAATTCCCAAAGTAGATAATCCGAACGAAGTCACTCAATTCAGACCAGTTAGCTTGTCTAATGTTTGCTATAAGATTATAGCAAAACTCTTGGCTAACAAACTCAAAGCCATTCTTCCTAGTATCATATCTCCATGTCAATCAGCTTTCATCCTTCATCACCTTATCCAAGATAACACTATTTTGGCTCAAGAGATTTTTCACAATATGAAAAAAAGAAATAGAAGACTTGGCGACATGGCCATCAAATTGACATGGCAAAGGCTTTTGATTCCATGGAATGGTCTTTCTCCTCTCTGTCCTTTATCATGCTAGTTTTAGACAACCATGGATTAATTGGATCAATGAGTGAATCTCGACCGTTTCCTATTCCATCATTATCAACAGGCCCCCCATGATTTCTTCAAACCTTCAAGAGGACTCCACCAAGGTGACCCTCTGTCCCTTTTTTTTTCACTTTAGGCACTGAAATCCTTTCTAAGCTCATCACCAAAAAAGAATAGCTCAAAATTATAAAAGGCATCAAACTCTCAAGAAGTGGTCCCTCCATCTCTCACCTTTTATTTACCGATGATTTGTTCTTTTTTGGTTCGGCCATTGCTCAAAATTCCCATAACTTCTTTGAATGCCTAGAGATCTACAACTCATGGTCTAGACAATGCATCATTGAGAGGAAATCTTCTCTACCATTTCAGCAGAAATTCCAACCCTACCTCAATCAACACCGTCAAAAATTCATTTCCCTTTAGGATCTCTCCTCCAAACTCAAAATATCTGGGACTACCTATCTCAAATGGTCTTGACAGGAAAAAATTCCTATCTAATGTGATGGAAATGATTCAAATCAAATTTCAAGGTTGGAAATCTAAACTCCTTTCCTAACCAGCGAGATCTGTCTTGATAAGAGGGTGGCTAGTTACATCCCCTTTTATGTCGTGTCCTCAACTTTGATTCCTAAAACTATAGCAAAGAATCTAGATTCCCTCTTCCGTAGATTTTTTTTTTGTTGCCGGGGGGGGGTTCAAGGACTATAAAATTAAAAAAAGAGAAGAAATTTACCCCAAAGTTTTGGAAAATCATTTGTTTACCAAAATCTATGGGAAGACTAGGTCTCAAACTCATGTCCACTTTCAACTCCACCCTTATCTCTAAATATGCTTGGTTCCTCCTCAACAGGTCTACTTGTTGTTGGAAAGAAGTCATTTCAAAAAAATATTTAGGTTCTAAATCCTTCATGGAAGTCTCTCGAAAACCCTCTGATTCTTGTTTCTGGAAAAACCTTCTCAATCAAAGAGGCTTCCTAAAGTCAAGTGTTTGCTTCCAAATAAACAATGGTACCTCTACAAAGGTTTGAACTGATCCATGGATTCCCTCTATTCCTAACTTCATTTCAATCCCTAATCCAAAATTTCTGAAAATGGACCATAATTTGATTATTTCGAAACTTACTCTTGAGGAACCAAGAAGGTGGAACACACTCCTCCTTAATACCCTTTTCTCGAAAAATTCTTTTAAGTGAAATTAAAAAAATTCCAATGGCCAATCACAATTTCCACCATCTCCAAGACAAAATCAAATGGTTGCATCATTCCTCAGGCAATTTTTTAGTGAAATTAGTTACGCGGTTCTTGTCTCTGAAAGTGATCTTGCCATCTCTCATTCCTCTCAGTTTAATTGGAAGCTTTTATGAAAACTACAACTTCAAGATAGACTGAAGCTTCTGTTCTGGAAAATCAGCCACAATATTCTTCCTACAAAAGTTTTGCTTAACAATGTCATCCACCTCAATGAGGATCAAATTCTGTGCCCTTTACGTAAAACTGAACCTGAAGACCTTACCCATCTTTTCTTCAAGTGCATTTATTCTTGAGTAGTGTGGAGACATTCAAAATGGCCAATGGATACTTCTTTTTTTGCAAGGCAACCTTTCCATAATTGGATCAAAAACATTTTCAATCCCTACGAGATCCTAAAAATCCTTGAGGAAGAGCATCATTCTTTTCAAATCTTTGCTACCATTGCCATAGATAATCTTTGGTTCTTGCGGAACAAATTAGAGCGTAATCATACCACTTCCTCTCTATCGGAATTTGTTGAGTCCATACAAAAATCCTTTCATCAGCATTCAAGAGCATGGGATATTAAGGCCCCGTTTGGAAAACCAACTTCTCTCAACTCCTCTCAACTCACTTCATCTCATCATTACATCTTTTTCAAATCCCAATACACTTATAATATTTAAAATTTAACTTTTTCAAATCCCAATACACTTATTTTATTTAAAATTAATATTTTAACAATATTTTATTCAACTCAACTCAACTCAACTCAACTCAACCCAACCCAACATCCAAACTCAACCTAAGACTAACCAGATTGGAGTAAATGAAGAAAGGCAACCTGGTGGATACCATCTAATTAGGTTCGACGTGGCGATTAGAAAGCAAGGTTCCACTCTAGCATCCATATGCTGGAATGATTCAGGGGCTATTATTTTTATTAAAACAGACTTTATCAACAACGCACACCCAAGTCTTGGAGAAGCCACAGTAGCATTGATGTTCATCAAAGAAGCAAAAAGGCTGAGTTTGAAAAAAATAAAAATAGAAGGAGACTCAACTGTCACCATTCAAACAATATTAATCAACTTCCTCTCCAGTAGAGGATTGGATCATGAACCCCATAATCAACGACATCAAACACTACATTCTTTCATTCTAAGATTGGACAGCAAGAAAAATTCATTGATCACACAATTGATGCACGCGTAATTTGGCGCAAAGGGTAGCAACGACGTAGGCCTTTAGAAATATCCCCCTAATCCAAATCCCCGCTACCTTGTTGAATTTCCATAATGAGAAAGACCAACCTTAATTTTCATGTATAAGTATGCCACTTATGACTTTGTATTTCCTTTATTACGGTTTTCTAATTAATGCAAACTTGCTTAAAAAAAATGCCCATACGGACAAGGCCCTCCATTTCCGTCACTTCATCACGACGAGGCATTTACAATCAAAGTAACTTTTACAACTTTTTGGCTTTCGGGCAAACAAATTTAAACAGTCGTAAAAGCTTTGAAATTTGGATGGAATAAGTTTGCTGAAAAATTTTGCACAAAAGGAGGCTGAGGAGGATCGGTAACACGTAATAGTGACTATTACTTCTTGAAAATAAAAACTTACCTCTTACGACAATACATTGCAGTCACAATAGACTAAAATAATCATCTCAAATACCATCCTACTGTGTAACAACAATTTTAACGAGCATTGCGGATGAAGGGTAAGTTTTGTACCATTCTTTAAAAAAAAAAAGTGAAAACCACTTTAAAAAAAAATGAAAACCACTTTAAAAGAGGTGAAATACTTTAAACATAAAAAGATTATACAAAATTAAACTTACAAACTGATGTGACTTGAATGTGGTACGTTAGATTATAAAGTTAATTTGATTATAAAATAGATCTAACAGATTTCATAAAATCACATCAGTTTGTAATTTTACTTTATATAATTTATTTATGAATGTATCAATTCTCTTAAAAGAGTAGATTTTTTAAGGTATTCTTCTCAATGACGTGTATGAAATTGCATGCACGCTTTGTATAAATTAATCGTTTTCGCTCTCAAATAGCTGAATTTTTCTCATAGCATATACTTGATTCATTGGAATATCCTTGTCATGGAGCTTGATCTATCCATGCAAACTCATTGTCATGGCCATGCATGGATCTACAGGCAAGATATTCGTATAGCGGGATGTAAGGAGACCCATATATAGTTGAGCATGGATTCCCAAGACAAGAGAATCGTGAACTCATGATGTTCTTAATAATAATAATAATAAATAAATAAATAACCCCAACTAAATTGGAGAATAACTCATTTCCAGGTATCCATTCCACCAACCAAATTACTCTCTTCCAAGGAGATATTAAAACAAAACTTATATGAAAAAAAACGAAGTGTTGATCGAACGATATCATAGAAGACTTAATTCGATATATTTTTCAATCTCAAAATTAGGAAGGGATTCCAAAACTCTGAGGGAACATGCATGAACCCGGCCCCCTCCCGATCCGCCACTCATGAGTACATGCATATGCTATATTCTCCGGCCATGTGCTAGATCTATGACGAATAGTTTCATTCGATTGATCATCTGCTAAAGGACGAATAGTTTCATTCGATTGATCATCTGCTAAACCAGTAACGTAAAGTTGAGAAATTCTGCATCCAGCTATTTTTTATACCCACAATGGGGACAACATTGGGATCGCATGCCCCAATGTAATAGACCGCTCAAAACATTGCGTATATAAATATAAGTGAAAAGACAATGCAGATCATGACATGAGGTGACAATGTTAATGAAAGTCTTATTCCATGAAGCATCAACATGATAGACTATCTTCGTAGTACTGAAGAAATATATGCGCCATTTTATGTCTCCTAAATGCACAGTTGCTGAAACAATAGCTGCCAAAACATGGTACAGATCATGAAGATCCCTTCTGCCGTTCCACGAGAAAAAAAAAAAGTCAAGATTTTTATAGCTATCCAGCAATACCAACAGTTTGACAGTTGATCGATCAAAATGGCACGTACGTACATATTATATATGATCATGCATGTGCTATATATATATAGTACTAGAATTTGTTTTAATAGTTTTTATAAATATATATATATGTTAGAAATTTGGACCTCTCAAATTCATCTCCCTAGGATCTACCATTTGCAAAAATAACAAGAAAAATAGAGAAATAATAACATAACAAGGTTTTACGGAGAAACTCCTAAATCGAAGAAAAACCATCAGACCCATAAAAAAAAATTCACTATGTGAAAAACTGTTACAATCATACAATTTCTCTCATCACTCCAAATACACCCACAAAACTTTCCTCACTAGCAAAATTTTAACTCACACCTCTTTTCCTTTTACAAAAAAGGCTAATAAAGGATTTTAACTAAAGTCAAAAGTTACTAAATAAGTTTTTTGACTGGTACACTTTACCAAAGAGGATTAGTCTCTTTTTATAAGCCGTGAGTCTTGCTCTTTCTTCACTCTCAATCCATGGGACAAAAACAAAGGAGCAAAACCCAATTATATATATATATATATGTTTCAATCTTCAGCCACCAAAACGAGGCCGTTGAAACAACATGATATTGATTAACTCTTAATACCGAGAACCTTTTGGAATTGACCTTGTCAATGGCAAAGCCATATATCAGTACTTCTAAATATATACTATCTCTACCGATTGTGACAGATATATGCGTCAGTACTAATCTCTCTTCTGGGCAAGTTAAGAGGATTTGATTAATATATGGTATTAGGAGGCTTGAAAGCATATATATGTATATATATATATATAAACAGTTGAATATTGTTTCCCAGAATAATGCCACTAGAATTGGATTCCAACCCTAACTTGTTACAGAAAGCTGATGCATGATGGATATATAAGAATGAATCATGAATGTATTACCATGCTAAAAGAATCAAATGGTTTGAAAGAGATCATGCATCGTGCTAATAGTACTAAATATAGTGGAGTCAGGCACAAAGCGATCCTCAGCAGCTGAAATTTAGAAGCCTAGCTTGTTCGATATATGTGTGTCATGTGTGTGTGTGACATATATGTGTGTCATGTGTGTGTGTGACATTTACCAGGGAATTAATGTCATCGATCTAAATTACTCACTACCTTTTTTTTTTTTTTTAAATAGACTTCAATTCATTACTGAATGAAGGAAGTTACAGCTGTGACCAATAATTACGGGTAACAAATCTCGATTACAAGCCAACTACCTATCGGTTGTACGCTCCCCTGTACACAATTTTCATTGCGTCGGACTATGTCTAAAAACTTCGAAGCTCTCCAATGACAACACCATACTGAGATGCGGGACTCTGATAAACAGAAGTGTCCATCTCGGCTCGTCTGCGAGAAAAACAACACAAACCATCCTCACCATCTAAAAGAGAAGAGGAACTATCCAACTTTCACCCTCTATAAGAGGAGAGGACTCACAACCCCCATCCTCAAATTACTCACTACCTAACAATTAGAGCAAACGTATGGTAATTAGATATTATATACATTCAAAACACAAAAATGTCCAGACCATATAGACTCTGTTGCACCCTATAATAATGAATTTGGGGTGATAAATAAGATTCTATTAGAAACGAGCAAAAACAACAGAAGATCACAAGAACGGCATTGAAAAAGGATAACTATTGGGAATAAAAAATTGCTATATAGTGGTTCCATTCAAAGAGCCCCACTGCATGGAGAATAACTCCTCAACACAAGAATTTTCTAGAAAGTGACCACTTCAATGATCTAACTCATGCTCCAAGTCGATCCCACATGTGGCAAGAATCTATGGATCATCTATTCGATCGGGAGTCTCCCGTAAAAATGGGTAATCAATCAAAATAGGAGATAATGGATTCATTTTGAAGTTTTGAACTCCTCCATATTCATTGAATTTCTCTAAAAATAAAAAAGGATATTAATTTAAGGAAAATTTTAGTTATAAACGATTTTGCGCACCGATACACGTACTCATCTAACATGATTGGTTAGAAAGTCAGACTTTAAAGAAAATTGTGTCAATTTGAATTTTGAATACAAAAGCAACAACATTGGTACGTAAATTTGTACGCAAATTCACTAGCAAATAGCAAAACTCTTAGGCCCAGTTTGGATGGCCAACACAGATAAGATGTTTTTACCTCATCTGTACCGTACACTAGTTTTCCCTATCCAAACACACTATCTTTAATTTAAAACATCTCCTTAAATAAATAGTAATAAACAGTGAAAATTGACATGAACAGTACGTGAACAGTACATAAATAGTACAATCTGGCATAAACAGTACGTGAACAGTAGACAATTCGGCTACTCTTATTAAATAGTGGGACCCACACCTTTTTCAAATCCCAAAAATTAAAAACTATCTAATCTTATCTCATAATCCAAACACACATTTTTTTTTTACAAACTATTTCATCTCATTTTAACTCAAAATTTTTATTACTATTCAAAATATCTCATCTCATTATCCAAACACACATTTTTTTTTACAAACTATTTCATCTTATCTTAACTCAAAAATTCTATTATTATTCAAAACATCATACCTCATCTCATCTGAATTGTGTATCCAAACGAGGCCTAATTTAATCATTGGAGTTTTCCAGTCCTCCGAACCTAAAGGGTTATGATAGATTAATATTTTAAATTCTATTTCAGTGATCATTTCGGTTGAAATATCGTAACAAAATATTTTGATACCAGTGCATTTTGGTGTACTGTTTTAGGATTAGCTATATATATAAAAACTGATAATTAATAATAAAAAAATACACGTATATATAAGTGTATATAAGTATATGTGTATTTGTGCGTCTATGGAAGAATTGAATATCTCTAAAATGAATATATGTTGAAAATATTAAAAAAGTATAGAGATATTCGTATTAAAAGATATTATTAAAAAAAATCACAAACTTGAATTGAGATACCATAAAATAATAATAATAATAATAATAATAATAATAAGAAGAGCAGAAAAATGATTAAGAATAATTAGATTTAAAAAAATATAAAAATAGGGTGACATATTTAAAGTTAAGAAAAATCTAAACTTATATATATATATACACACACACGTACACTAGTCTTTGCCAATTTTTAGAGAATCTCTTGACCAAGGAAATTAATGGACGACGGAGCTGCAAATATATAAAATAGCAATTGCTGCAAACAAAAGATATGCCTATTAATGCACCCACATAAGATTTGTAGATAGCAATTGCTAGGCTGCAAGCTAACTAGCTAGCTCATGTTTGTACATGAAAAATGAATTTCTCTGCCAAGGACAAACCCTTTTTCAACAGTGGCACCATGAAAGGAAAAGAAAAATGGGAGTCTTCATTTTTGAGAAATTAAGAACTAAAGTCGCCATGCGCGCATCTTTTTTCTCTCTTAGTTCCAAATGATCTATACGTAACACAATATTAATTATTATGAAATCTATCTTATTTATTATAAAAACTCCAATTATAAATATCTTTTTCATATAAGCTGCTATGGTGACAAATTTTTATATCAGTAATATGTTTGCTGCCTTAATAAACAGACAGCTTGTAAATAAACTTTATGCAGCCATTAAACCTATATATAAGAAGCAAACTGATACGTACTACCTTCACGCAGCCATTAAAATGCACCATGTGAAATTAAACGCTAAGATGTCAGTTACAAGAAAGTAGCTCAGCTAGCAACTTTGAATATCAACCCATATATAAGAAGCAAAGCCTCACCTGCCTTGACTTTAACATACCCACCAGATGCTTGCGAAAAAAACCGTACGAACTCTAGGGTCAAAAACACAAAAGCCATAGTCATATGAGGCATTACTCGTCTCTGTATATGTCTCAATCACTTTTAATTCCCTCGCCCGCCCCTATGTGGCTATAGCATAGCCAAGCTTGGTCCCAGCCTAATTTTACGGTACTCTAGTCATAGCTTGTGGGGGATAAACTATTATATCCATACATCTATTTCATATTTTAATTAAACTATCTTGTAAATTAATAAATATCATAGTAAGGACAAACAATTTAGGTTTTGGACCACTAGAAGCCAACCGGCCTAGGGGAGTACAAAAATTTGACCATACATTAATCCGATTTTATCCCTTTTTTTTTTTTTTAAGTTACATTTGAATATTGAAATGATATATTTTAAGAATAATAAGAAAAATATAATGATAAAATATTAAATAATAATATAGAATAATAAAAAGTAGATAAAAAATAATGATAATATAATAAATCGTAATAATAAAATAATGAATACTCCACTACTACTCAAATTGGAAGAACTCATTGTGCAAATTATATTAAAATATCAAAATTATCTTATCATAAGGTTTGACAGATTAAATGAAATGTTCTATTGTTTGTTACATAAACAAGAAGATGTGTAAAATAGCAAGGCCGACAATACGTACGTGACAGTGTTGAAACCACAATCCAAGCCTAACTATACATTTCGGTAACCATTATTTGATGAAGTAAAGAGGTGGGTAGAAGGACATCTATATTGAGCTAGCTAACACCGCTAGAAGGAGTGGCAAGTGCCACACACGCATGCAAGTAAATAGGAACTCAAAAATGATGTAGATGGTTGAACAAGCAACGGAGAGTTTCATTTGGAATGTGTCCAGTGAAAAAAGAAATAAAAATAAAAAATAAAAAACTATTTTTTGGGACGTAATGGACTCCGGCGAGGGGGAAGAGGCCCCAATGTAAGAAGTAGAGGGCAGCAAGGGAATTATTGTCAAATTGAACTTATGAAATTCAAATGCTATATGTACCCACCATTTTTAGACATCTGACTAACTCAAAAATTAGTAGTATAAAAACTATCTCAAATGCAGGAGGATGTCGCGTAATAATTAAGAATAAATTCATAGATCGTCTTTTCAGGGAAAGCTTACTTAAACTCAACTTGTTGAAAATGGTAAAAATCTTCACAAAGAAAAAATAAAAATGATGATATGTGCAATTGACGGAAAATGATTCTAGTCATGGACTAGATTCATATCTTAGATTTTTGAGTGTCGAATTGAAATGTAAAAGACTAAGAGATTAAACTAAGAAATTAATAAAACTAAGATAAGAATTAAACTAGACTAGAAAGTAATTGACAAAACATGTACTGAAAATTGAAAAGCCCCAAAATCAATGTTTTAGGGTTCATCATTGTATTCAAACCACAACTTTTCAAAATTAATCATAGCAATTGTAATCACTATTAAAATGAAAGCTTAACGAAACGAGAAAAATAAATAACATGAACTAAATGAATAACAAATAAATTGCTCAAACTTCTAAACCAAAAATCTCAAAAATAGTCCACAAACCTAAAACTGAAATTAAATAACAAGTAGGGAAATGAAAAGATCAAGCCAATTGAATGAAGATGAAGATTCGAAACGGTGGAGGAGGCTGAGCTGCAGTAGCAATTGAACCCCTCAATGAGCTCTTCAATCTGCTGCAGTGTGAGTGAGTGATCCAGTAGAATTTGTGTTGCTGCGTGAATAATCACTTGTGTGAATCCTCCTCTCCGGATCTGAGTAAAAATCAAAGAAAAAATAAATTCTAAGTATTGCTTGTAATCTCCCAATGTTTTCTAGGCCAAAAAATTGGCCATAAGATGTAAAAAATCATATATATACCCTAACGGCGGAATAAACCCTAGATCTGTAAAATACGATGTCCGCTCGAGCGGAGTGTCGAGCGTTCAACTCTGCCTGAGTTCGCTGAAGCGGCCAAATGCCTCCGCTTGAGCGATCTCCTTTCCCGCAACCCGCTTGAGCTCACTGTCGAGCGGCAGTCGAGCGTTTGAATCTGCTTGAATTCGCTCGAACGGCCAAAAGCATCCGCTCGAGCGATGTGGACCAGATTCCATATTAATCAATAGTTGATAAAATTTAAGTAGAAATTCATGCTTTTAATCAATTAAAATCGCAACTTAGATTCATTCATTTTTCCATATAAAACTAATGATAAAGTAATGAAAGAATTAAAATATATTGATTCCAAAAGCATTAAAATATGCAATAACTCAGCTTAATCAATATCCCACCATGACAATTTCTGTAAACAAATAACATGAACTAAACTAATGGTGGAGGGCCTGTTTAATGCTTCCAACTCAACGGAGAAGGGTCTCTATCACACGACCCAAGCAAGAGGTCCCACGCCCAGTAGGGTTCTATGTGCAGCCTTGCATGGGAGGATAAGAATTCCATGCACGTACATGACTATTTTGGTTACTCAGGGATAATCCAAGCTGATAAACATCACGTGACATAGGCATCATGTGAGCATGATCTAACTGTAGTGTTTATCCAATTCAACATAATGCCTCTATATATACTAGGTAATTCCAAAGACAATCTCAATCTGAATTCTTGATTACTCGTGTGTTATTTTTTACTGACTTAAGCATCGCTTGTAGGAGTATCAAGCCGACGTCCTCTTACATCTTGCAGGTGAACAGTTATGTTTGGGGGTGGTGCGACACATCCTTAATAGTGGCATCTTCTATGTGATTTGAGTCCAGTTTCTCATTGCCAATGTGGTTCTCACATGTCGACCATAACCCATTTCTTAGCAAACCATGAGATGGATACGTTACCCACAACCATGGAAGCATGACTAGTAGTGACAAAAGAAAAGCTAAAGAAGGCAGAAAAAGATGCACGGCAATTTGAGAAATCTAGCAGGAAAATATGAAGAGATGGTGAAGAAAATGGGAGGATCTTCCTTGGTAGAATGCCTATTAAATCCATCCTATCTACTATATAATGAAAAGATTATGGTCATGCCGCTCCCGCCAAAATTCAATGTACCCCTAATAGATATGTACGATGGGTCCAAAGATCTAGTGGGACGAGAGATGGCCAAACCACGATCCCAGATTGATACATAGCAATCTAAACATGCGAGAAGATGAGAAGGACAATAAGGTAAGGCATCAAGTTAGGATAGGCAGTCGTTACTGCAAGTAACATCAAATAGGGTCGCATTGGACTAAAGACTACACAATTATGACGAAGAAAGTGATTGAGCTAGTAGGGACGAGAGAGTTGGAGTGGGTGGTTGCAGAGCGCTCAAAGCCCAAAAGGCACCATGAGTCTAGACGCGATTTTAGAAGAAGCAACAGTCTTGACCAACGACACCAATACCAAACAGATGCTCACCGAGACAACAGGGACAAGGCACCCCAAAGGGTGATAGGAACATGGCACCTATGAGTGAAATCCAGATGATAACTGGGGGCTTCGCTGGAGGCGACGTGTCCATGCCTAATTGAAAAGTGCATGCACAGAGGGCAAGGTATGAGGAAATATATGTGACAGACAAGGCCCCTAAGCATCAAAAATTTGAGGCTCAAGAGGTAATATCCTTTGGGGAGGAAGATCGAGAAAGAGTATTGTACCCGTATGATGATGCATTGGTAGTTACCCTCATGGTAGCCAATTATACGATTAGGTGGATACTAATTGACAATGGAAGCTCAACAGATATACTATTTTGGAAAGCTTTCAATAGGATGGGTATTAGTGTCAATAAGCTAAGACCCACTCCCACACCACTAAAGGGTTTTTCTGGAGATATAATACAGCCAATCGACTCTATTACCCTCCCAATGACTGTCAAGACGGGCACCACCATGACTGACTTCTTGGTGGTAAAGGCCCCATCCTCTAATAAAGTCATATTGGGGAGACTAATGCTCACCATCTCAAGGTAGTTACATCCACTTACCACCTCAAGATGAAGTTCCCAATCGATGGCAGGGTAGGTGAGGCACGGGGCAAACAAGCTCTAGCGCAAGAATGTTACGTACAAGAACTAAAGAGCAATCAAAATGAAGTGTGTGCCATCATAAGAGGAAGTGAAATGTCGACACCACCATTACCGCCACATTTGGCAGTGACTCTAGAAAAGAGTGTGGAGGTCAAAGATGAACATAGTCTACAGCAAGCCGAAGCCAAGGAGCCACCTGAACTTGTAACACTGTTCCCGACCGCCTCCGTACTACCACACATATTGGGACCCAAGTCCCTCTAGGGGATAGAGAAGCTCTAAAGCAGTTGTTAATAGAGCACATGGATGTTTTCGCTTGGAGCCATGAAGAGATGCCTGGGATAGACAACAATGTCATCGACCATCGATTATGCGTAGATCCCATGCACAAGACAGTGCTACAGAAAATGATGTTCAGTAGAGAAAAGTACGACACCCTTAATGAAGAAGTAAAAGTCTGCTCGTCACTGGATTAATCAAGGAAGCCCATTATCCGGAGTGGTTGTCCAATGTCGTCTTAGTGAAAAAGGCAAATAGAAAGTGGAGAATGTGTGTGGCTTTCACTAACTTGAATAAGGCCTACCCAAAAGACAATTTCCCTTTGCCACATATTGATGTTATCTTAGACACAACAGCAGGACACTAGATGCTAAGTTTCATGGACGCCTATTCAAGCTACAATCAGATCTGAATGCACTCAGCGAATGAGGAAAAGACATTGTTCATTACAAATCGGGGACTGTATTGCTACCAAGTAATGTAGTTCGGATTGAAAAATGCAGGAGCAACCTGCCAAAGGTTGGTTAATCAAATGTTTAAGGAGCAGATTGAGAAGTCCATGGAAGTATATATAGACGACCTACTAGTGAAAAACAAAGAACCCACCCCGCACCTTAGCGACTTGTGGGAGGCGTTCGTAATCCTACCCTGTTGCAGGATGAAGCTAAACCCAGCAAAATGTACTTTCGAGGTCGGGTCAATTAAATTCTTAGGATTTATTGTGTTCGAGAGAGGAATTGAAGCCTCTCCCAAGAAAATAGAGGCCATCCTCAACATGAAGTCTCCAAAAAATCTAAACGACACTTAGCGGCAGGCAGGAAGGGTAGCCGCCCTAAGCAGATTCATAGCCAGGTTGACAGACAAATGTCTCACTTTCTTTCGGGTGCTACGCAAGATGCACCCTTGAAATGAAGAATGTGATGAGACCTTTGAAAAGCTGAAGCAACACTTGGCCAACCCGCCACTCCTAAAGAAACCAGTAAAGGCGACATACTCTACACATATCTAGCAATCTCCCCGCATGCAATTTCAGCCGTCTTAATAAAAGAAGGAGTCACCCAACTTTATGTATACTATGTAAGTTAGGGTTTGAGGGGAGCAAAAGTAAGGTACCCCCAAGTGGATATGTTAGCCTTCGCTTTGGTGACGATGGCCAGAAGGCTCTACCTGTATTTTTA
This sequence comes from Carya cathayensis, assembly GCA_011037825.1. NCBI lineage: Eukaryota > Viridiplantae > Streptophyta > Magnoliopsida > Fagales > Juglandaceae > Carya > Carya cathayensis. The sequence goes on along the minus strand of QGSO01000245.1, from coordinate 1,496,688 downwards.
GGCTCACGTAGTAAGGATGCTCACAAAGAGCCTGTTGGCAAAGGCCCTACGGAAACCTGACAAGTCAGAAAGGTTGGTGGAGTGGTGAATCGAGCTAAGCGAGTTTGATATAGAATATATGCCAAGGAAGGAGAAAAAGGGGCAAGCATTGGCAGATTTTGTGGGAGAATTCTCGGGTTTCCCCCAAGAAGATGCGGTAGCTCTAACAGTAAAACCATGGGTGCTCTTCATAGATGGCTCCTCCTGCTAGGCGGGTAAAGGCTTGGAAGTGCATTTTCTGAGTCCCGACGGTTAAGAACGACACTACATGGCGACATTAACATTCAAAGTAACCAATAATGAGGCATAATATAAAGCACTACTGGCAGGGCTATCTATAGCCACCATAATAGGAGCAACCGAGGTAGAAATGAAATCGGATTCATAGGTAGTGGTCAATCAGGTGCTGGGTCTATACCCCATGAAGGGGGAGAGGTTGAAGAAGCACTTGGCCCGGGTCGTATTTCAATATATCTCAAATATCTCGAGGGGATAACGAAGTCGCAGATAGATTGGCACACACAGCATCGAAAATGGAATAAGTGCCCCTCCGATGGCAAGTCAAAAGGAGAATCATCGAGATCCTAGCTATCAGGAACGAAGTGTGCATCCTAGGCTCGAATATTCCAGAATGGGCTAGTGACGTGGTTGAATATTTAGACATAGGTAAATTGCCTGAAGGAAAGAAAGAGGCGAGGAGAATAAGGAGAAGGGCGGCGAGTTTCATGCTTATCGATGGGGTCCTTTACAAAAAGGGTTTTTCGACCCTGCTACTACGATGTATCTTACCACAAGAGGTGCAATATGTTATAGTAGAAATATACGAAGGAATATGCGGGAACCATTCTGGCAAAAAGGCCCTAGCTAGGAAACTAGTAAGGGTTGGGTACTATTATCCCGAGGGCTGAGGGTTGCTCAAGAGTTCACTAAAAAATGTGCCAAATGCCAAACGTACACACCGGTACCTCACACCCCACAACGAAGTTAACCTCCATGACTGCACCCTAGCCCTGTAACTAGAAGTATACAATGTACAAAATGAAGGGAAAAGTACATAGGAGATCAGGCAGCATCATTTCTAACAGGCACCAACAGAGGAGGGATGTCCCTAAAGGCGTCTGGCATTTCAGCTCGCCCGAAGATGTGAACGCAGTGGAGGGTAGCCGCTTCAAGGTGAAATAAACTTTGATCCAGAGCCGCAAGGTCAGTAGAGGGGTCAATAATTAGACAAGACCTAAGCCTCAGGATACCGGCACCATAACTGTCAGTGAATACACAATCTCCAGTTGCAAGGATAGAGGTTAACTGAGCACCCAGGTGTGCAACCTCCACCTGGGCGGCTGCTAGGTCATTCTTTTTCTCAGTCAACTGTTGGTCCTTTGTGAGGAAGGCCAACTGTAGTTTCATGAGCTCCTCGCCATAGTCCTTATGGCTCTCCTTGTATTGCTCATGTCGTCGCCTAAGTTCTGCCAAATCCCCCTGTGCCTTGTTAACATTAAGAGAGGTAAGGCGGCTATTTTCTACAGCTACCGCCAACTCCTGGACCAACATGCGATTGCATTCCTGAGACCAAGCTAGCTCCTTGCGAGCAGAGTCTAACTCCCTGGTGTAGACGAGGAGGTCAATGCTGAGTTGGGTTCGTACGGACTCAAAGTCCCTCTGAGCATAGGAGAGCTAGGCCCTAGCAGAATCTCTTTTCGATTCCAGAAGCCTTGATGCGAAGTCATCCCTGACCTTCGCCTCTTAGGCATAGCATATTTCATCGCAAAGTCCAAGGACTTCGCTTTCAAGAATTTCCAGGTCACCAAGCAGGGAGTGAAAATAGCCTTCCGACTACTCTAGTAGTATTTCCAGCTCCCTCTTCCTCTCGAAGAACACTTCTATCTCCACCTTCTCCACCCTCCATCTCTCGAAGGCGACCTTGGCAACATAGCACAGCTTCCGCCTCTCCTAGACTTCTTCCTTCAGGCTAGCCAGGTCCGCCATAATCCAAGTTGCCAAGTCGTTGATTCCCTACCAAAAGACACGATGCTCGAGTCAAAATTATAGATGAACAAACAAGGAAAAAGAACAGGTCAAACTACGACATTACCTCAAAAAGCTAGTCCTATAGCCAGCTAGCTATCTTGGCAATGGCCTCAACTTAGGCATTGAAGGAAGAGAAGAAAGCACCACCATGGATTTCCTCAGGGCCATGGATGCCCCCCGGCAGAAAACTCCGGTTCTGGGGTTGAGTTTGCCCCTTCCTCTAGGGAATACCCGAGACTCTTAAATAAGCAAGTGGTGCTAGTGTATGCCAAGTATACATCAATCAAAATGGGCGCCTTCACCCATAAGGCCGCCCAAGCCCTCAAGAAGAAGGGACCCAGTCTCTCCACTGAAAGTGGGGGTGAAGGGGGAAGGAATGGAGAGGCATTCGCCGCTGACATTTAGAGAAGGGGTAGTGCCCCCAGAACTGTAGGTGGTGAGGTCTCGAGGAGGGGGTCGCTGGCCTTGGCTTCTTCACGCACTTCCTCCTAATAAGGGGCCACGCTGCAACTCACGCTGCCCAGCCTTTCTCTCATGTCGCCCAGGTTTTCTATGCTAGCAGGGATAGTATCCGACCCTCCACTTGTGGCAGTACTTGCCTCTCCACCGTGCACACCCCCAATTGTGGGGTGAGCAAGATCTTCCATCATGGTTGGGTGGATTGCCTTGCCCATGATGGGATCCAAGTTGAAGGCGACAGCTACATTAGCATCCAACTCGCCTTTTCCCACTAAGTCCTTGAACATGAGAAACTCAAAGATGGGGTTGGACACCAATGTGTGAGTGTGTTAAAGGGTCTCGAGTTGGAAGGTGGCAGCCAATCAAAGAGTTCCAGACTAACCAGACCCTCAAGATCTCCCAACCTGGCGAGTGTGACCACACAAGAGAGGCGTCAGGGACAAAGGGCAGAGTAACAAATGGTGGGAATAGTCGCCCACTTGGGCCATCAGAACTCTTCTTTGCTTCGAGGCAGGGGAAGGGGCATCTTCGGAGCAAGCTCTCTTCCTCTCCATCTTTTTTTTTTTCTTTCTTTCTTCTCTTTCTTTTCTCTCTTTTCTCTCTTCTCTTTCACATCTTCTTTTCCTTTCTTCTCTCTCTTACTGTTCTTCTCATTCTTTTCTTTCTTGTCATGCATATCTTGGTCGTCCTTCTTGTCTTTCTTTGGGGATTTCTTTGGCGAAGAGGGTGAAGCTATGACCAAATTTAGGAACAAACACCCTTGAACATGAGAGCTATTGGGGTACAGCAGGAAACGATCAATGTAGGCGGGGGTCAGCAAGAAATCAGTCCAAAAACTGTCAGGGTGAGCCTCAGATCGAAATGTATAAACTAGGCTGAGATAAGTTTAAATGTTTTATGGAAAGTTCAAAAAGTGGTAGGTCTCATCAATAATTAGTTTAAGATGAGTTGAGATGAGTTAAATCTGATTCAACAATCAAACACAATCTAAAGCTACCCCTTTCATAAATCCTCCCGAATTATCTATTCGGTCATTCTCGTCTTTAGTGATAGGTTTTTTTTTTTTTTTTTTTTTTTGTGTGTGTCGAGAATGTCTAGTTGATGTTTTGAATCGATATGAATTATTTGTATTTTTTTTTATGAATTTTCAAAAAGAAGACTTTTGACCCACAATGACTCATGAACCAATCCAACCCATTGATTATACTTTACTTATATATTTATTAAAATATTTGTAAAACTATTGTTTTGTAGTTTTACTATCATTTAAAAATGCGTGATTACATAAGGGGCTGAAAAGTTAGGCATTAACTAAATGGAATCTGTGGTGAAGGCAAGGGATTAAACGGTGCGTGTTGAGTAAGTGAAGCTGTGCGTTTTAAGGAAACCAATGGTATAATTGTAAGGAAGTCGATACATGGAGTTTTGTTGTAATGGTGTAATAAAATGTTAGCGTTTCATTTCAATAATTACTATAAAAGGCTGAACTCATTGTATTTTTAGTTGTGCATAAAGATTAATAAGAATTTGTCTTGGAGGTTGGAGGTTCCTTGAAAGCCTCTTCCAAGAATCAAGAAAGTGATTATTGGGTTATGCTCATTCTATGTTCATTGTTCTATGAATGCTTGTTCATTGTTATGTGATTGTTTGCATGTTCATTTTCTGGGTAAAATGAAGTATACCCATTACAATTGGTAACAACAGTAGCCGATCATGTGATGGAAGAAGGCACACGAGAAGCTTTGAAAGGTCAATAGGATGGGTCACAAAAGCAGCAATAAATGGTTCAAAGGCAACTAGAGAGTCACCAACAGACCATTACTGGTATGTCAGAAAGGTTAGAGCAAGTTTTTGATATGCTATGTTCATTGGTTGAGTCTTTACATGTTAATTCCCATAGAGAGGTGTCTAATGAGCCTAGAAGTCATGAGGATAGGGCCGTTCAGAGGGTTTTTGTTTGGATTTCCCACATTTTAATGGTAGTGATCCTGCTCTATGGATCTTTAAAGCCAATCAATACTTTGATTTTTTTTTCAAACAACATTTTATCAAAAACTGATTGTAGCATCTTATCACATGGAAGGTGAGGCATTGGTTTGGTACCAAACTGCCTTGGACTTGGGTCAATTCAATTCTTGGGAGTTTTTGGTTATGGCAATGCAAGTTAAATGAAGATGCTTAATCTAATGAATCTTGGGCTACTTTTGGATTAGCAAAAATCTAAGAAGAGTACTATTAGCTATTAAGAAACTATGGAGAGGTGTCTCAGTACCGAGTGAGTCTATGGTGGAGGGTAATAGAGTGCAGAAACCTCCTTTAGCAGTCAAGAAAGTTTTTTATTCACAAATGGATGAGAAAAGACAGAAGGGCCTATTCTACCATTGTGATAAAAAAAAAATGGAATTCTGCACATGTATGTAAATCCCCTAAAGTGTATCTATTGCAAGTTGAGAACACTACTAATAAGGCCTTAGAAGTTGAGGAGGTAATGGATAAGCCTCTAGTGACTAGAGAATAGTTGGTGACAGAAGATGGAGAAGGGGTGGAAGTATCCATTCTTGCAATTTTTGGCTATTCTAATAATAGTGTCATGAAGTTGTTGGGAAGGGTAGGAAGTTGTGTGGTAAAGATCTTGGTGGATTCGGGAAGTACACATAATTTTTTGGATCATTAGTGGTGCAAGTAGTAAGACTAAAGGTGTATGATGACTCAAAGCTGTCATTGAAAGTAGGTAATGGTGACAGATTAGTTAGTAGTGGTAAATATGAAGAAGTCATAAAAATTCAAGACTCAAAGTTTAGAATTCCCTTTCATGTTCTGACTTTCGGTAGATGTGACATTGTCTTGGAAGTTCAATGGCGCCTGACAAACCTGAGGCCAATCAATTGGGATTTTAATTCCATGTATATGAATTTACAGTGGGAAAGTCCAAGGTACTGTACAGGGCTGAAGTCTGATGGCATATGGGTTTAGAATGGGGAAGGCAGCTTGAAGTCTTCTTAGGTTAGATAGCAAGGTTGGTTTTTACAATTAAGGGCCGATGATCAGACAAAAAAACCTGGAAGTCACGTGAAAAAGGTGAAAGAATTGTTGTAGGAATTTAAACAGGTGTTTGCAGAACCTGTAGGGTTACCTCTCACTAGGTCTTTCGATTATCACATTCCTCTTAAGGAGGGAATTGGTCCTATTTCAATTAGGCCTTACAGATATCCTCATTATCAGAAAACTAATTTTTTAAGAAGGTTTGTCTTGATTTTTTATATGACATTTTGGTTTACAATAGAACGTTAGTGGATCATGTTTCACATCTAAGATCAATTCTAGAAGTATTGAAGCAGCATAGTATATATGCAAAGATGTCAAAGTGTAAGTTTACAATGCATGAAGTTGATTACTTAAGCCATATCATTTTTGGTTGTGGTGTCAAAGTTGATCCTTCCAAGATTGTTTCCATGGTTGAATGGCCCATTCCAAAATCCTTGAAAGCTTTGTGAGGGTTCCTAAGCCTCACTGGCTATTACAGAAAATTCATCAAGGATTATGGATCCATTGCTTCCCCATTAACAGTTATGTTGAAGAAAAATTATTTCCATTGGACTGAGTAGGCATTTCAAACTTTCCAACAGCTGAAGAAGGTTGTTACTAATTCACCAGTACTTCAATTGCCTGATTTCTCTAAAAGCTTTACAATTGAGTGTGATGCTTCTGGTATTGGATTAGGAGTTGTCCTCAAGCAGGAGGGTTGTAATACCCGTCCTTATGGTGGGTCATTTAAAAAATGATTTTATGAACATAGACGGGAATTACGGTTCCTTTTCAAATTTATTTTCCTTCCATGACAAGATGCAAAAGATTCCATATTTATAAATAAACGTGTTTCTTAATTTAAAAAGTTACAGCATAAAATATTAAATTTTTTAAATTAAAGTCTCTAGTACAAAATGTTGTATCTAGGCTTTCGTGCTCTTCCCCTGGGGCTGTGTCTATCCTGATGTTTCATGCTCTTCTTGTCCTTAGTAGGGCACACATAAAAACTAAAATGACTCAATGACTCGTAAGCATTACTTCATACAATTAAAATATAATAACATAGATTTTCAATCATGCATTCATCACTCCATACATATCATATATAGACATTCATTTCATTATAAAACGTTGCGAGGTAAGGTTTTTCTTTAAAAAAAATGTCTTCTTCTCATAAAACAGTTCCCCATGCCTCACTGCCTTTATTTCTTAAAATGTCTTATCATGCATACATCTTTTCTTAACATGCATCCATTCTTTCTTATTGCTTTCATTGATCATTGCACACTGTTACACCCCGTGTGTGAGGGTTAGTGGTCTTTTGGATCTGATTCCACCCATGGCCACGGGTTGGGAATCCATTCCGTTAGGGTACAACATTGGGTGCACTACCAGTACTACTTACTCGACATTGCAATCTACCCAGTCTAGTCCTTTGATACATTTATATGTTCATTCATGTGGCCGTTACGTATTTTTATAAATTAAAGCATTCAATCCTTTCAGTCCTTTAGTCTGTTTATTCTTAAAAGTCATTTAAAAGCATGGGCTTAAATATCATCTTTCATAGCATCATTTAAAATATCAATTCATATGAGCATTTTAAAACACTTTCTTCGCATCATTTAAAGCATCGCTTAAAGCATGAGGCCTAAGCCTTGCATTTCCTTTCGTGAAAATACATCCATTACATACTACATATATCATCCATTCACATGCATACACTTACATACTTGGGGTGCGTAAAAAAGGGCTACCAATGAGGACCGTTACATACTTATATTTGAAAACTTATACTTAACATTCTTTCATAAAGCATGTTTCGTAAAAAAAAAAACATTTCATTTTCATTTTCGTTTATTTAGAAAACTTTAGAAGAGTATGAACGTAATACTTACCAGGACTCTATGTCATACTCATTCCATGCAATCCATTCATGTGCATGTCAGATGGCAATCTACCTGCATACACTTAACCTCTCATCATTTTCTATCTAATGCGTAACCAACTATACTAGAAATAGAACTACGCTTCACTTGGAATGGTCTCCATGCATCCCTGGGTTCTTACGTGCTATTTAATATGCTAAAACCTTCAAGGTCCATTTACTGTCACTACCTTTGTGTTTCACCTTGGGTTAAGATGCTAAAACCTTCGTCTTACTCTTCTATTAACCCCATTTCGATACATGACTCAGACCCCGATCCTAGACAACATACCCAAATACTACCTTCACGATTCCTGGCCTATAGTCAATCCTCATTCTCAACCATACATGTCACATGACTTTAAGCCAATTCTAAGACTTAAACATCGTGCAAGCGTGCTTAGGACATATTACCCATTATATATAGTAAATCTGTTCGGTACACGCGTCTCACCAGATGCACATGTACCTAATCATTTTTCATCTAAGATCAACATATAGTCCAATGAACGCCCGCTTGTATAAACAAGCTCCATACTCCGATACCAACTTCTACTCAAACCCGGTCAGCAGGACCTTCCTACTTTCTGGCCTCTTTACAAATTTATGTCAACACTTGACACGACAGGGCTCCATTTACCACTACATCTCTGTCACATCATGTAGCTTAAGATAAATCTCGAGTTACGTCACAACACCTATCACGCTTCCGCTGCACTAGTTTTATACTATCTCATCACTTCACACATACTCTAAGCCATAAGTCAACTATAAGGCGACACCTGTCACCTTGGATTACAAGTCACGTCCCAATTATTTTGAGATACTATTACATAGTTCTTGACGCTATAAAACATGCTCTACATTCCTTTACTATACGACCATTCTTTTCTTCACGACACGCCATACGGTGCATCTCTAAACAACATGGAGTACGCATCGTGTGTATTCCCTTTGCTACATCACGTATTACCACGATGCACACCACACGGTACGTCACTATACAACACGGAGTATACGCCACATGTACTCTCTTCACACAACGCCACACATCACCACGGTGCACGAAAGAGGCACAATGGTCCGTGGAGGTGTTTTGGACTGTGCATTTCAAAGCATGGAAATGGAGAGGGAGAGAGCTAAGGGAGCTTGGCTGGGCATTAAGGAGTTTGAGAGATGTGTGGTAGAGTTATGGTGGCGAGGTGGTGACTGGATGGTGGTCCTACGGCGGATCTAGGCTGTGCAAGGAGAGGAAACACCTGTGAGAGAGTGGGGGAGAGTGAGAGAGATGTGGACTTCGACTGGGCATGGGAATGGATAGGGGAGGTCGTGGGTGGCTGAGGATCACGGTGGTGGTAGTATGGTGGCGTGGGTAGCCGTGCACAGTGGCTCGTGGAGGAGAACCCATATGGGTTTCATGTGTTTGTGTGTGCGATGCCGGTGGAAGTGCTCAGAGGCCACGTTGGTCATGCACGGCAACGCTAGGAGGGAGAATGGGCTTTGAAACCCATTTTAGCTAAGCTGTCGTGGGAGGAGAAGGAGATCTGTGTGGAGCTCACTGGTGTGAGGAGGGACTCGCTGGCGGGGAGGGACGCTATCAGTGGTGGAGCTAAGGCTGGGCGGGTGTGGTGGCATCGGCTGGAGGATATGAGAAACACGGGTGAGGGGGGGAGAGGGCTGTACGTTGGGCTGGAGAGAGGGAGAAGAGAGAGAAGGGAAAGGGAAAAAGTGGAGGGAGAAAACTAGGAGCTTGGGTATTTAATCCAGGCCATTCGTCTTGATATCTTCAAAACAATCTAACGGTAACTTTAAATATTGATTTGAAAATGCATAAGTATTTATTTAATTTAAAACACAGAGAGGAATTAAGATAGAATATTATTTTATAAACTAAAGTTCATAAAATAATATTCTTTCATCATTAATTAAAATGATGAAGTCTTGTTAATTGTTTGAAGAGGATAAAACCATTTAAATAAATTTAGAGTTTTCAACATATTTGAAATATCGTAATATTTTTAAATAATCAAAATCATTTAAATTAAATAATTTTTCACAATTATAATATTTTTGAAGCTCTTCAAAAATATTAGAGTTGTGTTATTTAAAAACAAGCTTAGTCCGATAACATTGGAAATATCACATATAAATATTTTCAAGACATTTAAAATATTCGTAAGTTTTAAAATACTGAAATTGCTTTGAAATATGCCCGGTACCTTTAAAAACACGCCATCGAAACTCGGCACGTAAAATGAGGCTTGTAATTATAGAAGAAAGAATGAGCGGATTGTTACATGGGTCAGCCTATTGCTTTTTATAGCAAGGCATTAAAAGATTAGGCATTGCTCTTGTTGCTGCTATAGCTAAATGGAGACCTTATCTTTTGGAGCGTGTTTTTAAAGTGAAGAATGATCAGGAAGCTCTTAAGTACTTATTAGAGCAGAGGTTTGGCACAGAAACTCAACAGATATGGCTATCAAAGTTGATAGGCTATTATTTTACTCTTGATTACAAAAGAGGGAAAGAAAACAAAGTAGTAGATGCTCTTTCTAGGAAGTCTGAAGAGATGTTAGCAACTTTAGCACTAATTATTTTCTATACCTCTCTTTGGGTGGAAGAGTTGAAACAAAGCTATCAGCTTTGTCCCATCATTCAGGATATCTATGAGAAAATGCAGCAAGGATCAGAGGGTCCTAAGCATTTTACTTTACAACAAGGCTTGTTGTTAAGAAAGGGAAAGATCGTGGTGGTTTTAGACTCACCATTCAAGACTAAGGTCTTGCATCACATTCACCATAGTTCACAAGCTGGTCATGTGTGCTATCACAAGACATTGCATAGGGCTAAATTGGATTTCAACTAGAAAGTGGTGCATAGGGACATAAAGGCCTTAGTAAGGGAATGTGGGGTATGTCAAACATGCAAGCATGGAAGTGTACATCCAGCTAACCTCTTGTAGCCATTACCTGTTACTTCTTCACCATGGGCAGATATTTCCATGAATTTTATTGAGGGTTTACCTCTCTCAGGTGGCTATACTGTGATATTTACTGTGGTGGACAAATTTACCAAGTTTGGACGTTTCTTCCCTTTGGCACATCCCTATTAAGCAAGTAAAGTTGCTTTGGTCTTTTTCTCTGGTGTCTTTAAGTTGCATGGATTACCTAAATCCATTGTATTAGAACGAGATGCCATCTTCACTAGTAACTTTTGGAATGAGCTGTTTAGGTTGAAAGGGACTTCACTCAATTTCAGTTTTGCTTATCACCCATAATTGGATGGGCAGACTAAGGCTTTGAATAAGACTGTTGAAGGGTATTTGAGATGCTATACTAGTGACAAACTTAAGGAGTGGAATTTATGGATTCCTTAGGCTGAATGGTGTTATAACACCACTTGTCACTCTTCAATTAGAATCTGTCATTTTGAAGCACTTTATGGTTACTTACCTCCCGAATTAGCTTCTTATGTAGTAGGTACTTCTGTTAATTCTGCAGTAGACCAACAACTCAAATCCAGGGAGCAGTTTTGGTTGATGTTGAGGGAAAATTTGTTGAAGTATCATAACAGAATGAAAGAGTTTACAGATAGAAGAAGGACTAAGAGGGAACTTCAAGTGAGAGATTGGGTGTTTCTCATATTACAGCCATATAGACAGAAAACTATTTCTTCCACAATTTGAAACTTGCTCCAAGGTTCTTTGGACCTTTTCAAATTTTGGAAAGGATTAAGACAGTTTCCTATAAACTCAATTTGCCTCATTCTACAAAAATACATCCTCTGATCCATGTGTCATGCCTAAAGAGAAGCTGGCATAACGCCACTTCCTACACTGCCTCCTTTAGACTCTCAGGGACAAGTTCAACCTGAACCTGAGTTGATTTTGCAAAGAATAATAAAGAAGATTATAAACCATGTTGTTACTAAAGTTTTGGTGAAGTGGTTAGGGGCTTTTGTTGAGGACAATACTTAGGAACTCCACTGGACATTACGTGACCAATACCCACAACTTGTGGGCAAGGTCCTTTAGAGGAGAAGGGTGTTAAGTCCTTGTGGCCAAGGACCCTTTTAAGGGGAAGGGAATGTAAGGGGCTGAAAAGTTAGGTATTGACTGAAAGGAATCTATCATGAAGGCAAAGGATTAAACTGTGCATTTGCTGAGTAAGCGAAGCTGTGCATTTTGATTAATGAAAAGAATCTATCATGAAGGGATTAAACGGTACATGCTGAGTAAGTGGAGCTGTCTGTTTTGAGAAACCAATAATATTAACTATAAGGAAGTCGATATGAGGAGTCTTGTTGTAATGGTGTAATAAAACGTTAGCATTTCATTTAGTAACTAGTGTAAAAGGCTGAACTTGTTGTATTTCTAGTTGTCCAGAAAGATTAATAAGAATTCGTCTTGGAGGTTGGAGGTTCCTCGAAAGCCTCTTCCAAGAATAAATAAAGTAATTCTTGGGTTATGTTCGTTCTGTATTCATTGTTCTTTGAATGCTTATTCATTGTTTTGTGATTGTTTGTTCATTTTTCGGGTAAACTGAAGAATACCCATTACAAATTAATTTTATTTTTTATTCTTTTGTTCTCTTCTTAATGCTAATACTTAATTAAGAATATCGTATTTGATAAACAAACTAGAAACATTACGGAGGAAAGTCATGAAAACCATTGGGCTAGGGTACCAGTAATGAAGTAGACATAACAATGAAGTTTTAGGCCTTGTTTGGTTAGCAAGTTTAGATGAACTCATCTCATCTGGAGATGTACGGTACAAATGTTTTGTCTATTCAAACGGTTTATTTCATATCTAAGTTTTGAAAACATTCACTGAAATAAATAATAAGTAAAACAGTGTAAAATAGTGAAAAATTAACAATGAACCGTGCAAAACAGTAATTAAACAGTGCAAAACCAACAGAAACAATAACTAAACGGTACAAAACAGTAAATGAATAGTACAAAACTGATAAAACAGTGCGAAAACAATGCGTGAACAGTGCAGAATCTGGTACTCTCCTAACCTCGATACCCACACCTTTTTCAAATATAAAAAAATAAAAACTGTCTTATATCATCTCACTATTCAAACAAACATTTTTTTACAAATTATTCTATCTCATTTTAACTCAAAAATCTTACCATTATTCAAAATATCTTATCTCATCTAAACTATATAATCAAACAAGACCTTAAGTTTGAATGTTGAAATAATTTAAGATGATCTGAGTTTACATGTGAATAGTAATATTTTATAAGTTTTATTAAAATGTATTTAAATTTAAATAGATTGACATATATATATATTTAAATATATGAAATAGGTCTGATTTAATATTTTATAAAAATTTAAAAAATAATAAATTTTATTAATAATTAATTTAAAATTAATTAAATAAACATCCAATTCAATGTACTTTACTTCAAGGAATTGATTGAAGCGATTTATTTTAAATTATTTTTATGATAATCAGTGAATCAAAATATGCATATCATATCATTATCGGTCAGCAGAAACTGAAAAAATGGAAAGAAAGCAAAGCAGCATTGCCAAACGGGGAGATTCATAAAGAAAACAAGGGAAAGAAAAACTCGTCAAAATTGATCCAAAATAGGTAAAGAATTAGCAGACGCAGAAAAAAGACGCCGGGGGGCGCCTCGCGGTTCTCCGTAAGCGGTAGCGGAAACGGGACATGACCGTAGGGGGTGGGGCCCACAGGCATAGGGGTGATGGTGTGAGTCATCAGCTCTCCCTAAATTGCGAGCCCCCTCCCTGCCCCCATTCTGATAATGACTGATATGACCCCTTCCTTTTGTCTTCTCTCTCTTTCCTTTTCATCCCTCTCGCTCTTAACTACGATCACTTCTTCCTTTTTCTTTTGACATTAAACTAAAATTAACAGACATTTTACCATATTCTTCGACTTCGACAAAGCATGCAAACAAGAAAGCAAAACAACGTCTACAACAACAAAAATTAGAAAATATATTATTTTTGTTGGTTCCCTTCCTTCTTTTAATCCCTTTTTTAATTATTATTAAGAGTAATACTGTGTGCGAATCTGCGATTCTGCGGATCATTAAATTAAAAAGATAAAAAGATAATAACATACATCACACTATCTCATTTATATTTAATTATATATGATAAAAAAATATATAATAAAAATATATATAATAAATAATTATTTAATAATAATAAATCTGTTATATCTTATTTCGTAATTATAAATAAAATAATAATACAATGTATAAAATTTTTTAAAAATAAAACAAACAAAACCAATGAATCATTTTCTTCATTTTTTTTAAAATATTTTTATACACTGTATTATTATTATACTTATATAGAAACAGCATTACTCTCTTTTTGTTTTTTTTTTTTAATTTTTTAATCCTGACTACAAGAGTAAGGACATTACGGTAACTTCGATGTAGCTTGTCCACTCCTCGAGAAGAAATGAAATCCTCCCGTCCTTTCACCTTGCTTCTTATAACCCCATCAAAGCTCACCTCCCCATAGAAGAATCTCTCTCTCTCTCCATTAAAGTTCTCAACTTTCAAGCTCTCCCACTCAGAACTCTGCTATAACTCTGCTCTATACGATCGCGCATAATAAGTTTCTTCCGTCTTCGCTGAGAAATTTGGTTTGACGTAGTGAGAGTGATCTCTCAGCCTATCAAACTGCCTACATTATAGGAATCGTCACCGCCTGTTTCTTCTGTCATAGGCTTTGGAATTTAAACTTCTGGAGCGAAATTCTATGTCCGTTGCTTTTTTCTTTCTAGACTATGAACGGTTAACCTCTGGGAATTCAAACTCGGAACTGAAACTAGAAAAAAATAGCTATGGTGGGTGGTGAAGTCTACGGAAGTGCTGCAAACATGAGCGTCTTACTTCAAAACGAAAGGCTTCCTTGTTCATCTGAGGTTCTCGAGCCTCTTTGGATTCCCGGCCCTAATCCTTCTTTGCACGGTAATTTTCCAAACCTGTGGTGCAATTTTGCCGTTGCCTTTCAGATATTATCAGTCCGTTCTGTGCCTTCTTTGTTGTGGGTGGTTGTTTCTTTATCTTTCCTTTTTCTTTAACACTCACACGTTACATATAGTTATGGGTATGTTTTGGTCGATTTTGGACATAAATGATTTTTTTTAAGATATTGACATAAATTATTTTGACGCTGTGATTTCACATTCGTCGATCTTGATTGTTTTTCAATTTTCATTTGTGCATCTGAGTCTTCCTTTTTATCTATGTTACGTGCTTTCTCTGGTGAAATTGGATAACATATGTTGATTATCTTGTTTGTGGAACAGAGTAACCGCCGTTATGTCCATATATTTTGTAGAGTTCGAAGCTTTCGTGGTGTCTGGCATTAATCAACCAAGTGTCTGTTTGAATGTGCGTGTTTTCATTTGCTATTGCTGCGGTTGATCTGCTTTGGTTGTTGTTTCTTTTTGGGATTATGCCCGGTAGACCATGTGTAGAGTAGGTGGCAAATGATTAAGTGATTAATATCGTTTGTTTTTTTATGGGACAGTTGCATCAAGTTATTTCCTTCGTTAATTTAAAATGCATTACTTGTGATAGAAACCCCCAAATCCCTTCCTTCTGGATGCTCAAATTTTGCTTTTGATATGACCAACATAAGGAGGAAAATATATGGGATTTGAAATGTTTATGAGGATCTAATTCTGGGTACCTTCAATTCAGCCTCAAAATCCATGGTTGATTATGAGGATGTCAGTGGAGGAGACGCAGCAGTTAGGCCATTTTTCCAACCGCCCGATAAAGATGAAAGTGTTGATGATGATTATGATGGGTGCTTTCATCAACCCGGAAAGAAAAGGCGACTCAATGTCGATCAAGTTCAGCTTCTTGAGAGAAATTTTGAGGTGGAAAACAAGCTGGAACCAGAGAGGAAGGTCCAACTTGCAAAGGAACTCGGGTTGCAGCCTCGGCAAGTTGCCATATGGTTTCAAAACAGGCGTGCTCGTTTCAAGATCAAACAACTGGAAAAGGACTATGACTCATTGAAAGCAAGTTACGATAGGCTCAAGGTTGACTATGATAATCTCTTCGAGGAGAAGGAAAGCTTGAAAAATGAGGTCAATCCCATATGCTTAAATTACCCTTTCAAGTACCAGCTAATTGGTGTAAACTAACTGATGGAATATTGGCTCATCGTTTACTACTGTTTAATATGCAACAGGTTATTTCCCTGAAGGAAAAATTCCTTGTTAGAGAGAAAGTTAAGGAAAATGCGGAACCACTTGATGCCACCAAGTTGTCAAGTGCAGAAACCCAAGAACCAATTCCTAATGCAGTTTCTGAAATTATGTCCCTTGTAGCAATACCGGTGTGTAAACAGGAAGATGCGAGTTCGGCCAAAAGTGATGTTTTTGACTCTGACAGCCCACATTACACTGATGGGAACCATTCGTCATTGTTAGAGCCAGCAAATTCGTCCCACGTCTTTGAACCAGATCAGTCGGATTTCTCACAAGATGAAGAAGATGATCGCAGCAAGATACCATTGCCCCAAGCATTCTACATGAAAGTTGAAGATGGCTGCAATGAGCCTGCAAATTATTGTAATTTTGGATTCCCTGTGGAGGACCAGCCCCTTCTTTTCTGGAATTACTGAGTTGTCGTTTGTAACATAAGCTTTTAAATCTCTAGTTGATGAGACTCTGCAATGTTTATTAGAGTTCTGAGTCGTAGTTATGGTTAAACAATCAATAAATCCAGTCACTTTTGGCCTTGACCAGATGTTGCGTCTGGCATTGTTTCCTTTATGGGTTTCAGATTCTTAGCTTTCTCTGATATGCATATATATATAATCCTTGCGTGTTTGGGAAACAAACCAAATTTCATTGCAGTAATGCGTTCGTAAAATGTTGGTGGGCTTCCCATGTCTATGTAGGTATGCCCCACCGATGAGCCATGTTGCATAATCTAGTCAATAATTAGGAGCATGCTCGGTTTATTACGCTCCGCGTTGAAACATTTGTCATACAGCACAATAAAATGAACTTGATCGCAAGAAGATATGAATTTTTCATGCTTCTGTCCAACAAATACTCATATTTTATAACAGCATGACGAAGTCCGTGTTAATCCGGAAAGAAAAAGAAACTGAAAAGGATCGACAGGTGGTGAATAGTCCCAACTCCCAAGAAATTAAAAAAAAAAAAAAAAAAAAAAGTCATGAATTCGGTATGGTTCATCTTCAATAAGTTGTTGGCGTGGACTTTTGAGGCCCCCTGTAGCTTCATGAGGATGTTGACAGCCTCTTTGAATATTAAACAATTCCAATCTCTTGAGGATGTTGACAGCTGACTCTTTGAATTATAAACAATTCCAAGCTCATTTTTCTAGTGAAATGTTTGCTTATTCATCGAGATAGCGTCTGTTGCAGAATATCTTGCTGATGCAAGTTGATTCGCCTGTTGAAAATCTCTCTTAAGATAGGATATATCAAATATTTTATTAGTAGGAAGCAATGTGCAGTGCCCACATGAGTAGGCATCTAGAGTTGGAGAGACTTGTGAATCTGTGATGGATGAGTGCCACTGATTTCTCACAAATCACGTGGAAGAGTTCTTTCTTGTTCACTACACATAAAACTTGTGCCAGACAGGAGCTGTAACGTTTTCCTGCGACACCCAACAGTAAAAACTTCTTATTTGGAGGCATAGATTTAAACCAGAGTCTGATCTAATTTTTTCCTTATAATGTGGAGGAACCTTTCCAGTTTTATCTCGTGTTGAACAAGGTTAATGAGATTTATGAGAAGAAACTGAGAAAGTGTTAGAAGGTCAGAAAAAAAGTGTTTGAAAAATGTAATGACAAAGAGGAACGCTACCTGCAGAAGACATTGAGGGTACGTGTTAAAAAAAGTCAAGGAAATCAAGCTGTAGTTTCGATAAGGAGAGTTTACTACGAATTGGGGGGATGCTTGGCCGCATTTGTACATCTGACTCTGACTGACCCTATATTAAAATTTGATAGCAATAGAAAGCGCTCTCAAGTGCATCCGGACGCTGCTTAATAGCCTTCTCATTATATTATCTAAATACAAATATATAATTTATATAATATGACATAATTTTATATTTAATTATTTTATTTAAAATTTATTTTCCTATTAAATTATCTATTTATTAGTTAAAATAATAATAAAATATTATAAATTTAATAATTTTTTTAAATTCTTTTCTATTAATTTTTTTTTTCTAAATTAAAAGCTTATATGAAAATATATTATTATTTTTTATTAAATAGTATGTAGAAATAATGTAAGAGAAAGAATGAGAATGAGGAGGAGAGAATAGAGAGAAGAGAGAGTGTATAAATATATTGTTTTTTATTTATTTAAATGTAAAATAGTAACAATTAAATTTGATTGTAAACCTTAATATTATTATAGTTGTTGCCCAGATGACTAACACAAGAGGGGGGGTGAATTGAGTTTATTTAAAAAAAATAACAATTATAAATCAAATATACAATATCAAATATAAACAAAATACGAAATAGCAATAAATATAAAGAGTAAGGGTAAGAGAGAATCAAACTCAGTATGTTAACGAGGTTCGGCCCCACTGCCTACGTCCTCGCCTCAAGCTACCCCTTGAGGATCCCCGAATTCACTATTCAACCTCCTTCAGGTGGAGGTAAAAACCTATTACACCTTTGAACAACACCGCTACAAAGGATCCGTGTAGAACACCCTCTACACTTGCAATCACCTTACACGTGGTGATTCAACGATTCCCTGTGTAGAACACTTTCTACACGCACAAGGGTTGTACACACCCTTTTACTGATACAAGAATTGATAGTGGGTAGAATATCAGAAAACACTCCTCAATGAGTGAAATAAGAACAATACAGCACAACCTATATCTCTCAAAATGAAAAAGGATTAAGGCTCAATGCTTAGAGAAGAGAGAATGAAAGCTTTGAATGAGAGTTGTATGCTCTTGGTGTTGTAAATGTGAAGCTCTCAAATGATCTATTTATAGGCATATGAGACTTCATATTCAAATTTAAAAAGATTCACATGTCAAAGACATCATCATTCATTTTTCAAAAATTTCAAACCTAATCTTTTTACTTTTTGCATGTGACAAAATGAGCACACTTTACTTTTCAAAAAATTCAAACCTAATCTTTTACTTTTTGCATATGACAAAAGGAGCACACTTTACTTTTCAAAATTTTCAAACAAAGGCATCTTCCTTTTGCATAAGTCAAGAAAAGCATCAATCACTTTTGAAAATATTCAAATAAAACATGCACATGTGAAAGATGACAATCAATCATCTTTAATATTTTCAAAGTTCAACCCTTTAATCATGGCATGCACATGTGAAAGATGACAATCAATTATCTTTCAAAATTTTCAAATTTAATTTTCAAAATATTCATGCACATGTGGAAAATGTATTTTAATGCTTTATGATAAAATATTAATTTTTGAGCCTTAATCCTAATTTCGAATTTTAAAGAGATTTACAACATTATTCTATGACTTTAATGTGAACTTGCTCCCTTCTTGCTCATGCTTGGTTTCTTGATGTGCTTGACTCCATTGTGTAGATAACTTGAGCTTGAGACTCCTTTATTCTATGAATTCATTTGTTATCATCAAAATCCATGTGTAAATATATAATTACACAAAACTTGAAATCTTAGGTTTAACAATAGTTAAAAATTAAAAGTTTTGAAATTAAATAATTTAATATAAAGTATTTTTAAATCCTATTAATTAAATTTTTTATTAAATTTACATTTATATAATCTAGAGAGAATGCTCCAAAAGATAGATAAATATAAGAGCTGCAAATCTGGAGGCATACACGTCAAATCAAGGGTGAAGTTTACAAACGTACATCATTTTAAATGAATTCAGAAATATCAGTATTGAGAGTCATTGATATTTGCAAGCAAGAGATGAACTAATTTCAAGACAGGGACTCGAGTTTATACATAAAACAAGCCACACCATGACAACATCTTTTTTTCGAACACTTGCAGAGCTTTATTGGGATCAAGTGGGTTTAATCCAAAACTGTAAATTAAGGGTAAGCTAAGCTTCAGATATTTCCATCACCATTGTGGAAAGCGACGGTCGTTGTCTGCCAAGTATACCAATCTGCGGAGGCAAACTCCAAAATCGACCATCCACGTGTCTTGGTCACGCAAATCTAGAAGACAGCAATCATGGCAGGCTTGATGGGAATGGGCCCCACGGGCTCGAATAGTAAGTAGAACAGATATCGCAGTGAGACGTGGCAGCCAACCCATGGTGGAAAAGAGAGGGTGGGGGCCCAGCGCAGAAGTGTGGAGGGAAGTGATAAGAATGTGATGTACGGGAACAGGGCCCCCGGATGGTAAGGCTTTGTGTCTGCCGAGAGTGCACGAGCGTCGTAAGAAATGTTGTTTCTTTTATGGACGAGATTCGCTTTTGAAGGGTCCCACAGTCCACGTGCCTCCCACGCCTTCTTGTCTTGTCAGTGCAATCCATGATTAGACCAGAATTGTAAAGATTTTATTTCGCAAAAATTCGATGTGCAGTATTTTTGTGTGTATGTGTACACTTTTTATTAGGAGTAATTCGATCGCGTAAATATTATGTAATTATTTTAAAAAATAATATGAGTTATTATTAAAAAAATTATTATTTTTTACGCCGATCATATATTTTATTATTTTTTTAAAATAATTATATGTATATTTACATAATTTACTATTGTAAATATCTTTTCTGAAAAAATGCTTGTTGAACTCAGGCGGGAGAAGCTCTCCGCAACCAGTGTTCACGTGAAGAAAATATTAAACGGTTCATTTCATTTGTTTTCGGCTTCCCCTTCTCCTTCCTTTTCCCTTTCCCCCCCTCCATTTTCTTTCTTCTCCATCCTCTCCTTTGTTTTCCCTTTCTCCAAATCCCCTTCTCCCCTTCGTTTCTTTTTCTTTTTCGAATTTTCTCCTTCTCACTCCCGATTGTGCTCCTTTGTGTTTGCATCCTCCTCATTCTTCTTCGTTTAATCTAAATTTGTTATGTTCCCTCATCAACTTGTCCTCGGATACAATTCCAATAGTAGGGCCAGGCAATAATTCTAGAAAGTGAAGGTTGTGAACCCTGATCATAAGTCCATCATCCTATACACCTAACTACTTATCTTCAATTTTATTTAATGGAAAAGGCCAATTCTTGACAAAAAGTCCATCATCCTATACACTCATGCAACTTCTTATTCGGTCGCCAAGCCAAAAAAAGCCCACATGAGATCTAATCCTACCATTTCTAGATAACATCTAAATGGTTCTAGATAACTTCTTTTTTTATTTTGATGATAATTCTCCTGCAGATCTAACTCAATATTTTATTGCTCATTGAAAAAAATATATATTCTCTTTTCATTCCTCAGGAACCTACCAACGGAAACAAACGAAATAAATAAATAAATAAACTCATGAAGAAATTTTTACCACGGTGCCGACAACCGAGACAGAGGAAGTGAACAACTGGATTTTCCATAGGAAAAATGCAAATCCTTCAAAAAAATTTCAAATGTAGAAATGTAGAAGAACCCACGAAGAGAATCCACGGTGAAAATTAAGGTGAAAAGAGCAATTTGCAAATCCTGAATTTTTTATTAATAACCCCAAATGCAAAAACTCTTCGCCGATCTATGGAAGAAGAGAAGAACTCACGAAGAGAACCCACGGTAAACAGATCGATTTTTGCCAACCCACAAAGAGAAGCTCGGTTTCGCACAAAGAGAATCTCGGCATGAAAAGAAGCTCCGTCTGCCTGTATTTTTCTTGTTTTCATCTTTTCGTGTTTTCTCTTTTCAATATTTATTTATTTTTTTAAAAAAGGGCTGACATGGGCCGTGGTATGGGGATTGCACAGCAGTCACTTACGGATGCCGACTGTCCGTAGAATAACGGTAAATAAAATGATAAAAATAATAAATTATATATTAATTAAATAAAAGCAAGTAATTAAGACATATACAAAGCTGTGCTGCTGTAGTGGAGACAGAGAACGGAGGTAGATTTCAATTCTCGTTGGATGGGTGTGGGCTTTGAACTCACATCTAGGGCCCATAGAGTGAGCTTATAACCCAAGTTTCCTAAGTTCTAAAATCTGCGTTCTATTCTTTTCTGTTTTTTCTGGTTTTTAAGAAAAATTGAAGAGAAGATGTATGACCTCCACATCACACGCTATATTGAGATAAGGAAAATGATCAAGGTTAAATGAATGGTAGTGTTGGAAAACTTAATTTTATTTATCATGAATTAGCATGTCTATTACACTTCCTTTTATAACTCTTTATTGAGATAATCCTAAAAGTCCAATCCTATTATTCAGGATTGCTATTGTAATACTCGGCTCAAGGCCCAAGCCTAGCCCATTACAAAGCCCATAAGTATAGCCTTGAAACCCCCCAGACGTTGTCGTTTCGGTGAGTACCTCTTTCCTTCAACTTCTTTTCTTCTTCCTTCCGAGATTTTCTCTCTCCTAAGTTCCGTATAGCCCATGTCCCTGTAGTTACACAAATTGGTTCTCATACTCAAACTTCCCATATCAAACTCTACTTCTCACTTTTGCTCTCTCCTTTCCACTCCGTCTTTGCTACAATTTTCTTGGTGGATTTTTTAGTTTTGGTGTTTTCAAACTTTGACGAACGGTGATAAGATCTACCCTCTCTTTTTCTCTCTCTAAATCTGAAATTTCTTATTTTTCTTGGTGTTCTCCTCGCCACCAAAAATTTAAGTTTTCACTTTTAAATGTAATCACCTCTTATTTCTTTCTTTTTTTTCTTTTTACTTATTTTTTTCATCTTTGCCGATTTTTGCATAGCCATACGATATCCTCATTGCCATCATTTTCTCATGATTTCTCTAGTGAAGTAAGGTAAGTGTCCTTGCTCTCTATTATTCCATAAAGCTTAGAAGTTTCTATTATAAACGTCGAGTGGGAGTTTTGTGCTATTTTAGAAATCTTGAATAAATTAGTGAATTACATGAAACTTTGGTGGGGATGTTGGATGAATTTGGAATTGTTGTGGCTGGAAGTTGCTTGAAAGTTTTATTTGGTTATGCTTATATAGCAGGATCTATAAAGGAGTTGTTTTTCTTGTATTTTGTTGGTCGGGTTAATATTATTGGCTTTTTTAAGTCTTTAAGTGGCTATTTTGTTGAGATACGACAGTGTGTATAAATACATGAAAAATTGGAGTGGAGGAGTGATTTATTTGAACTATTATAAGTTGCTTTTGAGAGTTAATAAGTAACTCAAGGTTGTTTGAAGTGGGTATTGTATTTATTCATGAATATTTGACTTTGGTTACATGTCAAGAGTAAGTTGATCAACTAAGAAATAGGAATTTTCACTTGAAGTAAGCATAACTGCAAGAGTTGGACATGACTGCTTGTTTGACTTATATATGTACAGATAATAGTCAATAAAATTAGTGGCGATGATTTTCAATTATTAAAACTCAACGATTATTTTCTGATCTAGGTGGTGAAACACTTAGAGGTTGAACTCAAGATTAAGTTAACGCGCAACAAAAGTGAGGTAAGCAGAGTTTCTATACTAGGCTTTGCAAAAAACAAATGAAACGAGATTGACTTTTAAAATATGCATGTTTTATTTTTGAAAAGAAATGTGAAAAATAACCTCAATTATTTGTTTCGGCATTACTCATGAACTCTGTATGAAAGAGAAAATACTTTTGTTATGAATGGTGTAGACATGAGTTCATTTTTGCATATAGTTTCTAAACTTTGTAAAAAGATAAAAAATGAGATTCTTAAAGTTTTGTTGTGGTTAAGATGAAGATACTTTGATTTTGTTCTATTGAATACATGAAATGATGTGAAGCTACTCAGTATTTTGTTATGATACGATGTCTAAGTTGAAAAAAAATCTTGGCATGAGTTTCTGTTTCTGTATCTGATTATGATCTAGTTCCGATGATATTTTTGTTCTATTTCTATTAAGGCCCTTCCATGGGTATAATAGTGGCATACGACCCCGCCATGGGTATACCATTATTATAGTTTCTTTGCTTACTGAGTTGTTGATAACTCACCCCCTTATCTCCATAACCTTTTTCAGATGACTTTGATGATACAGCTAAGGGAGTAATGGAGTATGTGGCAAGAATAGTTGAGGGTTGTGGTTGAGTACCTTGGAGTGCAAGTGCTATTGGAAGATTTATTTATTAAGTAATTTGATTTTAATATATTCGGATGATTATGAAGACTTATGTATTATTTAAGTTCATTATGTTAATAGAGACATGTGGAGAAGTTGTTTTATTTTATTTGGATTATAGTATTGAGGAGTTGATGGATTGATTTGTGTAGTTAATTATATTAGAGGAATTTTGTTTGGTTTTGGAGTCTTTGTAAATATATTTTGGATATGAAAGATATGATATAAGTTTGTGGAAGTACTGATCAAGTTATAAGAGCTAAGTTTCCGAACCTCTAGGATCAGGGCGTTACAGCTATCCTTTTTGTGTGTGGAGCTTGGTGCAAACATCACTCAAATACAAACACTTTTCAATTTTAAATTTTAATTTTCTTTTTTAATCATTACAACTTTATCAAAGTCCTAAACAAAATACAAAAAATAATATAACATTTTCAAATTTGAGAATAAAAATAATATTAAAAAGTATACTTTAGAATATTTTTATTCAGTTTTTTTCTCTCATTTCCCAAGACTAAATAAAATATCATAAAACCATTATAATCTTATTCACAGATATATTGATACATTCTAAATATTCAAACGAAACTTATTCTCTTATCAAATGCAACATATATGTAATATGAGTTCAACGACACTCTATCGAATCTTACTCAAAAAGACAATTGATCAATTACAGAAGACCAATAACCACAAATAATCTCTCAAAGTGATTAAGATAAGCCACAAGAAGTACAAGAAGATCAAGCACAGTCAAACACAATTAACAAGATAACAAGCAGTTCCTACTTATAAAAGAAATTGAGTAATTATGAAGTTATGTTTCCTAGTCAAACTAATTCTCTAGGTTGATGTTATTCATAGATTCCTAGCCCAACATGTTTTGAAGTTGTTGCTTATAAATAAAAAAAGGGTTGTCCTGATTGAGGGCAAGCCAAAATAATTTAGATCAATTTATTCTTCAACATGGTATCAAGAGTCTTTTTGACTTGCATCAGTTTTTTTATTCATGGAGGATTAAGGTAATCAACAGCTTGACCCCACCACCTCTTCCCCAATTTGACAGCACATGAGGGTAAAGACTTTGAAGATCCCTGTAATGTGCTCGTATTGTGACTGCTCTAGAATGATAAATCTCTAAGAATGGGAAAGAGTTATGAGATAGAAGAGGAAAGGAGAAGAAGAGAATCAGAGAGAAAGAGAACTGAGTATTAACTTTGCATGACTCCTTCATTTATTCAAGTATGGTTTTTTAGTTGAGAATCATTACAACAACATCATATTGCTACTTATTACACCCTTGAACCCACAACAACGTCGCACAACTTAAGTCCCCTATTACAGAATAAACGGCAAGCTGTATGACACATTAACTACTAATTGTTTTCAAATCTGTCGTCTACGCCTCCACACAACTCCCACACTGCATCTTCTTCACACACAACTCCTTACACGCTCCTCCCCTTCAAAGTACCTTGCCCACAAGGTGGGGATATTTTTCTCGAAGTTTCCAGTATGGCTCCCATGTGGCCTCCTCTGGTTTAGCACCTAGCCATTGAACCAATACCTCCACCAAGGCTCTATTATTCACCTTCCTACTCCTCCTCTGTAGAATCTGTTGTAGTTTAGGCTCAATTGCTCCATCTGCATCAACTGGTGGCAAGGTCGATAAGGGAAAATATTTTGTCCCAACTTCTTCTTTAAAGATAACACATGAAAAACAAGATGTAAATGAGATTGAGGTGGCAACTTCAATCGATAAGCAACCCTTCCAATTATGCAGGCAATCTGAAATGGACCAAGAAAATTTGGTGCTAGTTTCATATTTCTTCTAAGTGCTAAAGAGCGATGTCTATAAGGCTGAAGCCTTAAATAGACCTAATCACCCACCATAAATTCCCTCTCAGTGTGCCTTTTATGAAAAAATAACTTCATTCTATCTTGAACCAAAACCAAGTTATGCTTTAAAAATGCTAAAACCTATTCCCTGAGATAAGCCAAGCATAAACTATTGCAACCTGGTAGGAGGAACACCATACACTGCCTCATATGGTATCATTCTTGTAGAAGCATGATAGGTGGTGTTATACCATCATTTTGCAAGTGATAGCCAATCAAACCAACCTTTTGGTTTATCACCCGAGAAACACCTTAAAAATGTTCCAAACACTTGTTGACTGCAACAATTTGACCATCAGTTTCAGGATGATAAGCTGAGAAATAAGATAAGTGTACTCCTTGCAACTTGAAGAATTCCTTCCAAAGAGAACTTGTAAAAGTGGCCCTACAATTAGAAACGATACTGCTGGGCATCTCATGCAGTTTGAAGATGTTGTTAAAAATTAATGCAACAACTATGGCTGCTATAAAGGGATGTTTCAAGGGTACAAAATATGCATACTTTGATAGTCTATCAACCACTACCATCACCACCAAAAATCCTTTTGACAGAAGCAATCCCTTAACAAAATCCATAGACACATCAGTCCATATTTGTTGAGGAATTGGCAAATGCTGTAATAAGCCAGTTGATAGAATATTCTCACCCTTATTCCTTTGGCACACCTCACATTCTCAAATAAACTTTTTTAACTCAGCCTTTAAACCAGGCCAATAAAAATTTGTCCTGGCTCTATGCAAAGATTTATGAAATCCTGATTGTCTAGCTAATGGACTTGCATGGACATAATGCAAGATCTTTAGCTTTAACTCTGACCAATTTGGGATGTAAAGCCTTCCTTTCATAAAAATGATGCCTTGCTTTAAGGTCAATTTGGAGGAAGATTGACCTAGCTATAACTCTTCTATATGCTGCTTAACAACTAAATCTTTATCATAAGCCTTTCAAATTTCTTCTAGCCATGTTGGATTAGGGATAGTAATAGCATTCAAGGAGACAAAATCATCAAGCTCATCCCACCTTGAAAAAGCATCTGCCAATTTCTTGTCCAATCCCTTTTTATACTCAATAGTAAACTCATAGCCAAAAAGCTTAGAGAGCCACCTTTGCTAAGCTATTGTGCCAATCTTCTGCTCAAGGAGATACTTCAAACTAGGGTGGTCTGTTCTTACCATAAAGCACCACCAAGAATATAAGGCCTCCATTTTTTAACTAAAAGCATCAAAGCCAAAAACTCATTCTCATATGTTGAAAACAACAAATTCTTGCCTCTTAAAGCTCGGCTCAAGAAGGCCAAGGGTCTGTGGTCTTGCATCAGTATAGCTCCCACCCCATTTGCACAAGCATCACATTCGATAGTGAAAGCCTTTGTGAAGTCTAGCAATGCCAAAACTGGCGGGCTAGTAACAGCTATCTTCAATTCTTCAAATGCTTTTGTTGCTTACAAACTCCATACAAAGGCATCTTTCTTTAACAAAGCTATCAATGGTGTAGCAATAAGTCCATAGAATTTAATGAACTTTCAGTAATAACCTATTAAACCAAGGAAGCCCCTCAACCCCTTCACATTTTTTAGAACAAGCCAACTGATCATAGCACCTAGCTTCTTTGGATCTGCTTTAACTACCCCTTGTGAAATGAGATGCCCAAGGTACTCAATCTCCTCACAAGCAAAATGACACTTTGATCTTTTGGCATACAGTTTCTTCTTCTCTAAAGTTTCTAACACAGCAGCTAGATGTGCACAATGAGATTCTATATCCTTACTATAGATAAGGATATCATTAAAAAAAATTATAAATTTCCTTAAGAAATGCCTAAATACATCATTCATGAGGCCTTGAAATGTTAAGGGTGCATTTGTGAGACCAAAACACATTACAAGAAATTCATAATGCCCTTCATGCGTTCTAAATGCAGTTCTAGGAATGTCATCATCCTTCATTCTAATTTAATGATAACTTGATCTAAGGTCAAGCTTAGAAAAAACTATTACTCCAACAATTCATCAATTAGCTCATCTACAATAAGTATAGGGTACTTATATTTTATTATAGCTTCATTTAGCACCATATAATCAATACACATCCTCTAAGAGCCATCTCCTTTCTTCACCAACAAAACAGGAGATGAAAAAGGAAACTGGCTTGACCTTATGACACCAAATTGCAACAGCTCCTTGACAATCTTCTATATTTCAATTTTCTGGTAGTAAAGGTATCTGTATAGTCTCACACTCACAAGCATAGTTCCTTGGTTCAATTTAATCTAGTAATCATGAGATCTCTAAGGAGGTAGGCCACTTGGTTCCTTAAATACCCTACTGAATCTAATAAATAGTTCTGTTATCCTCTCAGATTCCTTAGCAAAACCCTCTTGAGGTTACACAGAAATCATGTGCAATAACATACTTCAATGTTCTAATCTAGTTAAACTAGAATTTCTCCATCATCAAGTAAAGGGCTACAAGGAGAAGATAAACCTTGTAAAGAAACAGATTTTCCTTCAATTTCAAACTGCATCTGCAGCTTCTAAAAGTCCCAAAGAATGGGCCCTAAGGACAATAACCATCGCACTCCTAGGACAACATCACACCCCCTAACTCCAAAATACAAAAATCTGAAACAAATGTTGTGCCTTGAATCTGAATTCCCACTTCACTACACACTCCTTCACTGCTAACCACATCTCCATTAGCAATTTTAACTTGCATAGGATTGGACTTTTGTAAGTACAACCCAGAATGAATGGCTACCATGGTATCCACAAAATTGTGGGTACTATCACTATCAATGAGTATCACCACTCTTTTCTTTTTTAACTATCCAATAACCCTCATAATTTTAGGACTTAGTGTTCCCATCATTACTTAAATCGAGATTGAAGCAACTTGAGTAGCAACTTGCACCTACTGTTTCTCATCTTCTTGTGGCTGCCCAATTTCTTCCTCTGACTCCCATGACTCCATATTAGACAGATCCATGCCCTTTAAAACATACAATCTCGGCTTGGCACACTAATGCCCTTGATAATACTTTTCCTCACAAAAATAGCAAAGGTCATTTTTCCTTCTCTCTTGCAACTGAGCATCTGAAATTTTTTGATAAGGTGCCTTTAGAAGGAGTTCCTAAAATGGAAGGAGCTTGCACTAATTTCTGCACACTAGCCCCTTGATCATAAGAACTAGTCTTCCCAGCTTTTCTTGTACTCCAAATGTTCTGTTCTTGAATTTTAGCCAAACCAAACACATCATTCAAGTTCTTGGGATTAAACATCTTTACAGCAAACCTAACTTCATCCTCCAAGCCAATTATAAAGCAGCTTAACCTGTTCTTTTTAGAAATTCCTTTGAGTCTGTTGGAAATCAAATCAAACTCTAACTTGTAAGCTGCTACTGTGCCCAACTACTTCAACCTTGTAAGAGCTTCCATTGGATCATCATAGACTGACAATCCAAACCTTACTTGTAAAGTTTGAATAAAATCATCCCAAGAACGAAAAAGACCCGCTTCACTTGAATTTTGAAACCAAACCAAGGCTTCTTCTTCCATGTAAAAAGAAGCAAAAAATATTCTTTGCCCTAGTGGCACTTGATAATAAAAGAAGTATTGATTAGTTTTATACACCCAACTCACAGGATTCCCACTAGAAAATCTTAGAAATTCAATCTTTATGTTCTTAAAGACCCCTCTGTCAACTAAGTCATGGTACTGTGCTTCATCACTGCCTTCATGCAACTCAACATTTCCCTCAAGATTCCTACCAACATCTTCATGAGTCATTGACCCATTCATTGAGATTCTTGAAATCTGTTGAATAACCTGCAGACCTTTTTTCCTGAGTCTCCCTATCAATCCCTTGTTGTTTCTTGCTGCTTAACCAAAACAGCAATCATGTCTTCAAGCTGCTTCTGTTGTCAATCTTGTTGCTGCCTAAGGTGGTTCAAAGAATCCACCACTTATGCATAAGATCTCATCCCTTCAGTCAAGGCTCTAGATACCAACTATAATGGGCCCATATTGTGACTGCTCCATAATGATAAATCTTCAAGAATGGGAAAGAGTTACGAGATAGAAGAGGAATGAAGAAGAAGAGAATTAGAGAGAAAGAGAACTGAGTATTAACTTTGCATGCCTCCTTCATTCATTCAAGTTTGTTTTTATAGTTGAGAATCATTACAACGACATCGTATTGTTACTTATTACACCTTTGTACCCACAATGACATCGCACTACTTAAGTCCTTTGTTACAAAATAACCCTCAAACCCACAAAGACATCACACAACTTAAGTCCCCTATTACAGAATAAATGGCAAGCCGTAAGACACATTAACTACTAACTATCTTCAAATTTGTCGTCTACACCTCCACACAACTCCTGCACTGCATCTTCTTCACACACAGCTCCTTACAATCCCAGTCTATATAGGAGCATTGTGAGGGCCCTACAATATATTTCTTTAATAGTGCCAGACATTGCCTTTACAGTTAACAACATTTCTCAATTTATGCACAGTCCCAAACTCATTCATTGGCAGTCTATGAAGCATCTCTTATGCTATCTCAAACAAACCATTGATCATGGTCTTATTTTACAAAAGTCAAAATCTACTCAGCTATAAGTCTTCTCTAACACAGATTGGGCTAGCTCAACGGATGATCGTCGATTAATTGGCGATTTTTGTATTTTCTTGGGACAAACCTAATATCTTGGAGCTGTAAAAAGCAAGTCACTGTTGCCAACAAAGCCCTATCCAACACAGCTGCTAAACTACAATGATTACTTTCATTGCTCAAGGAACTTGGGATCTCAATTCCAAAGCCTCCAATTTTGTGGTGTGATAATATAGGAGCTACTTATATATCTACAAATCCAGTGTTCCATGCACACACAAAGCACATTGAGATCGACTTCCATTTTTTCGGGACATGGTAACACGAAACATCATCAAAAATGCAATTTGTTTCCACAAAAAATCAACTGACAGACATCTTTACAAAACCATTATCTTCAGCCAGATTTGCTTCACTTAGAGTCAAGCTCAATGTTATGTCACCACCATTGGGTTTTCAGGGGCATGTTAAGAAAACCGTAGTCAAACACAAAACAATCTCTCAGAGTGATCAAGATAAGCCAGAAGAAGTACAAGAAGATCAAGCATAATCAAACATAATTAACAAGATAAGAAACATACTCCTACCTACAAAAGAAATTGAGTAATTATGAAGTTGTTCCTAGTCAAACTACTTCTCTAGGCTGTTATTATTCATAGATTCCTAGTTCAACAATGTTTTGAAGTTGTTACTTATAAATAAACAAGGGTGTACCGATTGGGGGCAAGCCAAAATAATTTGTTTGGAAATGAAATTACTAGAAATTTTGAAATCTTATCTTTCACTAGGGCTGCCTGCAATAGATGAGGTCTTCATCAATCATCTCATCGCTATTAGGTTTGATAAAAATTTGTAATTGGATTCAGTTACAGCAGATAGCAACTATCCATATAGCCTATAGGATCAGACTATTTAGTTCAAGCAATGCCTAGAGTTAGAAAAGATCTCTTAATGCAATATTATTGAGTATTTGATCCTAATTGGTATAATTGTACGAGGGGTCTAAATAGCACCACAATCCAACAAGCGTAAAGTTTTCTTAGGAGTGAGTACTTATCAAAAATCAATTCAGCTGTGGTATTCAAAGTTGCCCTTAATGACTTGAGGTGGGAATGTATGTAGTTCTTGAGTTTTAGTATACTTTAGATTGTAACAAGACTGTTATAATGTTTTTTCTCCCCTCAATTTTATTTCTGAGGTACCTGATTTATTAAACATGTACATTTTTGTTATTTTTTACCTAAAAACAAAAATTGCAAAATGTGACCCAAATCGGTAAAGGGAAGAATTACCTTCTGAACTAGTTATAGGGATTAATAAGTCAAAGCCCAATTCAAATCACAAGTGAATAAAGACAAGCCTACATAGTCTGCAGCTGCCTTCCCAGAAACCACTCTAGACAGCCCTACTCCTTCACAGATTAACCACTGACAATAGAGAGATTGCTGAGAAGCTTAGACGTTGAAACACAAACATTAAAAACTAAATGCTGCACATTTGAAGCCCAAATTCAAAGATGCACACAATCCCTTCAGGCTTCAACCTCAAGATCTGGATATATCGTGTAGCAGCCCATAATAGACCTCGCTACAACTTAAAACTTCTTGTCAAGGTGCTTTGCAATGCAGATCTCTCATCGCATGAAATAAGAAAAAACCAAATAAGCCATCCCGTCCAACCAAGAAGATCCAAAACCTACTTTCAGAAGAATGACTCCACTTTCCATTAAAGTTCATCATCAAAATAAATTTATCGAGAATATCATTCAGAAAGAACACAATGGAGACCCAAATTTATCAATAAGTCTGGCATCCGTTTGAAACTTGCATTGGATAAACTTGTCCAAACAAATTATCACTCTTGGCAGGCATAGATAGAGATGAAACTGCTTTAGAATCAAGATATGAAGATAATTTTCAAGATATATTCATCGTATTGTGTCCATGCAATAAGTAAAAAGTATTAGTGGAAGGAGCAGACTCTGTCTGCTCTCCAAATCAAGATTCTAAACAGGCCAGATATTGTTTCAAAAACTAAGGTGTTTGCTAAAATAAAGCTAAAGAGTATTATCTGGAACTAGAACATAGGCGGCAAAGAAATGGATTTAGCATTAGAGTTTTTTTGGGGTTGAGCAGCATTCTCAAAAGTTGTAGCTAGGACTTGGGTTATATCAGAAAATAAATGGTTCTTCTTTTGAATGAAGATGCCCCCATAAGTAATTAAGGCAGAACAATTTGTAGAACAAATCCTATGCAAAGGAAGAAGATTACAAAGAAACAGCGGGAGGATTAGAAATGGCTTCATATCTCCAACCTAGGGGTAAAATTTTTTCAAAAGTATGCAGCCATTCCTTCCAATTAATCTTAGCTGAATGCCCTACTTCATCCAACAGCAAGTGAAAACAATGACTAACAAGACTGAAGACAGGAGCACACATTGGATTTACACTTTTCTGTTATTACTAATCATTCTATTCCTTGCATTCCTTGCAAAAAGGGGCTCATACAGTAGACAAAAAAGCAAATTGATCGCCATAACACAGAAAAGTAGCTCCTTCACTAGAGCAGCTTCGCTCAATTAATGCTACAAAATTTCAGCTGAGTCTAAGAATGTTATTTTTGCTAGTGGATTGGAGTGGTTTCACTACCCCGTGAACGTCCTTTTGTGAACCTAACAAAACCAGAATGGAATTCTGTAGCATACACAACTTTTTTTTTCTAAGCAACCAAGGTTTTTAGGGGAATTTGACCCCAAGACCATGACCCAAGCCATCATTATGTAACAAGAGTGCCATCAGACCAAACGCCACTGCAGACAAGACACATTTATTAGTGCTCCCTTGTCTTGGAGATCAGAAATGCTCATTGCATAGAAGCCACATTGCTAAATCTTAACCACAATCTCCTCCAACTTGCCCAGCACAACTTCTCTCACTCTTTAGTGGATCCAATAAAAATTAAGATTGGGCATAAGGTAATTAATTGCTAATGGTCTGAGGAACCTGAAGGTTAGACCTGAGGTATATGAGCACGCTACTAGCAGAATATCAGATCAAGGCAGTGTGGAACAAAGAAGCTATAAACTTGTCTATCTAATCAACAATAAAAATCCTTTCATATTGCAGCATAAATGGTAAAAGATGCAACAAATCAACTATCCCACCCAGTTCTAGCATTTTACATGTTACTGTAACAGCACCCTAGAAGCTTTTGTTTAATCCCCGTTAATTATGATCAAAAGGATCTTATATGGGAATGTGATCAAAGGTGGGTATATAATATATGACTACAACAATTGAAGAAATATTTTTTAGGCATTATTCATAGCCAAATTCGAAGTATAACATCGTATTAGCAAGGGAGGCTTACTTTTTCAGTTCTCATCTCAAATATAAAAACATTCTCTCTGCCTTGAGCAGCATTACAAGAGGAAAAAACCAATGTTGGTAATATCAAAGTTTGCAGGTAGGTAGGTAAACCTCAGCAGAGAGTCCACAATACTAAGTAGCAAATTCAAAGGTAGCCACTCCACAGCTATGAGGGAAAAAATACGTCAAGTTTGTTAATGTATCACTTGAGTGAACTTGAAGACGTCCTAAGATTTCGAAGGATGCTCCACATGAATGTGGAAATAAAGAAGAGGATAACTCCAGTAACAATGGCATACTTGACACCAAGATTTACCAGCAAGTTTACCAGAAGCCCAGCCAACACAACACCACAGAAATTTGCAGATACAGCTGACCAGAATGGCATCTCAAGAATAGAAGCTATGATGGCTCCTGTCCAAGCTCCTGTTCCAGGGAAAGGCACAGCCACAAACAACATCAGACCAAGCCATTGGAACTCTTCCACAGGACCAGCTTTCTTTTTGGCACTCTCAAATAGCATGTCAAGGAACCAAGATGCAGACCGGTTTCTCCCAGCAAGAAAAGATGCAAATTTCTTCAAATATAGTATGATGATGGGCACAGGAACCATGTTCCTGCAGTTATAGCCCAAATGTTTGTTAATTTTAAACTCATCAAGTGGCCAATTTACTAAAATTAATCTGCCTTGCACCAATAGCACACTGACAGCCTTAGACACCACAATTCACTAATAAAAAACATTTAACATCAACAATAAGCTCAAATTATATCAAGTGGGCTTGAGGGCACCGTGAAAACTGAAAAGTATGAGAAAGATAAATATTCCAGAAAATTAAGTGCCTTTCTTCTCATATCACCATAAAGTAAAAACTCAACCAAACGTGTTGAGAGGAACTGAACAAGCCAAAGTGATAAAGCAAGGATCAAATAAATATTTCAAGAAGACCCAACTAGAATTCCAGAAATGAAATTTTGAGAATAAGGGAAAAGATTAACCCGAGAATGGATAGGACGGTTAGGACAACAGGTTTGAGTTGCATCCAATAACCAACAGGAATAGCACCACGAAGCTCAAGCACAGGAAGCGTAGCGAGTGCAAAAACAACAGCCACATCAGGCCAGCCCGAACTCCGAAGCTTACTTGAAATCTTCAGTCCAAAGCTCGAGGCTATAATTGAATCACTAGCAGCATTAGCATCCCCAGAAGCCGCAAACCAAGCCAGGGATACAGAGGCCCAGAATATTACCAATAATAGCAATTTGACCGGCCGTTCCTCGAAGGATGGCAGAGTCCCATTCTCCTCAACTGCGTCAAAAACCCCATCTGAAGAAGCTCTTTTCACAAGAAGGGGACCAAAATGGTGGGAAGCTTGAAAGGTTAAGTGCAAGCCTGATTTGAAAGAATGCTGTTTGGTGGGAACAACGGAGTAACGGTCATGGTTGAAAGTAAATTTTAGGTGGGTCTTTCGAGTAGAGAATGTTGAGGTTAATGGTGATGCTGATGAAGGTAGAGAGGCAGCCATTGCTAAGGGAAAGACAGAGAAGGGTTGGGGGCTGGGTTACAATTTACAGAACTTTCTTTCAGCTCCATAAGCTGAAGCAATTGAAGACGTTGATCGTTTGAGACTAAGACGCAGTGAAATTGTGGAAAGTGGAAAGATAATAATATAAATAAACAAACGAGGAGGAATAATCGAGGTTCAGTTTACAATAGGAAAGCCCTTCGGGTTTCTGATAGGGCGGGCAAAGAGGTAGGAAAAAGAGGGGGCGAATGGGGTTAATGCATTGTAGAGTTTTTGAGGGTAATACCAGGTACAAGTAAACAAGGAAAAATGATTACCGAAACCTCAGATGCGAGAAAGAAATAATTGCCGATAAAATCAATGTAGTTCAGTTTTGTCGGGGCCAAGGCGTGTGCCCAAACAATTATTTTTATTATTATTTTTTAAGTTTAGGATATTTATATAAAGTTGAAATTATTTTTATTAAAATAGTACATTTAAATTAGAGATGATTTGAATATGAAAAAATTAAAATAGAAATAAATTTACGAATTAATATGATTAGATGTAGTATTTAATATTATAAAAAAAATGTTGAATGCAACCGATTACGGGAACCGGTGGGCAGTGCGTAATCGTATCCTACTTGACTTAATAAAACGATGAGTTTCATTCAGTATGAAACGTAAGTTTTGCACATCTCCAACTCCCCTTGCCTCCCCTCGTCTTCACTTGTTTCCCATCTCTTCTCCTGCGATTCTTTCATTTTCCCTTATCCTTCGTCTGGTTTCCTCCTCCCCTTTTCCTTCACCTTCTCCACTTCGCCTCAACCCTTCTCCTTACCCTCTCCTCTGATCTTTGCAAGATCTAGTTTCGTGCGACATTGCAAGGTTCCATGCGACAAAATATCCATATTAAAATACAACGAAAGGAAAATCCACAGAAACAAGAAAAGCATACCCGAAGTTGACAAAGGAAAACATATCCCGACAAACTAACCTTGACGATGAAGTCATGGAGCGAGTTGCTCTGGGATTGACTAGCCATTGCTCGAACCAATCTCGCAAATTACAGAACACAAATCCGGAGAACCTTAATTGACTTGCGGTGGACCAAAGAAATAGGCGAAACAAGTGAAAAGCACAAATGAGTTTGCTTGGAATTGGATGAGATTCCCTCTACCTAGACGAAGGATAAGAAAATGGGGAGGAATGACAAGAAAATGGGTCCCAAGATTATATTTTTAAGGAAGAGAAAGAGGCTCATGGCTTTACTGAGTCAACTTTGGGAGTTATAGATGCAGACCAGCTTTACACTCGAACCGTGGAGGACTGTCTAAGCAAGGATGGAGTGTTTCAGCTTTAGCTGTAAAGGAGTAAAGTAGAAGAAAAATGCTGAATGCAATTGGTTGGTATTGATGTCATGGAGGACTATCTAAGCAAGGATGGTATTGATGCTGAACTAGATGAAGACGAATACACAAAGACAGACAAAGACGAAGCAACTCACCCACAGCAACACCCGTGTGCACAACACCCATTTCGCCAGACACCCATTTCTCTTTCTTTTCAGCTATGGAAGACAAAGACGAAGAAGCTACCAAATGTGCCGTTGCATTTCTTTCCTCTTTCAGTCAGTTCTTATTTCCATTTTCTTTTCAACTATGGAAGATGCAGACGAAGAAGTTCAACACCCATGAACGCTTCTTTCCTCTTTCCTCTTCTAATTTCTGTTTTCTTTCTAGTTTCATATGGTTTCATTTTTTTTTTACTCGGCTGACATGGCCTGCCCGCTTCCCCTGTAGTTACACATCCCGACTGTATGTAGAAGAATTGTATTATAAAATTATTTATATTATAAAATAGATGATGTAACATACAATTCCTCTTTAGAATGGTCGGTCCATTCCTGGGGCTTTAAGAGCCCACAATAAAAGTTGGCCCCATTAGTAATTCTACACTACAAATAATGAGACTCATCACATCATATTAAAAAGCCAAAACCACAAAAAGTAATTCCATCTTCATCCGACTTCTATAAACTGTAATTATCTCAAATGTCCTCCAACTGCAGCAATAAAAGAAGACGTCTAATAAGTGAGTCCTTGTGACGCTTTTCACAACGCTAGTCAACGTCGCCATGCTAGCCTTCATAGCTTTTACAGCTCCTAGGTGAAGTAATCCCCTATTCAAAGAAAGAAACTTCTCTCTTCATACTTTCACTCCCCTTTTTCTCTCTTTGTTTTTGTTAAATGGGCTACTTTGCTTTCTTCAACTCATCGTACATTTTCAATCCCTGTAGCTTCAACTTCGCGGAACTTTCTTCACTCTTCAATTTGGGATGCTTCTCTGAATTTCAATACTCCAACTTCGTATGCTTCCTGGAGCTCTGCAACGTGGGTTTTGGTTTGTGTTTGTAGAAAGACTCTATTTCCAATGATGAGAATCCCACGCTAGGGCTAGACTTTGAGGAGCTTAAGGTTGAATTGAATAGCACGGAGCTATGATGAATACTCTAGTTCTACATCGAATCTTCGATCATGACCTATTGACGAAGATTCTTTACGTTCCTATTGTAACAGCCCGCTAAAATAATCAGTTTTGGATTCTTTCCCGACAGCAATCACATCTCTCTCGTCTTTACCCTCATCTGGAATCACGCGTATAGATTATCTTTTCCGTAAATCACGTAATTTGTTCTTCACCGACAGCTGTAAAATCATAAACAGTTTTATCCTAAGCGTTGTACCTCGATGGCGTTTTCCCGAATCTTATCCATCGAATTTCAAAGTATTAGATAAGTTTGTTTTTAAAGTAGCACAATTATAATAATTTAATGAGCTCTGAAAATATTATAATTGTGGATAATTACTTAGATTAAATATTTTAGTTGTTTTAAGATATTAAGATGTTTAATTTTACGTTGAAAACTCTTATTTAAATTAATTGGTTTTATCATCTTCGATTAATTAACGGTACTTTATCATTTTATATAATGATGAGGAAATATTATTTTATAAATTTTAGTTTATAAAATAATATTCTACCTTAATTCATCGTGGTGTTTTATTTAAAGTGTTTTATTTAAAATAAAACATTTACGCGTTTTTAATCAGTGTTTTAATTCACCGTTGAATTATTTGAGGATCCCAAAACGTAGGATTGAAGTTTATTACCTAGGCTCCTACCCTTTTTC
>QGSO01000245.1:1048628-1456476 GCA_011037825.1 Carya cathayensis | reverse complement strand
TCATGTTATGTTCAAGTTTATGTTATTTTCAAGTTCTTATTTATGTTATGCATGTTTACGTTCATGCTATATTTCAAGTCCATGTTATGTTTCACGTTCATGTTATGTTGTTTGTTCATGTTATGTTTTAAGCTTAAGTTCATGCCATGTTAAGTCAAGTTCAGTTCACGTTTAAGTTCTGGTTATGTCATGCTATATGTCAAGTTATGCTATACTTATGTACGACTATACTTATGCATTTATGCTTTTACTGCCATGCATGCATCTTTAACCTGTGTGTGAGTTTTATGTTAACTTACTGAGATTTGTAATCAAATCTCACTGTGGTAGTTCTTACTACCATTCCCCCCGAATGGTAGATCTTGTTACAGGACCCGAAGGAGAATTTGAATCTAACCAACTGAATACAATCGACTAGGCCACGGTGCGATGTTGATGATGGCATAGTATTTAACTTAGGTTACTACTTGTACTTTTGGAGTTGTATCTCAAGTATTATTTTAATCACAACCATTTTAGACTAGTGTGGTGATCACGGCTTTTTAGTATGCCTTTATGTATGAAATATATTTCAAGTATTTGAGATATTTTTAGTTTGGTGCATAGTATTGCTAAAGAAAAAAATTATCCGCTGCGAATATTGCATAATGCTAGATGCATGTTAGGAACATTGCATCTTATATGTCATGAACGGGGGCAGGTAACATTGTGTTGCATGTCTCAACGCTTCAAATGTCCGTTCAATCCCAAGCGGAATTTGGGGGCGTCACACCTATCCTCTTCTTATACCCAACTGCCACGCTTAGAGCTGGAGATGCTCTATTTCTTGAACACGGTTGTTTAATCCTAATAGCACAGCATTAATAATCCTAATAGTCCAACCGTTCCCCACCTTCTCATTAAAGACAACCAAAAAGACCTCAACCTCAAGCACATTATCGAAGTCAATCCAATAATAGAGATGGAAGTGGTGGTGCCACTCCCTCTCGCAGACTTTAACCTCAAAAGTAGTTGCTCCTCTCTAGCTAAGATTGGAGAGAGAGAGAGAGAGAGAGAGAGAGAGAGAGAGTTTGCTAAGTGAGAAGAGAGAGTTTGCTGAGAGGGAGGAGAGGAAGAGAGCACAGGAAAAACTTTTACTATGTGCTACGGACTTGTTGTTAACCTCATGGGTGGGCTACGTGGCAAGAAGATATTAAAGACTATTTTTAGCCTTTAAATAGCATGACGGGAAAGAAGATATACTTTTAATATATCACATGAAACCATATCAATTTGTTAATTTAATTTTATAAAAATAAACTTATGACTAAGCTGCAACCCGACCTGGTCTAGACGGGTTTAGACCCGACCTGACCCGAAAGCATGCATTTAAGGCGTTAAACCGACCCTGCCCGATCCAAATAAAATGAAATCGAGTCAACCCGTACAGCTCAAGGAGAAGAAGAAGAAGAATGGTGAAAAAAAACCTACTTTCTGCACATCGATTTACAAAAGCTCTCTACGATCTGAATCTCAGATCTACCATCATTCTCAATCTCAAGAAAAGATCCAAAAAAGTTACTTGCAGAAAAGAAAATCGTTTCACACAGCTATTTGTTGGCCACTTGGCATCAAGCCCTACAAGAAATAGCCAAACATTAGTGAATACCAAATTAATGAAGGTATCAACGAACACGCATCAAAACATAACAGAGAGGAACGAGGATAATGGTATTCACTGTTGATTAGTATATAACATATTCAAGTTTTTGGATTGATTTCATTAAAGGGAAAGGTACAAAAAGACCACGATAGAGCTTCATAGAGAGGTTTTGAAAAAAAAATTAAGAGAAAAGGAGAAAAGAAAATGATATTGATGGGAACCTTAGGTGCAGAAAGCCTGATCATCAATAAGAATAAAGTATAATGGGAATGAGGATGGATTTCAATGAGTTATTTTTGTCGAGCACACAGTTCCCACCATTGAGAGGAACAATCACCCAACAACATTCATCCTTTACATCATTCCACCCAGACTTTCACTCTTAACAAAAAAGGGACCCATATATTTTTGAAAAGCTTTCTCTTTCTACAAAACTAGAGAGAGAGATTGTGGGTTTCTCAAATTACCTTGTATACGGGACCGAAGCCTCCGTGACCGAGCTTATTAAGTTCGAAGAAGTCATTGGTGGCGATTTGCAGGAAACAAAGCTCAAATAAGAGGTCCCACAAGTCAGCAACAGCGTCGTCGTCTACTGCATCCTCCCCGGTTGTTCGGCTGCAGGCTCTCAATCTCTTCTCCCAGAAAGCACGGAGACCAAAGAGACAACTCATGAAGACATCAATCGGAGGAACTAGCTGGCAGTAATCGTGATGAGAAGCTTTATTCTTCAAGCTTCGTTTAAATCCGTAACCCTAGTGTTGAAATGAGTCTGAAAAGAAGCTTTTCGGACGGATTGACACCCAAGACAAAATATCCATTCCTAGTCGGGTTGGAGACCCGATCAAATAACAACCCGATATAAGTCTAGTCGGGTCGGGACACTTTAAACGAGTCCTTTGGTTTATCGGGTGTTTTGCATAGCCCTACTTATGACTATAGCACTTCTCTTTACTTTTCTTTAAAATAAATGATTGTTAAGTACGTAAACAAAAAATATCGATATATATTACAAGTATAAAATTTTATGTTAGTTTTGAATAACATGGTAGTAGACATGTACAATAGTGTCTCAAGTCTTTAGTACTATAATATCCTCTAAATTTTAACTCTATTTTACTTTCAAGATTTCTATTTTAATTTTTAGCAGCTCACTTCTAAAAGAAGCACAATCCTACTTCTTTCTTTCATTCCATTTAAATTATCTCTTTATATTTATTTTTTCTTTCCTATTCATATATTATGATTATTCCAAAAACTATATTTTTAAGCACTCTCTGATAATTAAATTCTCTCTATAATCGCATTTTTTTCTAACTTTTTTTTTTGTCCCTACCCTCTACTCCGGCTTTTCCTCTTGTACTCAACGGTGCTGCTTTAAAAATTATTTGCTCTAGGCCAAAGGCTCATTAAAAAATAACATTAATGTCATATGTTGCATTTTAATTGTTTTTTCATTTATTAACAGGTCAATTTATAGTGATAGCAATTGATTTAGATTGATTCCAACTCATTTATTTCATTTTTTTTGGGTTATGTTTGAGAGATGAGTTTGAGAAAATGTCACCACTACCACGTCCGATTCAACCAATGGGCATGTTTGGCAACTACAAAATTTTAACTTGTGTTTGAAACATGTCCAATAGGCATGTTTGGCAACCATAAACTTTTCAAAAAATTTCAACCTTTCTCATAATTTCATTCTTAACCATAAAAATTTTTCTATTTCAAATTTTTGGCCTTTTATAAATCATTACTCAAGACCTTAAAATAACATTGCTAAGATATTCTTGATATGCAAACATCAACTTGGATCAATTATTAAATAATTCTAAATTCAATTTCAATATTTCAAGTTTCAAGCCTAGGAGAAAATAAAAATACAATCAACACGCTTCTAATCGACCGCGTTGTCTTTGAAAGTCATAAAATCTTCAAAATAAGGGTCCTGCTAGTCGAAGCTATGGGTGTAATCGGTCCGATTTGATTCAATTTTGTACAAATTTTGAGACCGAACATGTATATACCAGTTTTGTATTTTCAAAAACTGATCCCAGACGGGTTATCTTCTTAAATTGGTACTTCCAGTTTTATCGGTTCCGGTCCGGTTCAGTCCGATTTTTTAGTTTTAATCAAGTGTCAATGTAATTATATATATATATTTAAGATTAAAATTTTATGTTATAAATTATAAGATTAAATTATTTCATATATAATATTTTATATAATATTTAAAATTAATTTATATATATTTTATAAACCTGTTTCGGTGTCGAAAAGCTAAGAATCGAAACCGGACTGGATTGATTCAAAACTAAGCCAATCGGTCCGGTTCAGGATGGTTCTTTGGTTTTCCGATTTAAACTTTCACCCATTGTCTACTGCCTAGCTCTTTATTGTTGATCGTGACCGCTATCTCATTATCTCTTTTTAAAAATGAGTAATGTTATACTTTATACTCTAATCATATTTTTATCCCATTATATAAGATTATTTATCATCATTAAATAATAAAGAATCATTCAATAAAAGATTATCTAATAGTGATAAATGTGCTACATTTTAGATAATAGGATAAGAGTGAGATGATAGTATGGTGCATAGAATTTTTCTCTAAAAAAACATACACAAATTTACTAGTAATAATTTTTTAAATATTAAAAATTTAAAATTAAAATGGTCAAACTTGGGGGATAAACTAGCATTTTTTTAAAAATAAAAGAAGTGCAGTGCTACTTTGCCCTTAGAGTGCCCCCCAATTTGCTTTCTAGACCATTTTTTTTTTTTAAGGGCCATTCTATTGTACTGCCCAACTCTTCTTGTTGGACGTGTCCGTTTGTGAAATATGATTTTTTTAAAATATTTTTTTAATATTTAAAAAACATAAATTAAATATTTGTAATTTAAAAAAAATTAAAAATAAAATAAAAATAAAATATACTAGCTGTCAAATTTAAGAATAAACAAGCATTTTCACTAAAATGATTCAACTAAGATTTTTTTTTAAAAATAACCTTTTGCACTTACAGGAGGCAAACTAACATTTTCCATGGAAGAAACCCTGCTTCAGCTGCCAGCAGCGAGAGCATCCTTTGTATTAAATAAATGCAAATATAAAATTTGTATAATATAATATGATTTTACATTTAGCTATTCTCCTAAAAAATTATTTCTATATTGAATTATCCATCTATTAAATAAAATAATAATCATAAATAAGACAATTCAGCCACGCTAAAGTAACAATTAATTCCCATGAATCGAAGTATTCATGAAATCAAAACGAAAAATTTCATAAACTATAATTTAAATCTATTTGTTTCTAAACTTCAATCTCACCAATAAACATTTACAAATTTCCATTACCTTTAGTATCACAAGAAACACAAGTGGATACATCCAAAAAGCTACCCTGATCACACAAAGTCATTGCTTTCATGGCTACAATACTCAATACTGAAAATATCATCAATAGTTTTTACTTGGTTGTCGAGAAAATGCAATAAAAAAAAACACAAACAAAAGCTAGAATTAAAAAAAAAAAAAAAAAATTTGGTGTAGTAGTCCTTCCAGACTCTCTGAGCGATTTGATGCTCACCCAAATCAAAGGCCTTGAACTTTATGTTCCTAATACTCAACTTCTTTAACCCCGGCTGCTGTGTCCATTGATGCTGAACTAATTTTTACAAAAAGACTACAAACAAATCAACAGAAAACAAGGAAACTGAGGGAAAGCTATAGGAAATAGGCGATGTAGAGAAAACTGAGAGAAATCTCACAGGAAATAGACAACGTGGAGAGAGCTGAGAGAAATGCAAGAAATCCCACAAAAAATAGATAGTGTAGAGAGAGCTAAGAGAAGTCAAGTTACGTGCGAAGAAAACCCAAGAAAAGCGAGAGAAAATCTTACCT
The DNA here is from genome assembly GCA_011037825.1 of Carya cathayensis. Lineage (NCBI taxonomy): Eukaryota > Viridiplantae > Streptophyta > Magnoliopsida > Fagales > Juglandaceae > Carya > Carya cathayensis. The sequence continues at coordinate 1,450,925 of QGSO01000245.1, read as the reverse complement.
AGTGAGTGTGAGTGTAAAAGACAAGAAGACAGGAAAATAAAGAGAAAGAGGAGGAGTTTGGGTAGAAAGAAAATGGAGAGGAAGAGGAGTTTCCGTAAAAAGAAAATAGAGAAGAGTTTTAGCAAAAAGAAAATGAAGAAAAATATGTGAAAGGAAGAGAGGAAAACAGAGGAAAACATAGCAATTTGGTAGAGGGAGAAATCGAGGGACTGAGAGTGTCCTCACCCAAAAAAATAGTTGTTTATTCATTTGATCATATACAGTACCAATCAAATATAACCGCATCTTTAATTTTACTGTAGTAACAAGCGAAGTATTTTAAAGTTGCATAATTTAATAGGATGTATTTTTAAATTCTATTATCTAAATTCCTGGTTGAATTTGCATTTGGATAATCAACTCTCTAAAGTAGGCAGATGTGGTAGATAACAGCTAGAGTCTCCAAGTCGCAAAACCCGGTTCTCACTCTTCACGGAGAATCATGAACCGAAACCGAAAGCGTGACAAACCCTACTTCTCCCGCCACGTCCCCGCCTCCCTCTCAAAACGCCGTCGTCCTATGCCTTACCACCCTCTTCCAGGCGACGATGGAGACGTTGTCGACACTCCGATCGCGAAGCCGGCACCGGCGCCGGCGCTTGTTGTCATGGGCCTCCCTGTTGACTGCTCTGTCCTGGACGTTAAGTCCCGGTTCGAGATCTATGGCTCCATTTCCCGGATCCGAATCGACCGCGATGGGTCCGCGTACATCATGTATCGTACCAAAGACTCCGCCGAAGCCGCCATTGCCGCTGCCCTAGACCCCTCTTTCGGCATCACCGTCGATTCCACAGAAGTACTCTCTCTCACTCTCTCTCTCTACCTATGTGCGTTTGGATTCTAAAGAAGTGTAGAAAATTTAGTAGAGGAACGGTTAAAACCAGATGTTTTTTAAATGATTGATTTATGGAGGGGTGATTGGGCTCAATTTTGGTTTATTTATTTGAATTAAATGCCATGCAAAGCATCAAAAGCAAAATTTTTTAATGATTTTTTCCAAGTACCCGAACGAAGTATTACTTTAGATTCTGGGAACTCTGCCAGCAATTATTTTAGAACAGAGAGCTGAAATTGGAATTTTAAATGTCAAGTGTTGGCCTTGGCCACGTTAAAAACTTGGGGAAATCAAAATAAGCATCCTTTCAGCTTCCTATTGAAATCGCATCTGGTGTGAGAAATTGTCTTTTACTTTTGGGAAAACGAACTGTGTTCTAAGCTTACTTTCTCAATGAAATTTTATTGTTTTCGTCTGTTTTCTTGGCAACCAAAGCAAGGGGATCCTTTTTCTTGGCTTTTGAGTATTGAGTGAGGGCATATGTTGCAGGTAAAGGTGATGTGGGCAACCGATCCTCTTGCCCTCTGGAGGCAAGGAGTTGGGCTTGCTGCCAGCAAGGATAAGGGCTCATCCTCGTCCAAACTTTTGCGGGCCGAGGTACCTCTGAGCAGACATGGTAGAGGTAATAAACTTGCTTCAGCTATAGTGAAGCCCAGAAGTAGTAATGATGGTTCTTCTAGTGTTTCAGAAGTGCCTTTTAGGGGTAGAGAAATGGTGGCTTATGATGATATACTGTAACTATAGAATTGGTGCAGGGATTAATCTATTTTGTATTGAGGGAATGGATTTTAGGTCTAGCTATAGATAGATTTTTTATGTATATGTAGCCCTAAAGCTGCCTTATTTATTTATTTATTTTGGCTTTTTCATATTTTGCAGTGTAATTGTTTACGAGTTTGGGTTGCCTATCAAAGAAAAAAAATTTAGTATGGAAGGGTAAAATTCAGTTGTCAGGTTATTTCTCAATAAAAAATAAATTCAGTGGTTAGCTTGTAACTTTTTATTTTTGATTGGTATAAGTTGTCAGGGTGTAACTCTAGTGGCCAGACTTCAAAGGGCAGGCTTGCAATTAACTGTAGACTCAGACATCTTGGGTTCAACTTTGTATAATTCTCTTGATTACCTGATATACGGTTTTAGTAGGACAGTTTTGTGTATTTGGGTTTACCCACCTAGACAATCAGAAGGTTGCTACCTTTGTGAGGTTTCACATCATCAAAAAGACAAGCTTGAATATGTTAAATTAAGCCTGAATTTGGGTGTATTTGAGTTTGATGTTGAGAGTACCAAATACGAAGTAAGCATGGAGGTTTCCAAGTTCAGCAACCATATCGGCTTTTGAGGGCGTTTTTGTTCCTCTCTGTTATTATCAGAAGATGCATTTTGTATACATTGTCTGAGACTTGTCCGGAGGGACATTGTTTGGACAGATTAGAGAAAGTAGGAATAGTTTCGAATGAGTTGAGTGCTGCAGCTAGTTTTGTGTTCCTTAAATTTTAATTTTGCAACTTGATAGAGATTTCTTATATCTTATTTTTTTTTTTGCAACATTTAAGCTTTCGTGTATTGGATTATGTTTCCCTCTTGAAGAAGTTAGCATTTGAAGCACTTTTGCAATTCAAAACCACGCAATGGTTTGTGCCGTCAAAATCTCATTGCTTTGACGCCCAGAGCATTGCTTGATTCTGGTTTATACTTTCTGGCTCGGGATTAAAAAAATCTGCAGCTATTAGTTCTCCGAAAACAATTTTGACCTGATCCGATATATGTTCTTGGGCGCAATTACAGCACCCCTGGCTTCACAGGAGGAATCTATACGAACATTATGATAATTGAAGTTGAATGATAAGATATGACCATCATCCCATACTCCCATTGTTGATGAAATAATTGGTGATATGATGAGGAACGTATGCCATCCATGCTAGAATCATCGGTAAAGATGAAAAAAACTGTTTGCATTAATGGGTTATTACAAACAAAAATACTATTCATCATCCGTTCATCATCTTCTAATATACTATCAAATGATTAAAAAATTATTTATTATTTTCCACTTATCTATCAATATGAACTTTCAATATATTGTGATGAACATGATCAGTGTATCACAAATTATATAAACTTTGAAATAAAAAAAAAAAAAAAATCTTCTCGAGTAAGATCATTCTATGTAAGATAGATGTATTTACATCAACAGGCAACAGGGAGAAACGATAAACCATTCGAAAAGACAAGGAAAAGCATCTAAGAGTGTTGCAATGCCCAATCCGCTAAGGTGAAAGAATCAAAGAAAAAATATATATATATATATATATATTAAAAAAAAACCCACCATTAGTATCACAATCGTGCCTTTATGTGACAACAAGCAGATTGTTCTCGTATCCATTGTGTTTGACGATAGGGCGAAGTTGATCAACCCTCCATTCACCGTCGACAATAAACTTGATCTGTACGACCAATTAAACATGTCAGTAGGCTCATCGTCTAGAAGGAACAGTGCTCATTTCAAACTATTAACCAAGCTGACAAATAAGAACTACCTCGTATCTGCCCGGGTACAACTTGAGGCAAACAGAAAAGAAACCCGTACCTGAATGTTCCATCTTTCTCTGCAAAATAGAACCATCTTTGCATCTTGTGTCAATGTTGTTAACCAACTTAAAAGTACCGTTAAGTGTCTTTTTTTATCAGTGTAGCAGCACATGATTCCACGGATGATCAAAACAACCAACAAACAAACAAAATTCTCATGCAGTCTATTCAAATGAAGATGAATAACTTAAACAATGCCATTTTTTCCAACTGATTCCCATAATAAACCAACCACTAAACGGCAGAGGTGCATAAAAAAATTTAATTGCCAAAAGAGGGTAAAGTTTCTTCTTCACAATTGACTGAAGCACGCACAATTCACTCACATCTCCGATCTTAAGTAAGAATCGCAAGGTGGCAAACCTACCATAAGAAAGTCATCCCCCCATCGTTCAGCTGCATACATAATTTCACGTGTGCCAAATATAAATTTCCTTACCAGACAAAATCATCCTAAACATATATACTCTTTTGGAGAAAGGACGTCAAAACACATTTAATTCAAAGCAATCTCTGGTCAGCAAATTATTAGAAACACAAGCATGCACATTAGAATTGAAGATTTTGGATGAATGATTCATATATTTAGGCAGCACTAAACCTTGAAGAGAAATCTGCCTGCATACTCTAACTACAGTAGACAACATATTACTTGCTCTGTTTAGTGCTGCTTGCAACATTAAACATGATTCTAGTTTAATGTTACCATAGATTCATTTTTCTTACATATATCACTGATTCAAATTAATATATCAGTTGATGTTTGGTGTGGAGAGTGTGCTCTTGAAAGGGCTTTCCCAGCTCTCTACAGTATTACAACCAACAGGAAGGCTTCTATGGCGGATCTATTTGCATTTTCTCATGGTTCTCACCAGTGGAATGTTCTAATCATGATTGGGAATTGCATAGCGTTGCAGAATTTTTTAAGAGTGCTCTACTCCACAGGAAGAATAATGGCACAGGGGAAAAGGATACAGTGGAGGTCCAAAGGCAGCAAGAAGTTCACAGTGAAGGCATATTACAAAATTCTGGAGTCACAAGGTAATGTACCTTTCCCATGGAAAAGTATTTGGAGGTCCTGCGTGCCTTCCAAAGTAGCTTTTCTTGTACGGACAGCTGCTCTTGGGAACATTCTGACCACAGCTAACTAAAGGAGGAGGGGACTCATGGTGATGGATTGGTGTTATTTGTGCAAAAAACATGGAGAATCAGTGGATTAGTTATTATTGCATTGTGAGGTGACTGGAACATTGTGGAATGAGATCTTTAGAAGAGTTGATGTTTATTGGGCAATGCCATTGAGGGTTGACTTGCTTGTTGGAAGGACATTTATGGCTGTCCTCAGGTGGCAGCAGTATGGAAGATGATACCATTGTGCATTATGTGGAGTACTTGGTCGGAAAGGAATGCACGGTGCTTTGAAGATAGGGAGCGCATTGTGGCGGGGTTTCAGAATTTTTTTTTTTTTACACCCGTTATTGCTATGGTTTTCAGCCATTGTGCTTCATGCAACGAACCTTCCATGACTTATTTTCTTTAATTTAGCGCCTCTAGAATGTATTTAGGCTTTTCTTCTATATACTTCCTGTGTACATAGACTTTGCCTATTTCATTCTCATTAATCTAATTTATCTCGTACCTATCAAAAGAAAAATTAATATATCAATGCAAGATGAGATCAAACCTGGGTAGCCCAACCATCGAATGAACCTGCTAAGAGCACCACAGAGGCTGGATTGACCCAAACTATGCATGTAGTACGAAGATGTTGTAAAGCCCTAAGATTATCATCAATTCTCTTCTGTTTATCCTCCACCATCTTTTGAGCATCACTGAAAATAAAGATAAAAAGACTGTCACGTTGTGAGGGCATGTTAGAGGTATATATCTTGGTAAATGAACATAAATCCTGCACACATTATTGCCAGTGCCATCTTTCCCTCTAGTACTGCTAACTTTGCACGTATTGACCGTAATCTGCCTTGAGCATTCATGATCTCATTTTCCTGGAACTCCCAAGCATCAGAAAGGTTCCGCAACTCCTCTGAGGAGCTTTCATGACCCTAGAGAAGATACAGAAAATCATATAGAAGATGATATAAGAAATATGCCCCACATGAAATGTTCAAAAACTACAGTCACAGTATGAAAAAGCTTTCTAGAGAAACTGAGTGCATAGCTTAATTTTCTCAAACAGAGAAAAAGAATAGTTTGGAAGTGTAAAGCTTCAACCCTTCCTCGCAAGAAATAAATTTCATACACCAGAAACTCATCAAGATTTTTATTTTACCCAACTTTGTAAATCATCAAGCAGAATCATTACAATATTTTTTGGTAAGTAAGAAAATTTATAGATCCTCATAATTAGGCAAAGCCCAAGTACAACCACCATTCAAATTTAACTACCACCAATTGATAAATGGCTCCAGAGCCCATTATTTTATGAGCCTCCAACATTCTGCAATCATGCAGATGAGCACATTTATCCCGCAAGACTCTTCTCTTCTCCCCCCCCCCCCCCCCCCTTTTTCTCTCTCCCTCTTTTCTTTTTCCCTCCAAAGAGGGGGAAGTGTTTTAAAACGGCTCTTCCCAATGGCTTATCTAAACTTTCATATAAAATAACTAACCGAAACCCACTTTTTTTTTTTTTTAGCTAACAACTTTTTTTTTATAAGTAAAAATATTTTATATATCAAAAGGAGTAACCAAGTACACTAAACGTATACAAGAAAATACCTAGCCCATAATAAAGAACCCCTAATGACCCAAAAACAACCCACAATATACTAATCCCAAAACTACCCAAAAATTACACTGAACCTCAACCACTTGTTTCCCATTTAACTAATACCCAAGCCAAACTGTCACAACCCCCAGGAGATTTGCCCGGGACCACACCTCAACACGACTCATGGAGGGTCAGGACAATCACATGGCTAGCTTGCTTGCATGCCTTGGCTCAAACCATGACACGCAGCGGGTGACCGTGGAGGCTACTGACCGCGCGCAATCCATGCGTGCAGACTTGCGCGTGCCCTTGAGCATGCATCTGCGCGCATGCATGCACGCCCCCACACCACTTAGCGAGGCTAGTGGCGTGCCCCCACAGGCACGCCATCCAGCGCACGGCTCCAGCCCGTGCCTTGCAGAGCAGGCTAGTGGCGTGCCCCCACCCCCACAGGCACGCCATCCAGCACACGGCTCCAGCCCGTGCCTTGCAGAGCAGGCTAGTGGCATGCCTGGTGGGCATGCCAACCAGCGCACGGCTCCAGCCCGTGCCTTGCAGCCCCATAGCCCAGACCGTCAGCTTGGGCCATGCATGCTCATCACCCAAGGCCATGCAGGACCACCGCTCAAGCCACTTGACTGGGCACCACAACAGCAGCACGGCATCACCCTGTGCCCACCATCAGGCCTAGGCTTGGCACCATGCCATGCCCACCATCAACAGGCCATGCACAGCGCCATGTCGTGTCCACCACCTGACCAACGCGTGGCCTCATGCCACGCCATGCAGCGCGCCGCGGACCAAACCATGAGTAGCCTAGCCGTGGACCATGCACCACCTTAGCCCACCATGGGCCATGCATGCCACGGCCACCATGGCTAAGTTTATCATTTTTATTATTTAATTTATTTTTATTAAAAGACTTGAATAATTATTATTTCATTTGTTTAATTGTTTTATTTATTTTTGCCTAGGGACCTTTTGGGGGTTTCCACTTTGTAAACTCTTTAAATAGGACCCTTAAACATTTCATTAGGATCTTTTGGCATTTTGAGTATTGAGTGGCCAGCCATAGAGGCTTGGAATTGGGATTTTCGGTGCACATAGCACTTGGGCTCTTTTGGGGTGCAATTCGTGAATCCCCAAGGAAAGGATCTTCACCGTGCAATTCATGAATCGGTATTGGTTCAATCTATCTTAATATATTGAGGTTTCCTTTCAAATTCTTGTGCAATTCGTGAATCAAGATTTGTTTGGTTCCTTGTTTATGTTCTTTTCTCTATTTGGTGTTCTTGTGATTTGTGTTGCTTGGATTAGAGTGTGGAGGCCGAATCTCCCCTAGAGGAATTCGGATTTGGAGTATTTTGTGCTAGATCTCTTGTTTGCATGTGAATCCTCACATGTGCATGAGATCTCATCAAGTTGTGCGAAGAATTCCATCTCCCTTAGCAATTTCAGCCAGCCCTATCTTTGGCTTTTTCCACCACTTTCAATTGCCTCAAATCATCAAACCCTAGCCTCACATCTAGCCATACACGTCCCCCATCCATTCCCCTAGCCAAAGAAAACACAAAAATCCCTAGATCTCACATTGAGCAATTCGGCCATAGCCTCCTTGGCTTGGCCAAAACCCTAGATCCTAAAAGCTCTCACTTCCAATTTTCCCTCCATCATTTGATTGGTCAATTTCCTTGATTGACTCACTCAAATACCACCCTATCACCAAAACACATTTTCCCTAGCCTTCATAGTCATTTTCGGCCAACCCTAGCCTTCCCACATCTCTAGATCTCAAATCCTATTTTTTAGGAATTTCACAATTCCTAACTTTTAGGATCTCATAAGCCTTCTTGCCCTAGCCGAAACCCCCACCAAAAAGCCTTGGCCGAAACCCTCACTAAACCTAGCCTCACTCACTCACTTCTAAAACCTAGCCAAGACCACACCCTTCATCAAACCATAGCACACAAGTGGCGCCTAAGCATACCAAGGGTCACTAACCGTGCACCATCATCACCTAAGCCTTGATCACCTAGCCCAAACACCACCCACCATTTGACCCTAGCTCACTTCACCCAAGCTTCCATTGGGTTACACGTGATCTACACCAAGCAAGGAGTCCCATCGGTCACTAAAGGAGCAACAAGGCGAGGATCGGACCCTTAGTGTTTGGAGGCTTGACTGAGGTCCCCAACACTAACCCCTTGTGGTTCCCATCTTCACATTGCCCTCCCTCTAACTGAGCTACCTCCCTTAGTGTCGTAGTTAATTACCCAAGAAAGACGTTGTAACTCCCTATTTTTCTTGAAACTTTTGGTTTCAAGCGCGTGGCTTGCCTCGATTGCGGTGATTAGTTCATTGAACTGGTCTTCGCATCCTCCATGTAAAATCCCCACGAAAGGCAGAATCTCGTTAATTTTAAGTAGAATCCAATCCGCTATCGGAGGAGGAAAAGAGACCAGGGGAGCAACATTATCCTCAGACACATTAACCAATTGCATTCCCAATTCTGGACTTTCTTCCACGAAAGACACCAACGACAAGTCCCATACCTCCTCATCAACTTCATTGTTTCTTTCCATTCCCATTAGAGCTTCTAGGGTGACAGCAAGTCCCTTAACCTCAGGCGACCCTAAACGAGCAACTTCAGCAGAACCTACATCTCCTTCACCATTTTCGGGCAAGGGTGTAACGCCACCTAACGGTTTATCCTGTGTTACTTGAGGCGAATGACATTCCATTATTGGATTCTCTACACCAACATCCGACGAAGACCCCACTTCAAATAACCTAGATTTCCTTTTGACTCGCCACACTCTCCTAGATCTGGTTACAGGGACAAGACCGAATCCGATCTTCCGTTTTCCTTTATCTAAATTTAAATGAATTGGGCCTATTTTATGTTGCCTCCAACTGAAAGCGTGTCTATTTTTGTTGAGAAGAAAGCTATCACTGTCTTCAACTCTACAAGTTGAGTTTCTATATCCTTTAGAGAATTTTGCATCGCTTCAAGCTGGTTCTGAGCTTCCGCGATTTGCAGACCACTTTCACCGTCCCCCTTACTCTAAGCCACAGAAGCATGGCCCATCTTCAGAGCTATCGCATACAATCGCTTTGCCACCGTGGATGTACTTGGGTCCTTGGTGTTCTCAATCTTCTTTTCCTTTCTTGACCCCTCATCACGGGGCAAATCCGCAGCTCTGCGTAATTCTGCTGCAAACTTCTCCCAACCTTTTCCTTCATACCCTTCAGGAATTACAACACTGCTCCGCCAGCCTCTTCCACCATATTCGGTGATAGTTAAATACCAAGCATGCTTGTTGGAGCATCGTTGGGCCATGAATTCTCTGTTACCTTCACGCAAGTTTTTTGTATAATCTGTATTTCTCCCCACCATTAATGCTTCTCCCACCGTAGCAATCAACCAATCTATACCATTCCGACCCATTACTACCGATCTCCAAACCCTTCTTCCCCTCTCCACTATTTTTAAAGAAGACCTCCTCAAAAGCTCAAAAGTCTTTGATTCCACCCAAAAACGCACCATTTGACCCATATTGATACAATTTCAAAAGCGGAGGCTTTTCAGGCTGTACGGGGCTTCATTCTATCGAGAAAGGCTGGAAAAATGCCCAACTCAAAAGAAACCAGTTGCTAGAGGTAGGCCGACGTAAGAGGCCAGCGAAGAGGTCGCCGATGTCCATCAATAAGTTCTGTGGAAGCCAACAGGGTCGCCGCTCCTGACAAATCTTGGAAAAAAGAGACCCAACCCAAATAAAACCCAGTCGCTGGAGTAACTCCGACGTCGAAGGCCAGCGAAGAGGTCGCGGGGACCCGTTGGAACTTACTATGAGAAGAAACACTGGTGGCTCCACCGAGAAAAGGCAGGCAGAGGCGAGGCAGAAAAATACCCAGGTTGCCGGAAGGATATCTGGCACCGAATACCCTTTAGTGACATCGCCGGTGTTCGCCATCTGTGCGGGACGAACGTGTGATGTCACTTGCCGGATAGGTGACGACAGCAGTGTCCTCTAGGGTTCTCTCGTTCTCTCTCGCTATCGCACGCTATTGTATCGATGCTTCCCCTTTTCTTAATACACCATACATCAGCTTATCAATTCTTTCTTTGTAGCTAAAATAGAAAAACCACTGCAGAGAGCGTGCGATAGCAAGAGAGAACGAGAGAACCCTAGAGGAGACACCATCACCGACACCTGTCTAGCAAGTGACATCACACGTCCGGCACATAAAGGACCAACAGACACCGGCGACGTCACTAAAGGGTATCCAGTGCCGGATATCCCTCTAGTGACATGGGTATTTCTTTACCTCACCTCTACCTGCCTTTTCTCGATGGAGCCACTGACGGTTCTTCTCATAGAAAGTTCCGACGGGTCCCTGTGACCTCTTCGCTGGCCTCTGACGTCGGAGCTTCTCAGGTGACTAATTTTTTTGGGTTGGGTCTCTTTTTTCCAAGATTTGGCAGGAGCGGCGACCCTGCTGGCTTCCACATAACTTATTAACAGAACCAGCGACCTCTTCGCTGGCCTACCTCCGGCGACTGGTTTTTTTTTAGTTGGGCATTTTTCTAGCCTTCTCAACAGAATGAAGCCCCGTACAGCTTGAAGTTGTATCAGTAAGGGTAAAATGGTGCGTTTTTGGGTGGAATCAAAGGCTTTTGAGTTTTTTCCAAAAACTTGGAGGTCATCTTTAAAAATAGTGTAGATGGGCAGAAGGTTTTGGAGATTAGCAGTAATGGGTGAAAATGGTATAGATTGGTTGATTGCTATAGTGGGAGAAGCATTAATGGAGGGGAGAAATACAGATTATACAAAATAATTGAGTGAAGGTTACAGAAAATTCATGGCCCAATGATTCTCCAATAAGCATGGTTGGTATCTAACTATCACCGAATATGGTGGAGGAGGCTGGCGAAGCAGTGTTGTAATTCCTGAAGGGCATGAAGGACAAGGTTGGGAGAAGTTTGCAGCAAAATTACTCAGAGCTACGGATTTGCCCTGTTATGAGGGGTCAAGAAAGGAAAAGAAGATTGAGAACAACAAAGACTCAAGCACATCCATGGTGGCGAAGCGATCGTATGCGGCAACTCTAAAGATGGGTCATGCTTCTGTGGCTCAGAGTAAGGGGAACGGTAAAAGTGGTCTGCAAATCACGCAAGCTCAGAACTAGCTTGAAGCGATGCAAAATTCTCTAAAGGATATAGAAATTCAACTTGTCGAGTTGAAGACAACGATAGCTTTCTTGTCAATAAAAATAGACACGCTTTCAGTTGGAGGCAACAGGGCTGTTAAGACTAAGATAGGCCCAATTCCTTTAAATTCAAATAAAGGAAAACGGAAGATCGGATTTGGTCCTGTCCCTATAACCAGATCCAGGAGAGCGTGGCGAGTTAAAAGGAAATCTAGGTTATTTGAAGTGGGTCTTCATCGGATGTTGGTGTAGAGAATGCAGTATTTGCATGTCATTCGCCTCAAGTAACACAGGATAAACTGTTAGGCGGCGTTACACCCTTGCCCGAAAAGGGTAAAAGGAGATGTAAGTTCCATTGAAGTTGCTCATTTAGGGTCGCCTGAGGTGAAGGGACTTGCTGTCACCCCAGAAGCTCTAATGGGGATGGAAAGAAACAATGGAGTTGATGAGGAGGTACGGGACTTGTCGTTGGTGCCTTGCGTGGAAGAAAGTCCAGAATTGGGAATGCAATTGGTTAATGTGTCTGAGGATAATGTTGCTCCCCTGGTCTCTTTTCCTCCAATAGCGGATTGGATTCTACCTAAAATTAATGAGATTTTGCCTTTCATGGGGATTTCACATAGAGGATGCAAAGACCAGTTCAATGAACTAATCACCGCAATCAAGGCAAACCACGCGCTTGAAACCAAAAGTTTCAAGAAAAACAAGGAGTTACAGCGTCTTTCTAGAGCAATTAACTACGACACTAAGGGAAGTAGCTCATTTAGAGGAAAGTCTAAAGGAAGGGCAATGTGAATACAGGAACAAGGGGCGTTTTGGGTATTAGTTATATGGGAAACAAGGGGTTGAGGTTCAGTGTAATTTTTGGGTATTTTGGGATTAGTATTGTGGGTTGTTTTTGGGTCATTAGGGGCGCTTTATTATGGGCTAGGTGTTTTCTTATATACGTTCAATGTACTTAGTTATTCCTTTTGATATATAAAATATTTTTACTTATAAAAAAAAATCATTTAAATATTCTTCTTTTTTTATTCATTTTAAATATTTTCTCAAACTACTATTAAATTTGTAATATACTTAGATATTTCAATATTTCTCATATATTAATGTGATTACAATATCTGATGCCAAAATGGCATCAATAGCCCAATAAATATTACAAAAGAAAAAAAATAGAAAAAACTCATTATCCTTTTTTTGTGAACTTTTAAAATCCTTTTTCATGTTTTTCAAAGTTTCTATCATGAGTACTTTTTATTAAAATAAATTATTCTAATAATATTATAACCTTTTCATGTTATATGAAAAAATGTATAAATGTGAGAAATATAAAAGACGAGAAGGAAGAAGGAAACAATTAAAAATGTTTGCATAGATGAATAGTGTTATATTTTACATATAGATAATCACTTTAGCTCATATGTATTTTGCATTGATTTTACATAATTCAATGGAGACCTTATTTTGAAATATTGTTAGTTATTTTACATAAAAATGCCAAATAGGAAAGCCATTGTGAGTGTTCTTACCTGCTGTGACATAGCTTTATCAGCATTTGACCTCAATAAGAGAAGAACAGAGGAAAGCTCTGACTCCAGATGCTGAAGTCGACTCCGTATTTCATTGTGATTAATGTCTTTTGGAGATAAGCCCAATTCTTTCCCAGTGTTTAAAGATTTCCCAGTAACATCTCTTATTTCAAGAATCTGGTCTCCTGAACCGTCCATTGGCCCTTCCATCCTAGTTTCATTGTAAGCAATTTCAGCAGCTGTAAATATTGTTAATAAAAAGCAATCAGCTAATCCAATCTGTGAGCCCATGAAACCACCAGATATTAGTGTTGGAAAATAAAAGACCTTCAAAACTGGCATCAGAAAAGCCTGCCCTCTGAATGCTCCAAGTTCTCCACATGTCTGGCTTAAGTGAGTTTGCTAAACCATCATCATCTAACAAAGATCTGTTCTGATCCAGCTTGCCTCCCAAATCATTTTCAATGTGCGTATTTGAACTTAAAGAAGTCAATTCACTGCTGCTTTCCGGTCTAGCAACTATCTTTTGCATTGTAACAAATACCACATGTTTTGATTTAGAAATTTCTTTTTACAGGTAAAAAAAATGTATTGAGAAATTTCTACTAGCAAAGGATATGAAATCAAGCAATTAAACCTAGAATCATGAACATATCTCTAAATCAGGATGCTATGATCAAGACCCACACTTGACCAGAGATTTTTCTAAAACATTATTTATCACCTTTTTAGTTAAACACAGCTCAGTGACACCTCTTTAAAAAGACCACCACAGAGTTGTGGTCACAAAAACCTTTTGCTCATACTTTGGAATTCTATTTATGAAACTATCTCTAAAACAGAAAATCAAAACCTAATAAACAATAAGAACAACTCTCAAAACCAAATATCTGAAATCTCTCACAATGACAAGCATCTATTATAGCCGATAAAAAATTACATGCACCTATTCTTGGCGTTATTTAATGAGTAGGAGTGAAATTCAAACACATAGCAATATAAGCAGTGCAAAATGTTCTGATTGAACATCACATCTCAAGAAAATACCAATGCTTCTTAAAATTGACAAAACTAACATACCGTATCTATTGAGGTTCCAGGATGCCAGTCATCTTCACAATGATTTCTTGGGAAGTGAGCATCATTTCCTTGCTCTCTCAATCCAAACCCAAAAGTCATATTTCTTTGTTTCTCCAATCGATTCAATATACCCTCTATTCCAGACTCATCCTCTACAGCTGTTTCCCTATGCAAATATCATTAAGTTAGATGGCTCTTCCAAGAAATGCATGATTAATTTGATTGCTAAAAATCGAGTCGTATGCAAAAACCCCAAGATTTGGAACCTTGTGCCATTTTATAATTAACATGAATGCTATACGATTCCAAAACTCATACTCAAAATTAGGATAGGGGAACAATATATTTAAGCATAAAGAATCAACATGTACAACAGCTTACTCCCCAGAAGGCAGCAAGCAAATTGAAAACTCAGCCAAGAATGCATAATCCTATCATAGTTGCTACAGGCAACCATCAAAAGAGCTCTAGACTCAAATTCTTAGTTCGGGGTATACGACTTTTGCATATAAAACTAGAAAAAAAAATATATGCAAAAAAAAAAAATGCAAACAAGACTACAAGAGCATTGTGTGACCCTCACAGTGATCTACCAGACGACGAGGCTAGGGGAGAAGAATTTCCTGAAAAACGAGGAACCATCCCAGAGCTCTGAATTCCGTTTACCACCGAATTAAAAACACCAGCACAATCTTTAACCGCTGAGGAAGAATCCGAAATCCCAGTAGGAACATTTTCTTGGACCTTCTCGTTCTCCTCGTTCAAATCCCAGCCCAGCGAGAGCCAACCACCTCTCTCCACGATAGCATCCACCAAGTCCATCCTCCCGGCTTCAACCAGTTCTTTCTTGCTCGGAAACGCCTCCGGATTCCTGGACTCCTTCATAAACTCCAAAATCTCCCCTTCCAAAGCAAAATCCCCCTCGCTATCCCACTTCAGACACCTCCTCACGAGGCCAGAGAAACGACCAGGTTCATCGCCCCAACCACAACCACCGTTCTTCTTCGGCGCAACAGAACTCAGATGCACAAACTGCTCCCGTAAGCGTTTCCTTCTCCTTATCGAAGCAACGAGGAGAATGGAGGGGGTGGAGTGAGACTGAGAGCTCAAATTTGGGAGCGAGCAGGAGGAGACAAGGAGGTGAGTAGAAAAGGTTGTGAGGGAGAGCATGGCTCAGGCATTTCGTCGAACACCGGAAGGCTAAAGGCGACTACAGGATTAGAAGGGCAAAAGAAGGTCGAGGACACAGAAAAGGGAGAGGAGAGGTGGCAAGCAACGAACAATACCACTGAAAAGCGCAACGCGCATTTAAATCTAATCCAATAGCTCAGATTGGCGTGCGTATACGTGCTTATTATTTATTAACAGTGTCAGATTTTTGGGCGGGGAAAGACTACCATCGACACAGGAATCCCATCGATTAACTTAGGATAGCTCTCTCTTCTTGTAACTTGTACCTCTCCTCTGTGTCAACGTGTTTTCTCATCCGTATTACCCTCGGGGTTTTTTAAGGCTGCGGATTAGATAGGGCCCAAAAAAGCCGATTTAGTTGGGCTGCAGAGGCCAGAATCCAGAATGAGTGAATAGCGGATCCGGACTAACAAAGACCCGGCAATACGAGGGTCTAGACGTACCACGTACGTATGAAAATAATTTACTTACAATTTTTATTGGGAAATGCTTGTATGCCATATCTATTTGCCCCCTCTAAGTGACCGCTGGTCACAAATTTTTTTTTTTTTTTAAACTTAGTGATTAAGTAAGTGATTTAAAATATATTGTATATTTTTTTATTTTTTAAAAATATTTAAATATATTAAAAAAATATAAAAAGATAAAAAAAATACAAAGGGCGGCATAGTAGCATAGCCTATTTTTATTATAATAATTCTATATAATATAGAAGGCAGTTTGTAAATTTAAAATTCTTTCTCAATGAAGCGACATGATTGCACTGATTGATTGTTAATGAGTCATAAAAATTTGTAGATATATAAATATCTATTTCTGCAATATTAATCAATGTTACAATTAAAAAGAACGAATACATATGTTGGAGAGCCCACAAGAGTCAAATATAGAGATAACATTAAATTAGATAAGGCAAGACAATGGCATAAAGTGGCCAAGACTAGACTTAAAGTTGATAGAAAATTGAAAAATGCGTGGAAGGCTGGAATCTGGATGATAAAAGTTGGGAGAACGGACAGGTGAAGGGAAACTTCATTTTCAAGGCTGTCTAACTTCACCTTCTTTCTCCTTAGAACTGCAATAGAGTTAAGAGTGGAGATGAGAGCTTGCACAAAATAAATTTATACTATATTTCACTCTCAAGACCCACAGGTGTAAGTCGGAATGTCGAACCATGTAAATTTCTGTGTTATTTATTTATATCATTTATTATTTTGCAAACTATGGATATTCATCTCAAGCCAAACCACCATACTAATTGTTGTTTTCAAATTCCAAACATGCTATTTTTAATGCAAAATAGATCATTTTAAGTTCATGTTTAAATTTAAAGATTTTAAATGAGAGAAATACATTCAGTGTGTTAACGTCGTGTTTTGCACATATTTGAGCCAGACTCCAGTGACTTAGATTTTCAATCTTAGGCCTACACTATCAAAGAAAATACAAAGAATTGGGAGCCTTGGTGGAGGTTGGGGAATCTCCGATACTAAAGTTAGTATTACCTTAGTAGTTCGTGTGAAATAGTAAAGGAATTAAAGAGAGTTCTTCGTACTTAGAGATTAGCTTTTATACTAAGTTTTTGGATGTGAACCGCTCAGGGGGATATGTCCCCTCAACACTTCATTTAGTCAGATTCATTTAATACAGGGTGACTTTTGGGATAGCGCAATTAATGTGGCGTGACTCCCTGTCCCTTATATCCTGCGAGTGTACGCCGTCAAACTCATCCCCTCTTGCCTGCTAAAGGATCAATAGCTCCCCATGTTTTCTGCCCACTTGTCTATACAATACTTCTTAGGCTAGGCACCATAGGAGAATGCCAAGTTAATGTGTCCCCTCCCTCTTTGCATTTGACAATGTTAATTTTTCAAGTATAATCAAATACTAGATTAAATATTATAGGAAAATGATTAATCCACAACATTTTTATTATTCCTTTGCAACTACGTACTTAATGAAAGATAATTTTATAAAATTGAAATTCATTTTTAATGAAGTGGCATGCTTGCGTTAGTTTATTGTAAATGGATTGTTGTAAGATAAATGTAGGTATATCATTACTCAATGTCATATAACATATTTCATCTACCTATCTTTCTTTCATCACCTAAATTATTCCAAGGAGGCAAGTAGGCCTCCCCATATATGCATCCTTGATTAATCATGTGATGAGAGAGATCCAATCCTTATAACAAGCTAGGCTTTGGTCGTACAAACTAGGTTATAATGATGATATTTAATTAATTACATATTATTTATTGAGAGGTGCTACAGTTACAAAGAGATATCATAAAAATAAATCTATAACTGACATGGTTTTATATTATATATTAGATCTATTTTACAATAAAAGTAGTTTTATAATTTAAGGTACCACATAAAGCCACATTAATTAGTAAATTTATTTTTGTGAAATCTATTTGTGATTAAAGTATTTATTCAATAAAAATAATAACATGGGCTACTCCAAAGCCCAACTGGGAGCCTTACGTGTGGGCTTAATTTGGTGTGATTCTAATTCAATCGAGGTTCAACTTTGAAGGTAGAGTGAGGACCCAACAACTCGGCTTTAATTAGTACTACATTTATGAGCCTAGTTCTAGTGGTCTATATCCATGACTGTACATTAGCTGGGCCTTGGGCCTTTTCTCCCTTCGTTATATCGTGGTTGAAAATTTCGCACAGCTCCTTAAAATCTTTGTCCGCCAGTATCTTGCACATTATAGAGAAACACTAGACATAAAACGCCAGAAGAACACTGAAGACTAAAGAGAGAGGAGAAAAAAACAAACAAAGGCCCAAGATTTATTTAAAAACAATAATATTCATAAGTTTCTTAAATATATTCATTTAATGATGACCATTTAATCTGACAATAAATAATTGATAGGCAAATAAATAATAATAATAATAATAATAATAATAATAATAATAATAATTAATTAATTAATTAAATTGACCTTTTTGTCCTCTACACAATAAAGATTCGGCACGAAAAAATGCTAAACCTTATGGAAGGAAAACGCACAAGGTCTTACGTGCTGACGTAACCTTTTTTTATTTTTGGCTTTTTGAAAAAAGTTAAAGGTACTGAGGGACAAAACTTTACAAACAGAATAGCGGTTTCCTTTTTAACTCCTAGGAGAACTAATATTGGTCTAACTAGATAACACAGACTAGTTAAATGTTGACGGCTATATTTATATGTTGAATTAAATTGAGATGAGTTGAGTTATTTATAAATAATACTAAGTTGAAATAGTGAAATGAGTTTTGTGAAGTCTACCTAAGATGAGTTTAGATATATTTGAATGTTAAAATGAGTTTAGAGATATTTGTGGGAAGTTGAAAAAGGTTATGAGTTTCACGTATAAAGAGGTGTTGAGTTGAAAAATGCTATGGGTCCCACAAGTAAATAAATTTTGAATTGAAATGAGTTTAGTAATTTGAGAGTTAAATGTTTGGATGTTAGATTCAGTTTAAAATTAGACTGGACTGAATTGATTTCAATAGAGGTGCTACCCCGCATATACGGGGGCGAGGTAACCCCTTCCCCGCACCTCACCCCCGCATATGCGGGAGGTGGTGTTTCAACTCCGCACCTCGGCCGCGGGAGGCGGGAGAAGGGCTTTGGCCCTTGCCACTTCAAGAATACTAATGCCCCATTGGGCTTAAAAATAATTTATGGGTCCAAAAATATTTTTTTAAACTCAAATTATTATATAATTAAAATTTATATATTTAACAATAATTAAAAAACTAATAATATAAAAATTATGTTATTAATTTTTAAATTTTTTAGACTTGTTCACAAGTTAAGTTCCACATTGTTCAAGTAAGACTTTTATATGGCCTTGGAGTTTTATACAAGATTGGCTTAATATGCTTATGCAATGTGCAATCTTTGAACAAGTTTTACACTCTTATGAATAAGTTTTACAAATTGTAATATATACTTATATATATACAAGTTGTAAAATATAAATATAAATATATTTAAATGTAAAAAGTGAGTGGGGTGGGGCAATGTTGGGCCTACTTGCCCCTCGCCCTCACTAGGGATCCAGATGGGTACTGTGGACGGGGGCAAGGCAGCAGGGTGCGAGGCCCCAATATCCACCCCTAGATTTCAGTTGTGTAGACACAACTTAAACGGAGCCTAACTATTCCAAAATGGTTTGTATTGGAAATTTCCATGGCTTGAGTTTTAAGTTAGAGTAATTTTATATCTTTCTCTAAATTTAGGCAGCCACTATTCATCTTCAAAACAATAATTTACTCTAAAAATATTTCTAAATATATTTATTGGATAATTAGATTGAAAAAAAAACAAGTTGGGAAACAATAATTTTAAGTAAAAATTAAATTATTAATTCATATATAAAATGTATTTGTAAAATATAAAAAAAATAACAAAAAATATAATATTATATTATTATTTTGATTTTAAAATAGATAATCTAATATAGATTAATATCTCCATTAATTTTCACTTTAACTAAAAATTCTAATTTTAATCGATGGGTGAATGTGCTGCCACTATTTCGGTACTGTCTGTTTCACTCAACCAATGCGCTCTAGTTATAACTTATAACCTACATCTTCTCCGATCTCTCAAGCCCACTGGGCCACTCTTGCTTTTCTCTTGATGGGGCAAAGTCAAACGGCTAGATCATAGGCTTTTTCCACTTTTCTGAATCTTCTCCCATCTCTCAAACCCTAATCTATGGGTGAAAGTGCTTTTTATTGCGTAAGTGAAACAAACAGTACCGAAACAGAAAACCTAAAAGAAATGTACTGCACCGAAATAAAGACCACCTGAAACAGACAATACCGAAACTGATTTGCAACTAAAATTTAGGTGGCAATTCCAGACGGAAGAGAGAAATTCCCAAGTTGTATCTTGATAAAATTGACGGAAGAACAGACAACAATTTCAGATAATATAAAACAAGAGAGAAATTTCAGACGGAAGAACAATAATCTTAGATGGCAATTTCAAAGGCAAGAGAGAAATTTCAATTTCAGACGGAAGAGGTGAAACAGAAACTGACGTGCTGACGGTTAAGGTTTTGTTTTGCAGCTCGCCGGTAACCACAGTAGCTGGGCTCATAAATTAATGACAATTTCCTCTCTTTGGGTTATTTGTATCGTGCATGATTGTCTTACTTCCCAATATGCAGATTGCCGAAGAGTCCTGCTACGTATACGTGCAAAAAGTACCTAAAATTAAAACCAAACCTCCCAGCTGTTACGGGCGGTAACCGCAGGGCGGCACAACGTAAAAAAAATTTAAATTATTATTTTTATATTCTTTTATTTATTTAAATATTTTTAAAAAAATAAAAAAAAATACATAAATATATTAAAAATTACTTAAATAATCATTAAGTAGGGGGAAAAAAAATTCATCAACAGTCGATTGGAGCAGTACAACTTGAACGGCATACAAATGTTTCTCTTAATTTATTGATAATTGCGTAATCAAAACGGTAAATCTATATGGGAAAATGATACGTAACATTTTTTAATAATTTTTTTACATAATCTTATACTAAATAAGGATAGGAGGAATGTTAAGTTTCGGTTTGGTAAGTGAGATGAAAATTTTAAATTTTAAGAAGAAATATTAAAATATTTAATATTATTATTATTTTGAGATTTAAAAAAATTAAAAAAAATTAAATTATTTATTATATTTGATATTAAAATTTAAAAAAATTATAATAATAAAATAAAAATTTTAAATTTGAGAGAAAAATTTTATGTTACCCAAATGTGTAGTAGAGCATTATCCACGATGTATATCTTGCCACCGGCTACGTGGCAATGAACAATGACCATTGAGAAATAGTAATATACCATGATCTGACGGTTGAATTGCTCCCATGCATCAGCGGTCCCCACATTAGCACTAACAGTGTACTATAGTATGCACGTGGGTGGAACCCTTTAGAGTATTCCCATCCGGTTTTACATCTCATCCCTATAATTTAATTCAAATATTTATTTTCTCAAATTTATCCTTAAAATTTATTTATCTTTTAAAAACCTCTTAGAGCACTCCCAATAGATTTTTCATCCTATTCTTTAAAATATATCACTAAATCTCACTTTTTCTATTTTACATATTGATTTTTACAATACATTATACATCAGCTTATCTATTTTTTCTTCATATCATTTTAATATTATACTTTTTAATATTTTATAAGAGAAAAAGTACAATAAAAGAAATTAATTTTAAAGAAAAAGTACAAGAAAAGATAGAAAACAATTAAAATATTTTTACATTTGTGTACAGTTGCTTCTACATCTAGAGGCAACACTGTACACAAATGTAAAATAGAAAAAAAATAAAGCATCCGTTGGATGCATGTTTTAGACCATTTTTCTTTAAATTTTACATAACAATGGGTTTTACAAAACTCATTGTGAGTGCTCTTACATCACATTCTCTATCCTTATCTCTATTCTTTTAAATAATGTTTCTCTATTCTTTTTTTATTACTTTTTTCTCTCTCTTCCATTTACAATCTTAACTACTAACTCTTTTGTCTTATTATCTTTTTTTTTTCAAATATCACTTTCTACTTGATATTTATTGGAGATTTTGACTATCCAATACAATATTTTTTTTTTAAAATTGAACTTCGTATTATAAAAATAGAAATTTTTTATTAATTAGTACATTTTCTAACGTAATAGCAAATTTAATTAGAATAGTACTCATTATCAATTTCTCTAATGAAAAACCATAATCACGTATTGATGATAAAATTTTTTAATTGAATGAAATGGTAATATTTTCTATTTTTTCTCCAACGATAATATTTTCTGTCTTTTCTACAACGGTAATTGTTGCCCAGATGACTAACACAAGATGGGGGTGAATTGAGTTGTATATAAAAAAAATAACAATTATAAATCAAATATACAATATAAAATATAAAGAAAATATGCAATAGCAATAAATATAAAGAGTAAGGGTAAGAGAGAAGCAAACTCAGTATGTTAACGAGGTTCGGCCCCACTGCCTACGTCCTCGCCTCAAGGTACCCCTTGAGGATCCCCGAATTCACTATTCAATCTCCTTCAGGTGGAGATAGAAACCTATTACACCTTTGAACAACACCGCTACAAAGGATCCGTGTAGAACACCCTCTACACTTGCAATCACCTTACACGTGGTGATTCAACGATTCCCTGTGTAGAACACTTTCTACACGCACAAGGGTTGTACACACCCTTTTACTGATACAAGATTTGATAGTGGGTAGGATATCAGAAAACACTCCTCAATGAGTGAAATAAGAACAATACAAGCACAAACTATATCTCTCAAAATGAATAAGAGTTAAGGCTCAATGCTTAGAGAAGAGAGAATGAAAGCTTTGAATGAGAGTTGTATGCTCTTGGTGTTGTGAATGTGAAGCTCTCAAATGATCTATTTATAGGCATATGAGACTTCATATTCAAATTTAAAAAGATTCACATGTCAAAGACATCATCATTCATTTTTCAAAAATTTCAAACCTAATCTTTTTACTTTTTGCATATGACAAAAGGAGCACACTTTGCTTTTCAAAAATTTCAAACCTAATTTTTTACTTTTTGCATATGACAAAAGGAGCACACTTTACTTTTCAAAATATTCAAACAAAGGCATCTTCCTTTTGCATAAGTCAAGAAAAGCATCAATCACTTTTGAAAATATTCAAATAAAACATGCACATGTGAAAGATGACAATCAATCATCTTTAATATTTTCAAAGTTCAACCCTTTAATCATGGCATGCACATGTGAAAGATGACAATCAATTATCTTTCAAAATTTTCAAATTTAATTTTCAAAATATTCATGCACATGTGGAAAATGTATTTTAATGCTTTATGATAAAATATTAATTTTTGAGCCTTAATCCTAATTTCGAATTTTAAAGAGATTTACAACATTATTCTATGACTTTAATGTGAACTTGCTCCCTTCTTGCTCATGCTTGGTTTCTTGATGTGCTTGACTCCATTGTGTAGATAACTTGAGCTTGAGACTCCTTTATTCTATGAATTCATTTGTTATCATCAAAATCCATGTGTAAATATATAATTACACAAAACTTGAAACCTTAGGTTTAACAATCTCCCCCTTTTTGATGATGACAAATACTTGATAGAACCTGAAGCCTGTATTAATACTTAAGCTCCCCCTGAGAATGTGCGTTAGTTTTTCAAGCAAAAAAAAAAAAATAATTCCAAGCATATATAACAAGTTTAACAATTTAAACAATATTAATGTTCTAGTCTAAAACTTCTCCCCCTTTTGGCATCATTAAAAAGGATCGACAGCAAGTAAATAGACTGAAGAAAACGGTGCGTTAAAAAACACTGTAGATAGTTGAAAAAGAGAGCCGTCCGTGACCCGACAAGTCCTGCAAAGCCTCGAGGCCTAACTCTATGAATTTAGTGCGGTTGAAGATAGAAACAAATCGCCTGATGTTGTTGACAAACGAGATTGAAGGCTCCGAGTTTCTAAAAAAAATGTCTTTTTCACTGATCGGGAAAAAACACATTGCTCTTTGACTTGGATGATAGCTCGTCTTGTTCTTTATACTATCTCTATAAAAACAGTCTTAAAGTTCATCCAATCCGCATCAAGTTTTCTTCTTATCTCTATAACTCATCTGCATTCCTTCAACATTCTCGCTTTAAGTTTTCAATTCCTTTCTCAATGGCTCATTCTTCTACATCTCAACCTCCTGTCCTTTCTGCAGCTGCCATTGGTGCTATGTTGCAGCAAGAAAATAATAGTATGGCAAATAAGTCAGACTCCGATGCTATCTACGACTTGGTGAGTCTCGGGACTCGCTACTCATCCTCTATTGTTGCTTTTTCCCAGCGGGTTCAAGCAAAAAACCATGAGGTTGAAAAGCTTAAGGAACAAATTGTTGTACTTCAACGAATTGTTCAAGAGTCTCACACAAGGGAAGGAATCCTTCGGCAGAAGAATAAAAAGTTGAAATCTCTATTGGATTCTTCATTCCGCTTGCCAGTTCCCATGAATAGGGATGACATGATATTGTATGAAGAGAATGAGCGTCTCAAACATGAGGCTAAGAACCTCAAGTTTATGTAAAAGTATTTAAGAAAAATCTATCTATTTTTATGAACTTTGATCTGTCTTTTAAGAGATATTCATAATATGCATCATACCTATTTCTCTTCTAATCATAGATAATCTATCTTCTGGTAAAGGTTTTGTGAATATATCTGCTAACTGATCGTGTGTGTTTGTGAACTCTAGTACTATATCGCCTTTCTGCACATGATCTCGAAGAAAATGATATCTTATTTCAATATGCTTAGTTCTAGAATGTTGTATTGGGTTTTTTGAAAGATTTATAGCACTTGTATTATCACATTTGATTGGAATGTGATTATACATGAGTTTAAAATCTTCAAGTTGTTGCTTCATGTAAAGAACTTGAGCACAACAACTACCCGCAGCAACATATTCTGCCTCAGCAGTAGATAGTGCAACAGAATTTTGTTTTTTACTAAACCAGGAAACTAATGCATGACCTAAGAAGTGACATGCTCCACTAGTGCTTTTTCGATCTATTTTACAACCAGCATAATCTGCATCTGTGTAGCTGATTAGATCGAAAGATGTGTGTTTAGGGTACCATAACCCTAGGTTAATTGTACCACTAAGATATCTAAGAATGCGCTTAACTGCAATTAAATGAGATTCTTTTGGAGATGATTGAAAACGTGCACATAAACACACACTGAACATAATATCTGGTCTACTGGCTGTCAAATATAATAAGCTACCAATCATACCTCGATATACTTTCGAGTCAACTGTCTTACCGGATTCATCTTTATCAAGTTTAGTAGATGGGCTCATTGGTGTTCCAGTTTCCTTAGCACCTTCCATCCCAAACTTCTTCAGCAATTCCTTAATATATTTTGATTGATTGATGAATGTCCCACTTTTTACTTGCTTAATTTGCAATCCGAGAAAGAATGTAAGTTCTCCCATCATGCTCATTTCAAATTCATCCTGCATAGTCTTAGCAAAAACTTGACACATATTTTCATTAGTAGCACCGAATATTATATCATCAACATAAATCTGAACCAAAAGAATATCATCATTTTCGTATTTAATGAAAAGAGTTGTGTCGATTTTTCCTCTTGAGAAACCTTTTTTAATCAAGAAACCACTGAGTCTCTCGTACCACGCTCTAGGAGCTTGTTTGAGTCCATATAGTGCTTTTGTGAGTTTGAAAACATGATTTGGAGAAATATGATTTTCAAAACCTGGAGGTTGCTCAACATATACCTCTTCATTTATAAAACCATTTAAGAAAGCACTTTTAACATCCATTTGAAAAAGTTTGAAATCTTTATAACAAGCATATGCAAGTAGCATTCGAATAGCTTCTAATCTTGCGACTGGTGCATATGTCTCATCATAATCAATTCCTTCTTCTTGATTGTAACCTTGGGCTACAAGTCGAGCCTTATTTCTAGTAATGACTCCGGACTCATCTTTCTTGTTTCTAAAAACCCATTTTGTTCCAATAATAGTATGATTTTTGGGTTTAGGAACAAGTGTCCAAACATCATTTCTTTCAAATTGATTAAGCTCTTCTTGCATAGCTAGAATCCAAGATTCATCAAGAAGTGCTTCATCAATATTTTTAGGTTCAATCTGAGATAAAAAAGCAGTATGATTGCAAATATTTCTAAGAGATGATCGAGTGCTTACACCTTGTGAAGGTTCTCCCAGAATTTGTTCCACTGGATGATCTTTCACAAATTTCCACTGTTTGGTTGCATCTCGTATTAAATTTTGATGATCTTTCCTGATGTCTCCATGTTGGACTTCCTCTATTGTGTTCTCTTTGTTGAGATTGAGACTTTCTGTATTATTTATACCTCCTGTTTCTTCATCAATGGATTTCTTGGAGAGTAGAGAATTAGATTCATCAAATACTACATGCATAGATTCTTGTACAGTTAAAGTCTTTTTATTGAATACTCTATAAGCTTTACTATTTGTAGAATACCCGAGAAAAATACCTTCATCCGATTTTGCATCAAATTTGCCTAAATTATCCCTGTCATTCAAAATAAAACATTTGCATCCAAATACATGAAAGTAACCAATGTTGGGCTTTTTCTCATTCCAAAGCTCATAGGGGGTTTTATCTAATTTAGACCTTAACATAACTCTATTTATAACATAACATGCAGTACTTACCGCTTCGGCCCAAAAATAACTAGGCAAGTTGTTCTCATTAAGAATTGTTCTTGCCATCTCTTGAAGAGATCTATTTTTCCTCTCTACTACCCCATTTTGTTGAGGAGTTCGAGGAGCAGAAAAATTATGCACAAAACCATTTTCATCACAAAATGTTTCAATATTTTTATTAACAAACTCTTTTCCCCTATCACTTCGGATACTTGAAATAGTATAGCCCTTTTCATTTTGAATTCTCTTGCATAACTTGGTAAAAGCATTATGTGCCTCATCTTTATGAGCAAGAAAGATGACCCAAGTATATCTAGAGAAATCATCAACAATAACAAAAGCATAATATTTTCCTCCTAGACTTGCAACTCTATTTGGTCCAAAAAGATCCATGTGTATCAGTTGCAGTGGTCTAGTAGTGGAAATATATTTCTTGGTTTTAAAAGAAGTTTTTGTTTGTTTACCAAATTGGCATGCATCACAAATTTTGTCTTTAAGAAAATTTGCCTTTGGTAAACCTCTCACAAGATCATTTTTTGAAAGTTTGGAAATAAGTTCCATGTTGGCATGACCTAGTCTTCTATGCCATAACCAATTAGTTTCATTTTGTACTGAAAAACAAATAGCATCTTGTGAGGTAATTTCTTCAAAATCGATTGTATAAACATTATTACTTCTAAAGGCAGTAAAACAAATGTTATAATCATGATCATTCAAAATAATGCACTTATCCATTTTGAAAGTAACTGTAAATCCTTTATCACATAATTGACTTATACTCAAAAGATTATGTTTTAGACCTTCAACAAGTAGAACATCTTCAATTATGAGAGAAGATTTATTACCAATTTTACCTATTCCCACGATCTTCCCTTTCGAGTTGTCTCCAAATGTCACGTGTCCTTCTTCTTTAGATCTAAGATCAAAGAACTTAGTCTTGTCTCCCGTCATGTGTCTTGAACATCCACTATCTAAAAACCATTTGTTTTTGCTTGTAGAGGACTTCATGCATACCTATAAAAACAATTAAAATGATTTTTCTTGGTACCCAAGTTCTTTGGGTCCTTTATTTATTAGTATTAGAAGAAACAAGATTTTTAGGTACCCATATGGCCCTAATAGTCATTGTATGTTTTCTTCTAATAGGACAAGTATGATAATTATGACCATTTCTATTACAAAAATTACAAATAGCATGTGACATATATGAAAATCTTGAATGATTATAATAGTATCCTTTTTTGACAAACTTATTATGAAAAGAATTTTGAATATTAGACTTTGATGTAGAAGGATTATCAAAGAAGTTTTTATAAGGTTTGAACTTTTGTTTTGGCATATATCCCAAGCCTGCCTTGTCAAAAACACATCTTTGACTACCAAGAAGTTTTTCAAAATTTCTTTTTCCATTCGTAAAGTTTTCAACAATATTTTCTAAATCAGTTTTCTTTTTCTTCAACTCAAGATTTTCGTCTTTCAAAACAATATTTTCTTTTCTTAAAATATCAATTTCGTTTGTTAAAGAAGAATTTTTCTTTTTCAAAGCAGTATATTTGATACCCAATTTTTCAAATTCTTCATATACCTCTTCTAAAACATTTTGCAATTCTTCATATGAAGGATTTTCAATATTATCAAAATTTGTTACCTCAATATCATCTTTAGCCATAAGACAGAGATTTGCTGATTCTTCATTGCTTGCTTCACTATCTGAGCTACTTGAATCATCATCCCATGTAGCTTTCATTGCTTTCTTGCCTTTGTTTCGATCTTTCTTTAGCAGGGGACAATCTGGCTTGATATGACCAGGCTTATTGCATTTATAACAAATTAAAGTATCATTTTTACCTGAATCTTTCTTGGAAAACTTTTTGAATGATTTCCTCGGAGGAGTTTTATTTTTCTTTAAGAATCTCTGAATTCTTCTTGTTATCATCGCAACTTCTTCATCTTTATCGTCATTTTCCTCATCTTCATCACTTTCACTTTCATGAGGAACAGCTTTAAGTGCCAAGCTCTTCTTTGGCTTTCCTTCTTCTTCTCCTCTTTTCAATGTGTACTCATGGGTGATAAGTGACCCGATGAGTTCATTCACTTCGAGCTTCTTGAGGTCTCTAGCTTCAAGAATCGCTGTCACTTTTGATTCCCAACGTTTTGGTAGAGAGTTGAGAATTTTTCTTACCATTTCCACTTTGGAATAAACTTTACCAAGAGCTGTCAAACTGTTTATGATGTTAGTAAAACGAGTGTGCATGCTAGAAATAGATTCATCATCATTCATCTTAAACATTTCATATTCATGAGTAAGAATATAAATTTTTGATTCCTTAACTTGAGAAGTTCCTTCATAAGTAACTTCCAAGTTATCCCAAATTTCTTTTGCCGTAGCACAAGTCATTACTCTATTAAACTCATTACCATTGAGAGCATTATATAATAAATTCATAGCAGTTAAATTCAAAGTATAAAGTCTATCGTCTTCACGATCAAACTCTTCTTCTTCCTTTTTGACCTTTACTCCACCAACCACTTTTGTTGGAATATAAGGTCCATTTACAATGCATTTCCAGATCTCTCGACCTTGAGCCTGAAGGAATATTCTCATTCTAACTTTCCAGAATGAATAATTGTCTCCACAAAAGAGTGGAGGCCGACTGCTAGATTGACCTTCACCAAATGAAGCTGCAATGTTAGCCATAAGATCTTAACTCAAAAGATAGTTAATCTTATAACAGAGCTTTAGCTCTGATACCAATTGTTGCCCAGATGACTAACACAAGAGGGGGGGTGAATTGAGTTGTATTTAAAAAAAAAAAAAAATTATAAATCAAATATACAATATCAAATATAAACAAAATACGAAATAGCAATAAATATAAAGAGTAAGGGTAAGAGAGAATCAAACTCAGTATGTTAACGAGGTTCGGCCCCACTGCCTACGTCCTCGCCTCAAGCTACCCCTTGAGGATCCCCGAATTCACTATTCAACCTCCTTCAGGTGGAGGTAAAAACCTATTACACCTTTGAACAACACCGCTACAAAGGATCCGTGTAGAACACCCTCTACACTTGCAATCACCTTACACGTGGTGATTCAACGATTCCCTGTGTAGAACACTTTCTACACGCACAAGGGTTGTACACACCCTTTTACTGATACAAGAATTGATAGTGGGTAGAATATCAGAAAACACTCCTCAATGAGTGAAATAAGAACAATACAGCACAACCTATATCTCTCAAAATGAAAAAGGATTAAGGCTCAATGCTTAGAGAAGAGAGAATGAAAGCTTTGAATGAGAGTTGTATGCTCTTGGTGTTGTGAATGTGAAGCTCTCAAATGATCTATTTATAGGCATATGAGACTTCATATTCAAATTTAAAAAGATTCACATGTCAAAGACATCATCATTCATTTTTCAAAAATTTCAAACCTAATCTTTTTACTTTTTGCATGTGACAAAATGAGCACACTTTACTTTTCAAAATATTCAAACAAAGGCATATTCCTTTTGCATTAGTCAAGAAAAGCATCAATCACTTTTGAAAATATTCAAATAAAACATGCACACTTTTGCATAAGTCAAGAAAAGCATCAATCACTTTTGAAAATATTCAAATAAAACATGCACATGTGAAAGATGACAATCAATCATCTTTAATATTTTCAAAGTTCAACCCTTTAATCATGGCATGCACATGTGAAAGATGACAATCAATTATCTTTCAAAATTTTCAAATTTAATTTTCAAAATATTCATGCACATATGGAAAATGTATGTTAATGATTTATGATAAAATATTAATTTTTGAGCCTTAATCCTAATTTCGAATTTTGAAGAGATTTACAACATTACTCTATGACTTTAATGTGAACTTGTTCCCTTCTTGCTCATTTTTGGTTCCTTGATGTGCTTGACTCCATTGTGTGGACAAATTGAGCTTGAGATTCCTTCATTCTTTGAATTCATTTGTTATCATCAAAATCCATGTGTAAATATATAATTACACAAAACTTGAAACCTTAGGTTCAATAGTAATATTTTTTATTTTTTCTCCAACGGTAACTTTTTTTGTCTTTTTTCCAACGGTAACTTTTTTTGCCTTATCTCAAACGGTAACATTTTTTGTCCTATACGTAACGATAATTATTTCCTCTATAAATACGCATATTGCTAGCATTCACATTCTCACAAACTCAAACCTCATTTCCTCTAGAGAACCAAACTTCTATAGTATCATTTGATCTCCTACTCCTTTCATCAAATGGCTCGTATTTTCTTTCGCAAATTATTGACATACGTATCCTCTGAAGATGATAGCGATGTTCAAAATATGGAGGGGGATGGATAGTCATCGAGGCGACGTGGCAATAGTCAACGTCGTAAGTTTATTCGGCGTGATCATATTCAGGGGCACAAGCGCCTATTTCGTGATTACTTCGCTGAAAATCCAGAATATCCCTTGAATCTATTTTGAAGGAGATTTCGGATGAGCCGTCCCCTATTTCTTCGTATTCTAAATGAAGTAGAGTCTTACGAGCCATACTTCGTCCATAGAAGAGATAATGCCGGGCGACTCGGTTTATCTTCTATGCAAAAAATCACTTTAGCACTTAGAATGCTGGCGTATGGAGTTACTGGAGATTTTATGGATGAATACATACGTATTGGTGAAAGCACTGCAATGGAGAGCCTTAAAAAATTTACTGAGACAATAGTAAGTGTTTTTTCATAAGAATATCTAAGATTTCCAATTGCTAATAATATAGCCCAATTGCTTGTGGTTGGTGAATAACGGGGATTCCTAGGAATGTTGGGAAGCATTAATTGCATGTATTGGAAGTGGAAAAATTGTCTCGCAGCCTGGAAAGGTATGTACTTCGGCCACATCCGTGAATCAACTATTATTTTAGAAGCAGTTGCTTCATATGATCTCTGGATATGGCATGCATTTTTTGGTATGCCCGGTTCATATAACGATATTAATGTGTTAGAGAAATCTTTTATTTTTACGGAACTTGCCCAAGGGTGTGCTCCTCCACTCAATTACACTATCAACGGTAACGACTATATTATGAGCTATTACCTTGCGGACGGTATTTATCCCAAGTGGCGAACTTTTGTGAAGACGATTCCATCACCACGGGGGAATAAGAAGAAAATTTTTGTGAAAGTACAAGAATCCGCAAGAAAAGATGTCGAGCGTGCATTCAGGGTACTTCAACAACGATTTGCTATCATTTGTGGACCTTCCCGAATGTTTAAAGTGAAGGAACTAACAAATATAATGAAAGCATGTGTTATTTTACATAATATGATCATTGAAGACGAGCGTGATGATAGTGAGAGTCTGAACATTGAGTATGATCAACTTGATGATGATCGCCCCGAATTGTCGCACAATCATACAACTGAGCTTATGGACTTCATCCAGCGTCATCATCATATTAGAGACAGCTTGGCACATCATCAGCTTCAAGAAGATCTAATTGAACATCAATGGCTATTATATTCACAACATTAGTCGGGGTTGCTTTAGATTTTATTATTTCTTTAATGTAATCGGTGAACTATGTTTGAGTTAATCTGATTTGCATTTGTATTTTGTTAATGTTATCAATTTCCAGAATATATTAATGGTAATCAAGTTTGTTTATGAAATTGTAATTGAGTCATTAATTGCACAACCCTATCAATTTACACTATCATCAAATACACAAAAAATTAATTAAATGTATTTTTACACATATATAATTGTCCTAAAAATAAAATAAGAAACCAAATCATAAATAATCATTCATGATCGTCGGACCGACTGCGTCTCGCCATGACCTCCATCTGGAGTTGCTGAAAAATTGTTGCTGCATTTCTGGCATGATACTCACATCCATCATCATAATGCGCTGATCTAATTCCTTCTTCGCGAGCTCCACTTTCTCAACCTCCAACCGCAGCCGTTCGTCCTCTTGACGTAATTTTTTGGCCTCTGTCTCCTTGTCATACTCCATCTTCTCAGTTTTAAGGCGAAAAAACTCTTTCTCCTGAGCACGTGACTTCTCCAAAAGAGTATACTTCATCTTCCTGAGTTGGAAGTTCTCCTCTGCTTGCCTGCCTTGGGCCTTTCGTTTTCCTTTCTCAGCTTTCCTTCTAATTGGTCGGTTGGGCTCGATAACTTCATTCTCCATCACATGATTCGCCTCGAGATAAAAAACTGAATCAATTGTAGCTCCAGAACATCGAGTTGGGGTCGAGGATGGGGACATCGTTTTTCTCCGCTTTGGATCCTCCTTTGTGGCGCACCAAATCCACTTAGGTTGGTCTTTCAACAGGTGCTAACAATGCTTAAACTGGAAGGAGCATTTCTTTAGTGATTGGTACATAACCTTGGCTTTGTCAAACTTGTCAGGAAAAAAGAAACCAATGTTAAATCAATGTTTGTTGACAGAAATTGTATGAGTAAAGGACTCTGGGATTAAGAAATGTTACCTTGTCTTACTCGGTCATGCCACTTTGATTTAACCTTTCAACTTGGGTTAGTTTTGCACAAAATTTGTTTGTGCCATTTTGGATAACCGACCACCGATAAATTAAAGACTTTATTGTCCGGTCATTTGTGGTTTTCTTAAATTGCTGGAAACACTCATAAATTTTTTCCCAAAGTTGGGAGTATTTTTGATTTGTTCCCTCGACGACATCAATACTACAATTTAGACATGCAGAGACAAGTAACTTGTCTTCTTCGGGGGTGAAATTTGCACCCCTCACTGATTTCCTAATGCCGATAGGCTCATTAGGGGGTAGGGGTGGAGAGTCATCAAGGGTCACTGGAGATGATTCACTATACCTACCATAAGTGGGGTCGAGTTGAGGATCTTGACTTAGGAGGTTGGTGAATAACATATGTTCAGGGTCTTGTGAATCCATCTCTAAAACCACCGATGAAAATGTTAGAAACGGATCATTGAAGTTTGGGGTGTTAGTCCGGGTGGTTGGCTCAGAAACCGTTTGGTATGATCTTGGAAAGTTGGCCACCCACTGATGGCTGCTACAACCGGTTGCCAACTTATTGGCCGTCCTGATTACCTAGCCATTGGGGAAATGACCACTAATTTCTCGTATCCCCACAAACGGTTAGGCTCATCACAGCCTTGTGGTTTAGTGTACACATAATTTAACTCAATTAATCCATAATAGCAAACAACATGCAAAACAAAATAATGCTAAATACGAGCATCCCCATTGGTTTAATAATATATCGAATATATTAATAATTAAAAAGGCTAAAAAATGGTGAAAATATTGGCAGCATGCGTATATTCAGGAGCCCAACATCGAATGGCTGCAAAATCTCACCCGAACCCTGATTGCCTTTTGTGGAAAGTACCACAAATTGCAATATGGCGATTTGGGTGAGAATTACCCCGCCATATCGATGGGGCCCCGTACACACTTCTGACTTAACCCGCACTATAACACCATCATCACAGCCTAATAACAACCCCCTCCCCTAAGAGATACGCAACACTGCAAAATGGGGCAACACCAAATAAAAAACTAGAACATCACATGAACTGTAGATAAGCGTTGATATTACCGGATGACTTATTGCAATATTCCAATAAGGAGCATATAGAAAATGAGCATGTTATTGGAGCACCAATAAAAATACCATCAATTCATACACGTGAATACCAATAATTATTCACCCCGACAAAAGCAACTAAAACTCAAATACTCATTTTTTTTAATCCATAACCAAGAAATATATGAAGAGGAAGGCAACCGGAGTACAAACAATGCTAATGATCACCAATCAGTTTTTTTTTTAAATATATTGATGATTTAAAAAAGCATTCTTGCATTTCCAACAAGATTTAATAAAAGTATGATCAACTATTATATATGTGAAGTATTCATCAATCTCTAAAAAGATAAAGCATCAAATGTCCAGTTAATAAAGAATTAATCCATTCAAGTCTCAAAAAAACATAAAAATTTAAAGCATAAGAAAGTAGTTGTAGTGAAATTCATTGTCAAACAAAATAATCACAAGTTACAAAGATTGGTTTTGTATTTTTAATAATTGCATAATGAAAACAAAATTTAGATAAAAGATCACAACATTCAGGTGCCAAATCACATTGGAAATGTAAGACCAAGAAAAGGCATCCCAAGATGCATGCATTGAAGGAAACAAATATGGAAAATCAGCTAGATCCGAAATTCATCAAGATGTATGTTCACAGCAACTGAATTTCTGATATTGGATAACCAAAGATTCAAAATCATCAAGATTTTCTTGCCAACCAAACAATACATGTGAGCTAGATAATCATCATAGGAAAATAATCAACATTTTCGCAGCAACCAAATAATAGAGGAAGAAAAAATTGACAGGAAAATCATGGATGATTTTTAGGGTTCCCAATATGTCACAGAAGGAAAAAATGGTAGCAAAACTTTTCTGAATTTCGCACCAACCAAACAGGGGCACCATTCATCAAAATGCAAGGGGGAAATCAATGGGAAATTTTCCTACCAACCAAACGGGTTACTGTGAAAATGGACACCAAACCAATGCATTGATTTCAACGGCAACCACACGAATTTCTCACAAAATCACAAGCCAAACCCCATCAATTTTACAGCAACCAAACGGGTACTCAAGAAAATATCAATCCAAACCGCAGCACATTTTCACAGCAACCAAAGGGTTGCTCAGGAAAAAATCAATCCAAACCGATAGTCTATTTTCATAGCAACCAAAGGGTAACTCAGGAAAATATGCATGCATTTTCGGGTAGCCAAACAGCATATGAAGGAAAATAGGGCAGAAAATGCAAGCTCATTTTCTGGGCAACCAAACAGAAGCTGAACGGAAAATCAGGGGTTTAATCTCCCACATTTTCGTACCAACCAAACAGCAACGGTAAATTACAACCCAACACACGACCGGTTCACATTTTCACAGCAGCATACGCATACGATGAGGAAATTCCAACCAGCCAAGCAGCAAAAAAAAATTAAGATCAAACCGATTAAAACAGATCCCAAATCAACAGGTAGCCAAGATTTTCGCACATACCAAATTACAAAAGGAAGAGGCTTTACACAGAGAGAGGAAGAGATACGGCACCGTTCAGTGGGAGAGGGGATGGAATCGCATCAACCGTCGAGAGTAAGGACAACACGAGATAGGGAACGGAAATGGGATTTGAGGATGTACAGTAGGTCCCCAAAGATGGGGATTTCCTATACACCCCGAAAAAGCAAACCGCATTTTAGGGAACTGGATGGAGGGCCGGTTTTATCAAAAACCCTAAAAACTTCAACAAATAATAGGGAAATGAGGGAGATGCAGAATCGGATGGAGATGCTCTTAGTAGGGTGTCTTAGAACAATTTTTTATTCTATTTTTTAAAATATATCATCAAAATTTACTTTTCTATTTTATATACTGATTTTTATAATATACTATATATCGACTTATCTATTTTTTTAATATTATTTAAATATTATACTTTTTAATTTATTTTATTCATTTCAAATAAAATAAAAAGTAGAAAATAGATAAAGAAATAAATTAAAAGTAAAATATAGAAAGAAAAATGAATTGAATATTTATACAAATATAAATAGTATTCTATAAATATGAAAAGGTACGGTAATAACTGTATATTAGAAATAAAATACATAATCTATTAAATAGGTATTAAACTGTCTTCTTTAAATTTTACAAAAATATGAGGTTGACATAACCCATTCGAGTGCTGTTTAACTCTGGATCTAGAAATTGCAAGGACTCGAGCTCCTCGTCAGCAATTTAATGAGTGCCCTCACGGGCCCCACCTCCTTTCACTGTCTCCACTGTACTATATATTAGCAATGCAACAGGCAGAATTCCTTAAGCTCGGACTGATTTCCTTAGCTCAAAGCCTCAAACTGGTCGAGCAGCTCGCATGTCTTGAAGGGAGTGCGAGAAGTTGAAGCTTAAGAAGAGAAGAAAATGGCAGTCAATGATCCTAACAGGAAGCAGTCAAGTTCATCATCTTGGTACTTATGCAGATCAAGCGCGAGGTGCTTCCAAATCGTAACATCCTCGAAAGCATCAACCATGGAGAAGGAAAAAAAACATAGTGATGGCAAAGATTTGCCAGTTTTGAATACAACCACAAGAAAGCCTGGTGGATGGAAGGCTATGCCCTTTATCATTGGTATGATCTTATCCTTTCTGATATATAAATTAAGCACACTGCATGCACACACACATATATGCAAGAAACGGATTATATATGCATTCCATTGAATTTGTTGCAGTCTTACCATATATGCAACTTCCGGAGGATATATGTACGTTGATTTGGCCTTTTATGGTGTGTGCAGGAAATGAAACGTTTGAAAGGCTGGCTACTTTCGGATTATTGGCGAACTTTATGGTATATTTGACACGAGAGTTTCACATGGATCAGGTTACAGCTTCCAACGTTATTAACATATGGTCCGGTGTGACTAATTTTGCGCCCTTGGTTGGTGCCTTCATCTCTGATGCCTATGTCGGTCGGTTCCCGACCATTGCTTTCGCCTCTTTTGCATCACTTCTGGTAATCCATCCTTGGCTTCTTCTCTCATTATTCTCATTTCTCGAAAGCACATGAATATTGACGACTGTACGTGATGCGCGCCATCATTCAATACTAATGGCGACGATTTGGTTCGCATCATTTATCATGATTTTTGTGGAATTCGGAGCCAAATTTTATTTGAGTGGTCAAGACTGCAAGGGAACGTTCCTGACAGCTTATCTTCAGTACATAATATTTGGGTGGTTTTTAAGGCTGTGGTTTGAATTTTGAAACAGCGAAAATTTGTTTTTATTTTTTGAACTCGTTTTTGGTCTGATTGTATGTGCCTGTCGGGACTTGATATAGATGTTGATGCACGTGTAGCCTGGCATCAATAATGTCAAAGTGGTCAATTATTTCAGTGAAATTATATTCAAGTGACTCATGTTTTTTAGCGAAAAAAAAAATAACAGTGTGTACATATATGGTGAGTAAATTAGACTTCCTATTCCCTCTATTTTGATGATCTACATCAACTAGCATATGAAGATTTTTTGTAGGAGAAATATATATATATGATAGTAAAGTTTTAAGTGCATGCATGATAGAATATTCCTTTCTAGTTTTAAGTGCATGCATGATAGAATATTCCTTTCTCTATTTATTTATTATTGCATATGTTATTGTGCCAAGTGATCTTTTGGTCAGGTCACTTTCATTATTTAAGCAGTTTATATTCAAATATTTACACAAATTTCCTAAATTAGTTAGCATAAATACAAAATTAACAAAAAATAATAATTTTGATCATAATGATCAACTTCAAAGCATGAATTAATCAACAGGGAATGGTGACTGTGACTATGACGGCTTGGATGGCGCAGCTGCGTCCTGCACCATGCACCCCACAACAGAAAGAATTGGGTCAATGCAAAGGTTCAACCAAAGCTCAACTGGGTGTGTTACTGTTGGGGCTGGGGTTTTTGTCCATCGGCTCCGGTGGCATTAGGCCATGCAGCATTCCGTTTGGTGTGGATCAGTTCGATCCAACCACCGACGATGGGAAAAAAGGAATTAACAGTTTCTTCAACTGGTACTACACCACATTTACCGTGGTTTTGTTGTTCACTCAAACAATTGTGGTTTATATCCAAGACTCTGTTAGCTGGAGCATAGGTTTTGGGATACCAACCTTGTGTATGTTCTTGTCGATTATCTTCTTCTTCGTTGGAACGAATATCTATGTGCATGTGAAGGCAGAAGGAAGCCCATTTTCCGGCCTTGCGCAAGTTTTTGTTGCGGCATATAAGAAGCGCCGGATTCAGCTTCCTGCCGAAGGAGACGCAGATGGAATTTTCTATGATCCTCCATTGAAGGGGGCTACATTTACAAAGCTTCCTCTCACCGACCACTTCAGGTAACAGATACATCTTTATCATGAATGATTTCTTATTGCATGGTATATTTACTGGTTAATGTGGAAAACGATCCTTGTGGATGATTACTTGAGTTTATTAGGATTTCTTACGTCATGCCAGTCCCAACTGTCGATTGTGATAGACTTTCTTCCTTTTTGTTGGCGATAAATCAATCATTCGATGCACGATTGCTTCTAGAACTATATTTTTTTCGTTGGGCAAATTAGTGCGCGTGAGTAGCAAGCTGGAATGGCTCTAGATATGAACAATCATTTAAAATTACCTTAAATATATTGCCTAATTTATCCTAATTGAAGGTTTTTTTTTTTAAAAAATTATCAGTCAAAATTAGCTAAAGCAAATGATTATTGTTAAAAATCATCAAAGAGTGGAGAGGTTGGCGAGAATTAGGTCGATTTGCTACAGATGGTCTGTCGCATGGGATGCTCATCATGAGCCATGACTCGCTTGGCGGTTCAACTGAAAAGAAAATTAAAAAAAAAAAAAAAAGCACCGGAGCAGGAGCAGCTGATCAGGAGGAGGAGAAACGTGGCTGTAGGGCAAATAATTGTGGTTGCCGACAAGATCGGCAACGACATCTTATATGCAAATCTAAAGGACAACAAAAGTCATGCAAGTTTCAAGTAATCTAATTAATGGTAAGGAAAAAAACCATGGGCATGAACAGTAATACGTCAGTACTGTTCGTGTAAAATCAGCATGTTTGCTGGTAGGTTCAATTTCACGTGAATATTTGCTTGCTTGTTTGCATTCCTAAACTCACTAGCTGTTTTTTTTTTTTTGGGTAAAATTCAGATTCCTAAACAAAGCTGCTTTTATTCAAGAGAATGAACTGAAGCCAGATGGCACTAGCACGAATCAATGGAGGCTCTGCAGCATCCAGCAGGTGGAAGAGCTTAAATGCATAATTCGAATAATTCCCATATGGATTTCCGGTGTCATTAGCCTAACTTCCATGACACAACAAGGAACTTTTACCGTATCACAAGCCTTGAAAATGGATCGGCATCTTGGGCCCCACTTCCAAATCCCAGCTGGTTCAATGGGGGTCATTTCATTAATCATAATAGGATTATGGATTCCATTCTACGACCGTATTCTCGTACCAGCCGTCCGAAAAGTCACCAAAAATGAAGGCGGGATCTCACTTCTCCAAAGAATAGGAATCGGGGCTGTATTTTCGATTCTGTCGATGGTTGTAGCTGGATTGGTGGAAAGGGTGAGAAGGGCTTCAGCTATTCAAAACCCTCAGCCACTCGGGGTTGCACCGATGTCAGTCATGTGGCTAGCCCCACAGCTTATTCTAATGGGCTTTTGCGAGGCATTCAACATCATCGGACAGATCGAATTCTTCAACAGGCAGTTTCCCGATCACATGAGAAGCATTGGGAATTCTCTTTTTTCCTGTTCCTTTGCTGGAGCAAGCTACCTGAGTAGCCTAGTGGTGACCATTGTGCATCATGTCACGAGAACGCAGGCCCATCCTGATTGGTTGACAAATGATATCAATGATGGCAGACTGGATTATTTCTACTTTCTTATAGCAGGGATGGGGGTCCTGAATCTTATCTACTTTCTCTACTGTGCTAATCGATATCGGTACAAGGGCAGTATACAAATAAGAGATGATCATAATGATTCCCATCATGTTGATCATGATGATCACGCACTAGTGCTGGAGCTTAGTAATTCGAATAAAGCTTGAATGTAATCTGATAAAGATTACGTGCGTACGACGTCCGAATTAGCTTTTATATAAGGAGACGGAATAAATAAAATAGGGAAGTACTTCTATAATTAATATTATTATTTCGGTTATTGTAATACTTAATCTGCTTAATTAGCCGTTGAGATAAGAATGAATTAAAATATATATGTAAATCAGTGTGCAGCTAGGGGCCGGATCATGCTCATGAAGATGTAACATGAGAGCAATGTATCATGCATGGGTTGCCTTGCCAAGTATGGTATGCCCAGCTAGCTAGAGCTCACTTTATAATTTAATCTTTCCGGCTAAAGACATCGTGCTAGCTATATATTAATTTAAAGTGAAAATCTTGTTGTTCTTGGTAATTTTAGAAATATATATATATATATATATATAGAGGTACGTATCTAGCTATGTGCTTCTAATTGCAGGAAGCAGGCTGTTTACAGTAAAACTTGCATGCCTAAATTCATAAGCTGGTTTCAGTAACTGCGACTAATGAGCTGAAAAACCCCCCATCTCTCTCTTAATTCTACTCTGATCTATCTCACGGATGTCGCCTTACTGACATTGATGTATTTACCTGCCATTCCACTGGAATGACCTCCAGTACTACTACATCTGTGACACGTACAGCATATGTCCCATTCATTATTCATAATATCTGCATCTTTATCCCTGCATGCCTTGTGTGTACGTAGGACGAGCGTGAATGATCTTTTTGGACCTGTTTCACTATTTTCTACAAAGCCGTCTGTCTTTGAACAGCTCACGATTACGGAATAAAGTAATTTGAGCCTTTCAATTGTTTTGTTTTGTAGTTCATGATGGACCTAGCCAGCTGCCCCACTTGGCTCTCTCACGCTTTTCAGTTTTTTGGGGTTTTGTCCTTATCTCCTTCTACGTTGAATATTCTTCATATGATAGGCTCCGTGGTTGACAGTGAAGCCCAATATTCTTTTGTCCTAATCTAATACCTCCTCGATCGGCTTGGCAAAATGCTCCAAGCTAGTTTCCTACTTAATTTCTTATTATAATGCATTGGCTAATTTGGCAAAAAGCTAGATCTAAAATTACCTTTTGGACTGTCACGTGTCAATGTCTCACATACTAATTACTGCAAATTAAGTTTGTTAAACTGCTTTTGGATTATTTTGTACATGCACTCTTATTTTGAATTCCCTAATCTATCAAAATGTTCATACTTATGTTTGTCATGTGCTAGCTGCTAAATATGATTCATACCCGCATTCAGAAAGCAGCTAAGCCAGGAGGTTTAAATATTTGATACGTAAACAAATTTATAGTATTGCCATATCAGTCATGTCTTCTTTAACCAAAAACGAAAGGGTCCACAGAATAAAAAAGAAAAAACAGGAAGGCACCCCTCCCCCATGGATATATATATATATATATATATATATATATATAGAACTCGGGCGGTTAGAGACGTGGATTTCGATATCCAATTGGCTATGGCTAGGACCTGGATCACCCCTCCTATTGTATGGATCACATGAAAATTGATAATTTGTGATGGATTATATGTGACGATAATGATTATTTGATATCAAAACAGATTCATTTTAACAAAAAGTAATCATTTTTGCAAGAAATAAAGACTAAAACTGGGCAGTTTTTGAAGGGTGTCATATTGTTCCCTCCACACCTCCTTCCTCTTGTCTAGAATGATCCAGTACCCCCCTATCTATCTATCTATCTATCTATATATATAAAGAGGAGGAGAAGAATGAAGAGGATCTAAGCACTAGTTGTAATGGAATGATCACTTTGTATATCTACTTTAAGATATCTTCATTTTTTTGGTTTATTTTGCTTTGGTATAATCTTAATTAATGAAAACGAGGTTTTGTTGGTGATATAAACGAGTTTCACAAAAGTTTATAATGATAGAAAGTTTATAATGATTGATTTAGCTAGCAAGTAATCCTATACAATATTGGAGATCAACACATCAACAATAATGGATGCAACTAGTTAGCCCATCAAGCAGCTTACTGGTTATATATAATATGCGCTATACCACGTCATATATCATGCATTCCACTCACGTTGAGTGGCAATGAAAATGACATGTGACCTTTGCTCTTATCGGAAAAGAAAAGAAAAGAAAAAAAAAAGTGGCAATGAAACTTTAGGTCTTACTTAAATTACATAGACATGATCAAGTAGTGATGAAAGACTGGGAATAAAGCATTATATCCTCTATATGATTAGTGCTTTCTCATTAACCTCTTAATTTGCTGCATATATGGAAGTGGCCTGGCCAGGACCTGTTCAAGTAATGAAGCATCAAGAGAATAAAATGGTGTTCGATCAGTAATATTTTTTTGGGTCCCAACATATTCTTGGCATACATGGGTCAGTACTCAAGTAGCTA
Organism: Carya cathayensis; assembly: GCA_011037825.1. Lineage (NCBI taxonomy): Eukaryota > Viridiplantae > Streptophyta > Magnoliopsida > Fagales > Juglandaceae > Carya > Carya cathayensis. The sequence goes on along the minus strand of QGSO01000245.1, from coordinate 1,408,336 downwards.
GTGTCAAGGGATTTGAATATAATATTATCTAATAGTGCTTTGTGCCCACTTTATCTTCTCTAATCTCCATATTAATTGTTAAAAAAACAAAAAAAAAAAAAATTATATTTATAACTCAATATCAAGATATACCCTCCTTTTTCATTTGGATATAAAAATAATCTTAAATGATTTGAGTTCAACTGTAAATAATATTATTTTGTGAGTCTCATATATTGATTATTGAGATATATTTTAATATAAATAAGTTGATATATGTGTATAAATGTATGAAATATATTTAACTTCTTTTTATAAAAAGTTAAAAATAATAATAAATACTATTAATGATTGGTTTCATAAAATGGTCTAAGTTGATTTTAATAACCAAACACATGATCATAAGAGTCGATCCGGTCCATCGTCAATAAGCCAGCAGCTTCGAATTACATTAAATGCTGAACTTTCAAAACCTAACTCAGAAAACTTTGTTTGCCATGGAAGAAAATAGTCACAAGCCTTTACAAATCAAAGTTGTTTCTAATCCATTGTCCTTTATATTGACGAGGAATTATTAATGGACGTGTCTTTGAATGAATAAAAAGATTCTCCATCGGCATCACCTAGACGGGTATGCCGATGGGAACTTGTTTGGTAAAAGTTTTTATTTTAAAATTATTATTTTATTTTAATTATTTTTATAAATATCATTTAAATATAAATACTTTTCAATTAATTATTATAATTTTTATAAATAAAAAATAAAAAATTTAATTTTTCTAATCTCTAAATAAAAATAACATTAAGAAATTATATTATAAGAATATTTTAATTTTATAATATTTTTTATTCAATTTTTTTTACTCATTTTCAAAAATTTCATAAAATAAATTCAAACTATCTAACTATTATTTACAAATTATCTTATTATTATTTATAAAATTCTTATACCCTATCAACTCACTCTCCAAAGATGCCGTAACTGCACAGGTCACAGTACATATCATTTTCAAAAGTGAAGTCGTTGCATGTATCATGTACCGGTGTACATATATAAAAACCAATTAACATGTCATTTCAGTAATTTGGTACTATATAAATTAATTATTATTGGCTGCTTGTTGGAAACTTTTGGGTTCAGTCACAGTCATGCCTATAAAACAGAAGATACACGTCTTAATGCCAATATCAAATTATAATATTGGCCACTTCCATCATATCTTTCAATTTGATTATCCTTTATATATGGTGCTCCAGAAGAACCCACCTTCTACTAAAGAGACAAAATTGCTATTCATTCCAGTCGACCATCGAATATTATACCATATTGAAAAGAAAGATTGAAGGCAGACAGAGAGAGAATTTACATTCCATATATTTATTTATAAAAATTTTTTATGTACATTAATTCACTTTTACGCACTCTTTTTATACTTTATTAATGTGATTGGTTGTAATAATTTTTAATATAAAATAATTATTTTGACCAATCATATCAGTAGAGTGTACACTGCTATTATTAATTTATTAAATTAAATTAAATAATATATAGATATTGGAGATAATATTAAAAAATGAACCGATAACAATATTACCTATTTTTTTCCATGGATTTATTATTTTCAATTGTACTAATTACTGCAGTAAAAAGGTCATTGATATAACACCAACTACTCTACAATTTAGCCACAACTTCTTGTTTAAAAATTATTTATTTTCACTTTAATTCAAAATGATTGTCCTATCAACAGTTTAAAATACATAAAAAATAATTATTTAATTCTTAGTTGTAAATAGATTATGATATAGTTGTTATTATATTATTTCCCATGTATTTAAGTAGTTGGAAGAACATTATTTCTCTAATTAACTAAAGGATTACACAGTTTTTCTCTAGGTTAAATAATGGTATAAAATTAGGAAAATAATGGTTCCTGATTTTTTTTTTATTTAAAAACTGAATAAATATGAAATTGATAAGAAAAAGCTTACATTTTAATAATAAATTTCATATTTTTTAAAATAGAATAAGCAAGACTTGATTGACCTATAGCATTTCTCGTAAAAAATTAAATTTGAAATCTTACTCGGATTATGAATGAAAGGCCGATTTAATATTTAAGCCCAGTATGAAAGTCCTCTATGAGCAGGCTTGAACTAAAAGACCCAACATGGATTTGCATACTACGCGCCACTTTATTCGGGAAGAAGTAAGTTTCATCACGTACGTAATTGTTTCAGTTGCGTAAGGATAAATACAGCACAGGATAAACCCGGCACGAGATAAACATCACAGAATAGTGATCTCTTATAATGATGATCCAGTCTACAGGTATCCCCTATATATATACCAGGTAACTCAAAAAATAAGGATAAGCTGAATTATATACTTTTAAGTGATATTGTATTGACTTAAGCATTAGAGTATTCTAAGGTGCACCCATCGGAGTTTCCTTACTATTTGCAGGTGAACTGTTGCATAGGTGGAGGTGGGACACGTTCTTAACATTGACACAGTCTGTGGGATCTAAATTAGGTCTCTCGTACAGACCAATGTGGTTTTCGCATGCCGACTGTAACCCGTTCCTTAGCAAACCAAGAGATGGATACATTGCCAACAGCCATGGAAGCTTGGCTAGCTACAATTAAGGAAATCCTAAAGAAAAAAACGATGATTTGCGGTGGAAGAATGGTGAATTTGATGACACCACCGCACCCAAAATTCAAAGTACCCCAGATAGACATGTATGATGGGTTCAAAGATCCAGTAGACCTTTTGGAGAACTTCAAGGCCCATATCACGCTCCATGGTTTTCCATGTGAGATTGCGTGCCAAGCTTTTCCTTTGACCCTTAAGGGAATAGCAAGAGGGTCGTTTGAAACCCTCAAACCAAGGTCAATAAGCAGTTTTGAGGAGTTAGCTAAGCAATTCTTAACCCAATTTATGCCCAGCAGGAGGCATTAGCACCCAGCCACCTACTTGCTAATAGTAAAACAAAAAGAAAATGAGAACTTGAAGACCTACTTTACCCGCTTCAACAAAAAAAGTTTAACAACAAACGATCAGGATGAAAAAATTACTCTCGACACCCTCTTAGGCGGAATTTGGCCACGAAATCCCTTTATGACAGAGCTAGGCAGAAAGACTCCTTCCACCTTTATGGAGTTCATGGATAGGGCGGATGACTTCATTAATGTCAAAGACACACTGCAGGCTCTAGTGAATCCTTGAAAAGAGGACAACAAGGTCAGACGGAGGAGCAAACAGGTTGACAGAAAAAATTGGTGCAGGTCAGCAAGTAAGGAGGAAACAAAGGCAACCAGCTCACAACCCTATATTGATGCACAACAATTTAAATGTACGGGAAGAAGAAAAGGAGAGTAAAGAACGACATCAACTTAAGGCAGGCAATCGTTACTGCAAGTACCACCAGACAGGGTCACACTAGACTGAGGGCTGCACAACTATGAAGAAAAGAGTAACTGAGCTAGCGGGAACGGAAGAGTTGGAATGGATGGTAGTAGAACGCTCAAAACCCAGGAGATGCCAGGAGTCCAAGCGGCGTACTAGGAGGAGTAACAGTCCTGAGCAACAACGATAATACCGAACTGAGGTCCGCCGAATTGACAGGGATAGGGCTCCCTCAAAGGACAATAGGAATAGAGTATAAACTTTGTGGTGAATGCCATACTTATGCAAGAGGGCAACAAAGGGTTTGTTGCAAAAATGAGTGTCATTATCACTTATGATTGCCTTAGGCATGCCGAATCTAGCAAAAATATTTTCCTTCAAAAATTTAAGCACTACCCTATGGTCATTTCTTTTACATGGTATGGTTTCAACCCATTTTGAAACATAATCAATGGCTACTAAGACGTACAAATAACCAAAAGAGGAAAGAAATGGCCCCATAAAATCAATTCCCCAACAATCAAAAATCTCAATGATCAAAATGAGTTGTAAATGCATCATATTCCTTTTAGTGACCGCACCTAATTTCTGACATGACTCACAAGTTTTGCAGAAACTATATGCATCTTTAAACATATGAGGCCAATAAAAACCACTTTGTAAAATTTTTGCAACTGTTTTATGTGTAGAAAAATGACCCTCACACGTCTCACTATGGCAAAAAGAAAGGATAGCTTGTATTTCATGGTCATGCATACATTTTCTAATGATTTGATTAGAACAATATTTAAACAAACAAGGATCATCATAAAAGAATGATCTCACCTCATGCATGAATTTCTGTATATCTTGAGCACTCCAATGAGGTGGGGTTTGTCCTGTCACCAAGAAATTAACTATATCAGTAAACCAAGGCAAATTCTCAACTAACACAAGCTGTTTATTAGGAAAAGAATCAAGAAGAGGTGTCAGTTGTTTAGTTTCAGCAATTGTGAGTCTAGACAAATGGTCAGCTACCACATTCTCTACTCCTTTCTTGTCCTTGATAATAATGTTGAACTCCTGGAGTAAAAGTATCCATCCAATCAACCTTGATTTTGCATCTTTCTTTGTCAATAAATACTTAAAAGCTGCATGGTCAGTAAAGATGACTATAGGAGAACCAAGAATATATGCACAAAACTTCTCTAAAGCAAATACCACAGCAAGTAATTCTTTTTTAGTTAGTAGAATAATTTTTTTGAGCAAAATTTAAAGTTTTACTTGCATAGTAAATGACATAAGGAAGTTTGTCCCTACGCTGTCCAAGAACAGCTCCTATAGTAAAATCGCTTGCATCACACATGATTTCAAAAGAAAGTGACCAATTAGGAGGTTGAAGAATAGGAGTAGTGGTTATCAAAGTTTTAAGCCGATTGAAAACTTCTTGACACTCGGGTGTCCAATCAAAATTTACAGAGAGGTTTAGAAGTAGAGCTAAAGTCCTTAATAAATCTTCTATAAAAACCTGCATGCCCAAGAAAAGATCTAATGTTTTTTATTGACTTCGGTGTAGGAAGTTTAGAAAACAACTCAATTTTTGCTCTATCTACTTCAATTCCTCTAGATGAAACAATATGTCCCAGAACAATGCCCTGTTGTACTTCTCCCAAAGGTACTAAAAGGACAAGTAAATGTGGTCTTTCCTTAATCCTCTAGTGCTATTTCTAATTGATAGTAACTGGAGAACCCATCTAAGAAACAATAAAAAGCATGTCCAGCAACTTTTTCTAACACTTGATCAAGAAAGGGCAAAGGAAAATGATTTTTCCTAGTGGCAGCATTCAACTTCCTATAATCTATACACATGCGCCAACAGTAGGAATCCTAGTAGGAATCGATTCATTTTGCTCATTTTTAACAATGGTAAGCCTAGATTTTTTTGAAACTACATGAATGTGACTTACCCACTTGTTATCTGAGATGGGGTAAATGATACACACATCAAGCAATTTCAGCACTTCATCTTTAACCACTTCTTTCATTGTGGGATTCAACCTTCTTTGCATTTCCCTAGAGGCTTTGCATCATCTTCTAAATAAATCCTATGGGTACATTCCAAGGGACTTATACATTTTATATCAGCCATTGTCCACCCAATGGACTTTTTATGCTTCTTAAGAACATCTAGCAATTTATCTTCTTGTTTACTAGTTAAGTGAGAAGAAATTACCACAGGGAAGGTACTTTGTGGTCTTAAGAAAGCATACTTCAATTCCAATGGAAGAGGTTTGAGGTCCAAAGTTGGGATTGCTCCTCTAAAGACTTGAGAGTTGATGTCAATGGTGGAAGTTGCTCAAATTTTGGCCTCCATGGTGGTGTAACTTGCTAACCTATTGAGGAAACAAGAGATGAGTCATTAACATTATTAAATATTTTCAAATCTTCTTCAAATCCCTCTAAAGAATTAATAAATTGGAAGTAAGGTGCATAATTTTCATTAATGAAATTTTCCAGCAAATTCACTTCATGAACTTCCTCAACTTCTTGCGGTTGCCTGCAAAGATTGAAAATATTTAGCTCCAAAGTCATATTTCCAAAACTCAACTTTAAAACTTCACATCTACAATTTATGAGAGCATTAGAAGTAGCCAAGAAGGATCTTCCTAAGATAACATGTGCTTGGAAAGTAGAATGGATAGTCAATTGCATATCAAGTACCACAAAGTCTACCGGATAGTAGAATTTGTCTACTTGAATCAAAACATCTTTCACAACACCTCTAAGAATCTTAATAGACCTATCGGCCAGCTGCAATGTGATAGAAGTAGATTTCAACTCACCCAACCCAAGCTAAACATAAATATTATAAGTCAATAAGTTCACACTTGAACCTAAGTCTAATAATGCTTGGCTTATTTTTGGGCTCCCTATCATGCAAGCTATGGTAGGGGATCCTGAGTCTTTGTATTTAGGAGGAGTGTTGGTTTGGATAATAGCACTAACCTGTTCAGTAAGAAAAGCTTTCTTTTGCACATTCAATTTTCTTTTTATGCTGCATAAATCCTTTAAAAATTTAGCATAAGTAGGAACCTGTTGAATAGCATCTAACAATTGTATATTAATTCTACCTTGCTTAAAAATTTCAAGAATTTCAGCTTGATACTTGTCTTTGTACAAAGGGGTTAACCTTTGAAGAAAAGGTGCAGGTGTAGTGCTTGGAACATTCTTAAATTCTAAAGGGTCTTGTGCCTCATTTTCAAAAGGAGATTTATAAGTATTACCATTCTTTTCTGCCCATTGACTTGGAATGCCAATCATCTTACCACTTCTCAAGGTTGTAATAGTCTTGACTTGCTTGACATTTGAATCTCCAGCCACACTTTGAAATTGCTTGGTTTTGGCCTTGGGGATTAGGTTGAGATTGTGCAGGAAACTTTCCCTCTTGACCACTAAAGGTTGTGGTCAACCTTGTGACTGAACCTCGGATATCAACAACGGCTTGTGAATTTTGACTGTTGGTAACAGCTTGGCTTTGCATGAATTGCTGAAGGACCAACTGTGTTGAGCACAGGTATAACAGCTTGTTCACCTCTCCAACTGAAATTAGGGTGATTTCTCCATCCCGAATTGTAAGTGTTGGAATAAGGACCTGAAAAAGGTTTAGCAACCATATTAATAGCATTAAATTGATCCAAAAGAACTTTTTTAAAGGCTGGAATGGTTGGGCAATCATTAGTTGAATGCCCTTGGCCCTCACAAATATTAGAGCTCAAGGTAATCTAAGGTACAACTTGTACTTCATTCACTTTCTTCAGTTCTATGGTTTCTAATTTCTTAGAAATCATAGCCAACCTAGCATTCAAATTATCTACTTCCCTCAGATTATATTTCCCACCCCCTAAAACTGTCATTGAACTTTCCGACCTATCATGAACATTGGATGTGTCCCATGATTATGCATTTCCAGCTAGATAATCAAAGTACTCAAAAGCTTCATCAGGTTCTTTGTTAAAAAACTCTCTATTACACATGATCTTCACAAATTGTCTCATTTTTTGTTGCAACCGCTCATTAAAAAAAACTGATGACCCTCCAATTCTCATATTTATGGTGAGGACATGTATTTAAAAGGTATTTGAATTGTTTCCAACAATGATAAAATGTTTCCACAACCTTTTGGTAAAAATTCATGATTTGTCTTTTCAAAGCATTGGTTCTATGCATGGGAAAAAATTTCTTTAAAAATTCAATTTGCATTTCTTGCCAAGTCTCAATGGATCTTGGTCTTAAGGAATTCAGCCATGTCTTAGCCTTGTCTTTTAAGGAAAATGAAAGTAGTTTTAATCTTATGACCTCTTCAGTGCATGTTCTATCCATGAATGTGGAACACACTTTTTCAAACTCTTTGATATGCAAGTAGGGGCTTTCAGATTCAATATGATGAAAGTGTGGTAGCAATGGAATCATCTCAGGTTTAAAATTAAAAGCATTTGCATTAAGAGGCAAAATGATGCAAGAATGTGTGCTAGTCCTAACAGGTTGAAGATATTCTCTAAGTGTCATGTTCTGATTTACCATTTCCCTATCATGATGCTCATTTTCAGCTATGGTGTTAGAAGTATCAGATGATGATTCAAGAGAAGGTGATACATAGTTAAAAGATGTCAATGATTCTGTCCTAAATAGTCGAGATATGTGGTTTCTAATCCAACCAGTCATACAAACAAGAGCAAAAAAATTAAAATAATGAAAAATAAACAAAGAAAAGAGAAAAAGATCAGATATCACCCAAGCCGTGAAGAGCTTCAAAGCTCCACAAACGTCCTCTCAATAGTAGAGGAATGCTCTGATAAGCATCAGCTGTCCCCGGCAACGGTCCCAAAAACTTGACTTGGTCTCAAATGTACTTCCAAGTGTAGAAGTGCCAAGTTGTATCAAGCATAAGTTCAGGATTGTATTCCACAAGGACAAAGTGTTATCAAAGCAATTGTGAAATTTTTGTTATCTAAAAAAATGTATCGACTATGAGAGATGAAAAAAAAGAAAGTGAAATGCAATGTGAAAAATATTGAAGATGAGTTAAGAAAAAAAAAAGTATGAATTCAATTTCTGCAAAAATTTAATCAAAGCTGGAATTAGAGTTTCTAATCAAAAGGGCAAATTAACAACCACTTGGGTTGGGTATGAGACCTCTTTGTTTCAGTTCCTAGATAATTTTCTCAATTAACAATCCAATCAAGGCATTGATAAACAGGAGATAAAAAGTTATGCTCAAGTTTTTGCAATATTTCTTTAAGAGATTCTCTACTATACTAGCCAAACAAATATTTACAATTAACTGAGAGAAGACTTGATAATTTTCAAGATTTTGTTGTACCTTACGTCAACAACAAATCAAAAGCAAGAGCCGCAATCTATTTTCAATTCAAGTTCGACTAGTAACATAATGAAATCAATATTTATCAATAAAATATTGCATTAAACTAGAACCCAAAACAAATTAAGTCTCATTCCACAACTCAAACTTCAGAAATTAGCTATATATGGTATTTCTAGTAACAAAAATTAATTTAAGTTGAGCCATTATAAAATCTAAGAAAAAATACTTAAATGAGATGAAAACTAACGTTGTCCAGCCGAAAGAGAAAAGAGCAAGAATAAAATGAAGAACAAGCACGGTAAATGAAAAATGAAAGGAAAATAAAAACACCAGCCGAATAAAAACGGAGAAGAAAATTCTGTGTCCCAAAGAAGGAAAACTAAAGAAAAACCAGTAAAATGAAAATGAGTCCGAATGGAAAATAAAAGTGCTGTCCATGTGAAGAACTAAAAGACAAAGTCTAAGGGAAACAAAAAGAAAACCAAAACTGGCTCAATACGTCTCGACCCCAGTCGAAAAAGTAAAAACCAAAAAATTAATGAAGAAGACCCTGTCGCATGAGATGAGAAGTGAAAGCCCAGAAAATAAAAATAAGCTGAAGAGAAAGAAAATGAAAACGACGGAAAAAAGAAACTCACGCTCCAGAAAAAAAGGAACCAAAATAAAACCAAGAAATATATGAAGAAGCCAACCTAGAACATAAAATGAAGAATAAAAAAAACTACTGGAAAACTAAAATTAAGTAGCTGCAAAGTAAACTAACAACTGAGAAAACAAAGCCGCCTGCTCCAAAGTTAAAATGCGGAAAAAAAAATGTTGAAGAGCAACTCCGACCGTTCCAAATGAAGAACTGAAAGAAAAATACTACCAAAAGGAAAAAAAAAAAAGCCGCCCACCAAACAAATAAAACTCCAACTCAAAGAAAAAAGTAAACTAATAGTTGAGAAAACAAAGTTGTCTAACAGAAAAATGAAACTAAAAAAAGATGAAGAAGAAAGGCCACTAAAACTGAAGGAAAAAAAAAAACTAAGACGAATCATGAAGGTAGATACCACCGTCCAACAAAAAAACTGAAAGAAAAATAAAACTCTGCCCACCAACGAAATGAAAAGCAAGAAGAATAATTAAAAAGTGTAGCCTCCATCCAAACGAAAAAAAAAACTAAGAGATAAAGCTCTCCTTCTTCTGCATGATCTGCCTTTTTCACCCTGCACCAGTTCCTGCAGCAGCATTGGCGTGCTCTCTATTTTTTGTCTTTTCCCTTCCAGCCTGTAGCACCTTCTGCCTCTCCCTTTCACTCGAGCACTCCAAGCATAGTCCCACATAGCATTTTGTTGAGGCTTTCCAAGAATGCCCTCTCTTTAATAAGCCATTGCATTGCTCTTCTTTTATTCTCATAAATGCCCTACAGCACATTAAAAGTGTATTTGTTTTAAAGGCAAATATAGAACTTTACGTGTGTAAAATATTGGCATCAATTAATTTGACATCCAGCACTAGAATTTGATGCAAATTTAAGTGTTAAACTCTTCTTTGATGAAATAAATCCCTTACTAAATCAATTTAATTACGCATTTCTAACATTTTATCAGCGCCCATAGGAGAGATTCAGACGATAGCAGGGAGTTTTGCTGGGGGAGGTGTATCCACATCTAGTAGGAAGGCGTATGCGTGAAGGGCAAGGTATGAAGAAGTATATGTGACAGACGGAGCCCCTAAGCACCAGAGGCTTAGTAACCGAATGTTAATGTCTTTTAGGGAGGAAGACCGTGAAGGAGTGCTGTATCCGCATGATGATGCTCTAGTGGTCACCCTTGTGATAGCAAACTACACAACTAGGGGGGTACTAATCGACAATGGGATCTCTGCAGATATACTTTTCTGGGAAGCATTCGTTAAAATGGGTATCAACGCCAATAAAATTGAGGCCCTCCCCAACACCACTGAGGGGTTGCTCTTGAGATACAATACAACCTATTGGGGATATCACACTCCCTGTAACCGTGGGGAGTGGGGCGTGGACAACTACCACCATGACTGACTTATTGGTGGTAAAGGCCCCGTCCTCCTACAACGCAATATTGGGAAAACCAATACTCAACCATCTCAGGGCAGTGACATTCACATACCACCTCAAGATAAAGTTTCCAATGGATAGCGGGTCACAGAGTTGCGAGGTGAACAAGTTCTAGCATGGGAGTGTTATGTGCAGGAGTTAAGAGATAGTTGAAGTGAAGTTTGTGTCGTAGCAGGACAAAACAAAGCACCAGTACTGTGGAAAAAGGCGTGGAGGTCAGAGACGAGCAAAAGTAGCAACATGCCGAGCCTAATGAACCATTGGAACTTGTGACACTGTATCCTGATCACCCTGGAACCACCACACGAATTAGGACCCAAGTGCCACCAAAGGATAGAGAAGCCCTGAAGCAGGATAGAACACAAGGATGTGTTTGCATGGAGTCATGAAGACATGCCTGGCATAGACAACAACATCATTGAACACCGCTTGTGTGTGGATTCTACCCACAAGACAATACGTCAGAAAAGAAGATCATTCAGTGCAGAGAAGTATGCCACCATTAACAAGGAAGTAAAGAGGTTATTAGCTGCCGGGTTCATCAAGGAAGCTCATTACCCAGAGTGGTTATCTAATATTGTGTTGGTAAAAAAGGTAAATGGGAAGTGTAGAATGTGCATGGACTTCACGGACCTGAATAAAGCTTACCTAAAGGACAATTTTCCTTTACCATGCATCGACATTATTGTGGACGCAACAACATGACACCGTATAGTGAGCTTCATGGATGCCTACTCGGGTTACAAATAGATAAGAATGCATGCAGCAGATGAGGAGAAAACATCATTTATAATGGATTAGGGGCTGTATTGCTATCAGGTTATGCTTTTTGGACTAAAAAATATAAGGGCAACCTACCAAAAGTTGGTTAATCGCATGTTCAAGGAGCAGATTGGGAAGTCCATGGAGGTATATGTAGACGATCTATTAGTAAAGAGTAAGGAACCTGCCAAACACCTTGACAACGTGCGAGAGTCATTTGGGATCTTATGCCGTTACAAAACGAGACTGAATCCTACAAAATGTGCTTTTAGAGTTGAATCGGGAAAGTTTTTGGGATTCATTGTATCTGAAATAGGAATTGAGGCCTCTCCAGATAAGATAGAAACTATACTCAACATGAAGCCGCCAAGAAATTTGAACGAAACTCAATGGTTGGCGGGCAGGGTAGCCGCCCTAAGTAGATTCATAGCCAGATCGATAGATAAGTGCCTCCCATTTTTTTCGAGTACTACGCAAGGCACACCCATGGAATGAATAATGTGATGAGGCATTTGAAAAGTTGAAACAACACCTGGCCAGCCCCCCACTCTTGAAGCAACCAGAGAAAGGCGATAAGATTTGTGCATACTTAGCAGTTTCCCCACAAGCAGTGTCTGCCGTTCTCGTAAAAGAAGAAGGAGCCTCCCAACACCCTGTGTATTACATAAGTTGGGCACTCAAAAGAGTAGAAGTAAGGTATCCTCAAGTCGAGATGTTAGCCTTCTCCTTGGTAACAGCAGCAAGAAGACTCTGCCCATACTTTGAATTCCACACAATAAAGGTGCTCATAGAGAGCCCATTAGCAAAAACTCTGAGAAAACCTAACAGCTCAGGAAGACTGATAGGGTGGTCAATTGAATTGAGTGAGTTCGATTTAGAGTATGTACTGAAAAGGGCGGTAAAGGGTCAAGCGCTGACAGACTTTGTGGTAGAGTTTTCGGGTTTTCCTCAAGAAGACACGGTGGCTCAAACGGGAAAGCCAAGGGTACTCTTCATAGATGGCTCATCTTGCCGAGTTGGCAGAGGCCTGAGGATTCATTTACTAAGCCCAGACGGTAAAGAATGACACTACATGGCAGTTTTGGCATTTAAGGTAACCAACAATGAAGCCGAATAGGGGTAACCGAGATAGAGGCAAAGTCAGACTTGCAAGTGGTCGTGAATCAAGTGTTGGGCTTATATGCTACAAAAGGGGAGAAATTGAAAAAATATTTAGCACGAGTTTGGGAGGCACGTGATCTCTTCTCATATTTTAATATAACCCAGATACAAATGGCAGATAACGAAGTGGCGGATAGTTTGGCGCACACAGCGTTAGGAATGGAGGAGGCATCCCTCCCGCGGCAAGTGGAAAGAAGAGTCATTGAGATCTCGGCCATTGGAAGAGAGGTAGGCGTCTTGGGCTCCAATATCCCATATTGGGTGAATAGTGTGGTCTAGTGCCTAGATGAAGGGAAGTTACCAGAGAAGAAGGAGGAAGCAAGGAGGGTTAGGAGAAAGGTGGCAAGGTTCATGGTTATTGATGGAGTCCTTTATAAAAGGGTTTTTTCAACCCTGTTGTTGTGGTGTATTTCCCCACAAGAAGTGTAGTATGTTTTAGTAGAAATACATGAAGGAATATGTGGAAACCATTCTGGTGGAAAAACTTTAGCCAGGAAGGTAGTAAGGGTAGGATACTATTGGCCTAACGTGTTAAGAGACACTCGGGAATTCACTAAAAAGTGTGTTAAGTGCCAGACGTACGCGCTGATACAGCACACCCCTTCAGAGGGATTAACATCCATGAAAACACCATGGCCCTTTGTGCAATGGTGCATCGATCTGGTTGGGTAGTTTCCAACAGAGAGATGAGGAGTAAAGTTCATGGTAATCGCTGTTGATTATTTCACAAAGTGGGCAGAAGTCGAACCACTAGCAAGTGTGACAAGCAAAGCTGTGACAAGGTTTTTGTGGAAAAACGTGGTTTGCAAGTTTAGAATTTCGCAAAGCATAGTGTTAGACAATGAGCTCCAATTTTACTCTAACCATTACAAAAAATGGTGTGCAGAGTTGAAGATTAAAGTAAAGTACTCATCATCGGGCCACCCTTAAGCGAACGGGCAAGCAAAAGCAACAAACAAGACATTACTCTCAATTATAAAAAAGAGGGTCATGGAGAAAAAGGGAGAATGGGCAGACGAGCTGCCAGAAGTACTTTGGGCTTACAGGACATCAGCAAAAACTCCAACAAGGGATTCCCCATTTGCATTGATGTATGGGTGCGAGGTGGTTCCCCTAGTTGAGGTAGGACTCCCAAGTTATTGAACGAGCCACTTCTCAGCCACCCAAAATGATAAGAAAATACAGGAGTACCTCGATTTAGTGGAGGAAGAAAGAGAAATAGAGGAAGCCAAAATGCTGCAGGAAAAAGCTAAGGCCAGGCAATACTTCAACAAAAGGGTAAAGCCCAGGACTTTCAAGGTAGGAGATTTAGTTTTGAAGAAAAGCAGAGTGACTACCCAAGATGAAGGGAAGACGGGACCCCGATGGGAAGGACCTTACTTGGTAATAGTAAATAACAGGCCTAGGTCGTACCGTTTGAAAGACAACCAGAGGAGGGACCTGCCACACTCATGGAATGCTAAGCACTTAAGGAGATTTTATCAGTAACATTTGTAATGATTCCATTTACTTTCATTTCATGTCTTTTTGTTGACATTATTTCGTTTATATATCCATGTTTTCTGTAGCATTTGCACATTTGTTATTGCAAAATCCAGTTACGCTTTGTTTAATTGGTAATTTCCTGATAAAAGTAATTACACGCAGGCACGAATTTGTACAAAATTGAGCAAGTGCACTACGGAAAATGTAAAAAGGGCGCGAAGGTCACCAAACCATGTCACCCTTAAACACCTATGACAAGCCTTAGTAGTTGCTTGCACTGCCATGTAAAAAGGGTGCGGAGGTCAATAGACCACGCCACCCTTAAACACCTATGATAAGTTTTAGCAGTTTATGGTGCCATATAAAAAGGGCATGGAGGTCACCAAACCACACCGCCCATAAACACCTATGACAAGCCTTAGCAGCTTGCAGTGCCATGTAAAAAGGGCAAAGAGTTTACCAGACCACGCCACCCTTAAACACATATGACAAGCATTAGCAGCTTGTGGTGCCATGTAAAAAGGGCGCAGAGGTCATTAGACTACGCCACCCTTAAATACCTATGATAAGCCTTAGCAGCTTTCAATGCCATGTAAAAAGGGCGCAGAGGTCACTAGACCACCCTTAAACACTTATGGCAAGCCTTAGCAGCTCACAGTGCTATAAAAAAGGGGTGCGGTGATCCTTAGACCACACCTCTTCCTAAGGTGCCCATCACGAACATCAGCGACTTACAAAACATAAAATCGAGAGCGAGCGGATCAAATAACACGAAGGGCGAAGAATGAGCAGTGGGAAAATTAATATACAATTATCATCAAGGTTTATTATGATTACTGGTACAAAGTTTATTATTAGTACAAAGTGGCTTATTAGTACAAAGTATAAAAATACAATGAATAAGCTTTGAAAAAAGAGTGAAAAAAAGCCATATAGAGAGAACTAGGGGGCGGGTGGCGGCAATGGAGGTCTACCTATGAAGGCATCGGGCATCTCATCCCGCCCAAAAGTGTCGACATGGTGGCGGGGAGTAGCTTCAGCAATGAACAGGTCCCAATCTAGATTCCCGAGGTCTGTACCAGGGTCAGTAAGAAGGCAGGACCTTAGCCTCAGGATGCCAGCACCATAACCATAGGTGAATGCATGATCCCTGGTAGCAGGGGCAAAGACTAGTTGGCCACCAGGTTGGCAATTTCCGCTTGGGCAAGAGCTAATTCTTCATTCTTCTCGGTCAGCTGCCGGTCCTTGGCAAGGAAAGCCAGGTTTGATTTTCTAAGATCCTCATTTGAATCCCTGCGACTGTCCTTGTATTGCTGATGATGCCTCTGGAGCTCTTTCAAGGCCCTTCGTGCCTTCGAAAGATCGAGAGTCGTGCGGCGGTTATTCTTCACAGCAACCGTCAACTCTTGAGCTAACCCTTGGCTGGGTTTTTGCAAGTGGGCCAACCCCTCGCGGGTTGAACACAACTCCTCATTGTGAGCGAATAGCTCAAATTTAAGATGGGTGAGGTCAGATTCGAAGCCTCTTTGAGCGTTAGAAAGTTGGGACTTTGCAGAGTCCCTTTCTTACTGAATAAGCCTCAAGGTGAAGTCATCTTTAGTTTTAGCCTCTTGGACACTATGAACGGTATGACGGAGCTCAAGGACTTCACCCTCTAGAATCTCCATGTCATCGTGCAAGGAGTAAGAGTAGCCTTCTGACTGCTTTACCAATATCTCCAACTCTTTCTTTTTCTCCACCAGAGTGTCCAGCTCCGACCAGTCCACCCGCCATTTCTCAAAAGCGACCTTGGCAACATAGCATAGCTTTCGTCACTCTTTGACATCCTCCTCAAGGCAGGCCCTATTCGCCAAGATCCACGCCGCCAAACTGTTAATGCCCTGTAAAAGTGAAAGAAAAAAAGGGGCACTCAAGTAAGAAACTACATGAGAACTTGAAAATAGAAAGGGAGGACGTGATTAATTGCTGGTGATACCTCAGAAAGCCAATCCTTCAGGTGACTGGCCATTTGGGTGATGGCCTCAGCTTGAGCGTTGGCGGAAGAAGAGGATGTACCACCACTAACTTCCCCATCGAAGATCTCTTTGGGGTTAGGAACATCAACTAGCAGAAAAGTTTGGTCAATCCTTGGCATTGAGTCTGCCATCCCTTTTAGGGGACCTCCGAATCTTACAGGTGGAAGGGAGGTCCTAGTGTATGCCAAGTCGACCTTAAGTAGGTGGGTGTCTTCTCCCAATGCACCACCCAATCCATCAAGAAGGAGAGATTCAGTATCTCCGCCAACGGATGGGGCGAAGGGAGGAGGAAGTGAGAGACACTCATCACTGCCAGGCAATGAAGGAGTATTACCCCCATACACAGTGGTTGGCGAAGTCTTTGGGACGGGTGAGTTGGCGTCCATCTCCTCGCCTCTATCTTCATGACGAGGTGGCATGCCCCAGACCACGCCACCCAAGTCTCCTGTTTGGGCGGGAGCTCTGTCTGCCCTGTTAGTAAGCGGAATACTCGCTGTCCCTTCGTGAATGCTCTCTAGTGGAAGAGGACGTGATCTCCCACCATAGGCAGATGAATCTCCTCATCGGTGTCGGAGTTCAACTTCAGGGTCCAACTTGCCCTCCCCCACTAGGTTGTCACGGATGGGGAATTCGAAGATGGGGCTGGATGCCAGGGTGCGCACCTGTTAGGGGTGTCGAGCTCAAAGGTGGCAGCTAGATCTAAGAGGGCCAATTCTGCCAAGCCCTCAGCGTCTCCTAGTCTAGGAGAATATAGCCATGTAGAAGACACGCCAGTAGGGTTGCAAATGAACCGAATCGAGTCGAATTCGAACAGGGGGTCAAGAGCTCGTTTAGCATATATATATGCTCGAACTCGACTCGAGCTCGAAAAAGATTGAGAATTTCTGATCGAGCTCGCCAGCCTCGCCTCGTCTAATGTAAATTCTGATCAAACTTGACTCGAACTCGAGTACAAAAAATACTCGAGTTGATACGAGCTCGAGTAGCTCGACTCGAGCTCAATTTAAATCAGACCCACAATTTTTTATTTTTTATTTTTGTTGGTTGAAGTAGAAATGAGATTATTTCCCTTAATCAACTTTAACTAGAATTATGATAATATATATTAAATTGAGTTCTTAATGCTTCTTAGACATAAATCAATGATTCATCACTTGCCACAATATAATTAAAACTTACAAATAGGTAAAATAATAATTCCAACATATAAGATATCATATCACAATAAATTACAATTTCAAATGGTAGATCACTAACTACAATTACAAAATCTAGCAAACTTACAAAAATAATAAATTATAATTTCAAATGATAAATCACTAATTAGAGTTACAATTTCCAGCAAATTTACTAAAAGAATAAGCTGAGTAGCTTTAAAAGCTTACAAACTTACAAATAATGCCCATTACAAATATAACTCAATTCAATGACTTAGTTCTTAGTAGCTTTAGAGCTTGACAAATAATAATAAACCAAAAATTATTACAAAAGGTAGTGATAGATTGATAGAACAACATCAAAGCCTCCATGGCACACATTCAGAAATCTGACTAAAAATTAGACGAAGTATCAAAAAACAAGCCCACTTACCTTTGTTTACAAATCTCTATCAAATTTCAAACCTTGTCCAGTAAGATCAAATATATACACAGTATACACCACGTAATAAGGATAAAATTTGATGATCATATATAATCCAAATGACCTCCACAGGATAAACAACACAATTAAATAATAAATTCCATTTCTTTGATCACCAAGTACAAAAAGAAACACTACAAAATACCTTCTTATAATTATCCATATTTCTCCATTCAACACAATTATACTTTTACAAAAAACTAGGGTTGCAATTCAAGTAAGTCAGATATTTAAGTAATGAAATCACCTAGATCCAAGCTTCCAAAAAATCCTAAATTCCCAACCTTGTCTAGTTGGACAGCTTCAAGCTTCCAACCTCCAATGAGTCAATAAGTTTGGTCCACAAAAATAATTACAACTTTTGTCTTAAATAACATGTTCTATAATTGTTCCTTGTAGTATTTCTAGTAGATCAATTCACAAAAAGAAAAAGAGATTAAAAACTAGCCAAATGCCAATCACCATCAACCTATAATGCAAAACACACACGATATAATTAGCAACATGATATAACAAAATAACAATTCAAAAATAAATAGCATTATACCAAAAAGGCAAAAATATACAACTTGCCACTTGATTCCCATCAAGGCGGTAAAATCTCCTCATAAGTTGGTTCTTCTCTCTAGAAAATGAAAGAAAAAATTAGTTAAGACAAGTTCTCAATAAGTTAAGACAAGTTATAGATGGCAATAAAAAATCATTAAATAAAATTATACTTACATTCGATGATTTTTTCAAACCATGAAATACCCGAACCCAATTAGCTCCACATAATAACATTTCTACTGTTTCAACAGACATTAATGCACGATAAGGATCAATTACTCTACCACCAGCACTACATGTAGATTCTGAAGCCACTGTAGTAATTGAAATTGACAAAATATCACATGCCATCTTAGATAAATGCGGCATTTTAGATCATTGACCTTCCACCACTCCAAGGCATCAAAATGTGAATCTGGATCCTCACTACAAATATAGACACATTCCTCTAAGTAAACATCCAAATCAGATTTCACTGGACGAATGGTATCATTCCTTCTAACGAATGATTCAAATATAGACTTGCCACTCATTACATTCTTCCCCACAACATTGATAGAGCCACTACAAGAAGAATCTATGTCTCGAGCATTTTCATGTCCACTTGACTCCATATTAGCTAAATTATAATCTTCAGCATACTCATCATACAGCTCATATAAGATTCTCAAGATGGTGTCTATGTTTCTAGTGGCTTCGGGTTCTGAATAAATTACTAGAAAACAGAATTGAATTAGCATCATCTTGAACCTTGGATCCAAAACAGTAGCCACTGCCATAAGCAAGTTACATTCCCCCCAATATTTATCAAATTTTGTATTCATCTTCACAACTATTGCTCGTATGTAATCATTTTGGTCAAGAGACTTCTTGTTCAACACCTTTTTTATTCTCCATACCTCATGAAGGAATAAGTTAGCAGTTGGATACTCAGTTCTTGAGATAATGTTTGTAACCTCATTAAAAACTGCCAAAATTTGACAGACATTTTCCATTTTGATCCAATCCTCAACACTTGGAACATAATTAAAGTCTTGATCTCTATCTCCATATCTCGGAAAGACTTCCCTAAACTCTAAGGCTGCAACTAGCATTAGATAAGTGCTATTCCATCTGGTAGGAACATCCAAAAAAAGTTTCTTGCTTGGTAATTGCAACTGTTTTGCAATATCACTAAACTGCTTGATACGAGCTTCTGATGCAACTAAGTACTTCACCCCTTATCGAACATAGTCGACAATTTCATCAATCTCACTTAGTCCATCTTTGACCAATAAATTTGTTATATGTGCGCAACAACGCACATGAAAAAACTGCCCCCTGATAAATAACTTCTTGTTCAAACTGAAAACATCTTTGAGAACCCTTAAAGTTACATCATTATATCTAGCATTGTCCACTGTTACTGTAGACACTTTGTTCTCAATTCCCCAATCAGTGAAACACTTTTGAAGAGCATCAGCAATAATAACCCCGCTGTGTGGTGGTGGGACATTACAAAACTTTAAGACTCTTTTTTGTAGATGCCAATCAGGATCAACAAAATGACAGGTAATAACCATATATGAGATCTTTTGACCTGAAGTCCACATGTCGGTTGTTATACTGACTTTATTCACACCTTTCAATATTGTCTTCAACTTCTTTTTCTCAATCTCATAAGTGGATTGACAATCATTCCTAGCTGTAGTACGACTTATTTTTTGCCAATAAGGAGTATTAGCTCTCATAAATTTATTAAACACCACATGTTCCATCATGGAAAAAGGATACTCGTGATAAAGTATCATGTGAGAAGCTAGTTCTTTTACCTTTTTCATATCATACGAGAAATTTTTTACTACATTCACACATTCAGAACCCTTCATGTCAATAGTCAAAACCTTTTGCCTCTTAGAAGCAGCTATGTGTGGAAGACAACTAGTCAAGTGCTTATGAAAGTGAGTTGTAGAACCTGATGAAGAAATGGACAAGAGATCTTTGCAAAAGTTACACTCAGCTTTCTTGACACCATTCTTCTCCACTATTTTAAAATCTTTCCAAACTGCAGAAGTTTTCTTCCTAGGCTTCCTTTGGTATGCATATTTTTGGGGATCTATAGAGGCACTTGGCTTTTCTTCTCCACCAATAATACCATCAACTTCATTATTCCTGTGACACCCCCAAATTCTGCTTGGGATTGAACGGACATTTGAAGCGTCGGGACATGCAACACAAGGTTACCTGCCCCCGTTCATGACATATAAGATGCAATGTTCCTAACATGCATCTAGCATTATGCAATATTCGTAGCGGATAATTTGAATTTTCTTTTTCTTTAGCAATACTATGCACCAAACTAAAAATATCCCAATATACTTGAAACATATTTCATACATAAAGGCATACTAAATAGCCGTGATCACCACACTAGTCCAAAATGGTTGTGATCAAAAGAATACTTGAGATACAACTCCAAAAGTACAAGTAGTAACCTAAGTTAAATACTATGCCATCATCAACATCGTACCGTGGCCTAGTCGACCGTATTCAGTTAGTCAGATTCCAATTCTCCTTCGGGTCCTTGACTCGGTTTAGAATGTGCTTCCAAGTGCAGAAGTGTCAAGTTGTATCAAGGATAAGTCCAGAATCGTATTCCACAGGGACAATGGGTTATCAAAGCGTATAAAGGATTTGTGAGGAACAAATGAATCGAGTATGTGAGATGAAAATAAAATTAAAATGCTATGCCAAAAAAAAATAATTGAAATTGAATTTAGAGTTTCTAAAAAAAACAAATTAACAAACACTTGGGTTGGGTTTGAGATTCTTTTTATCTCGGATTCTAGATAATTTATCGATTAACAATCCAGTCAAGGAATTGATATTCGGAACATAAAAATAAAGCTCAAGTTTTTGCAATATTTTCTCAAGAAATTCTCTAATTTACTAGCCAAATTTATATTCATAATCAATCGAAAGAGACCTTGATAAATTCAAGCTTTTGTTGTGCCTTACGTCAACAACAAAACAAGAGCAAGAGCCGCAATCTTTTTTCCATTTGAATCCGACTAGTAATTTAGTGAAATCAACATTAAAATATATTGCATCAAACTAGAATCTAAAATAAATTAAATCTCATTCCACAACCCAAGCTTTAGTAATTAGTTACACATGATATTTTTAGTAAAAAAAATAAATCTAAGTGGAACCATATCAAAAACTAAGAAAATATAAATAAACTTTAGAATGTAATAAAAATAAAAAGTCTATAATATCAACTCGAAGAAATAAGACAAACTAAATTAAAGAAATAAAATTGAAACTATAACAAGGTAATAAAATTAAAACTGTAACAAGATAATAAAATTGAAACCATAACAAAGTAATAAAAACTGAAACTAACAAGGTAATAAACTTGAAACTAACAAGGTAATAAACTCGAAAACTACAAAGGTAAAAACTCGAAAACAACAAAGTAAAACTTGAAACTAACAAAGTAATAAACTTCAAACTAACTCCAACAAGGTAATAAAATTGAAACTCCAAAAACTCTCCACTGCCTTGATGATCTTTCTCTTCTGAGCTCTCTCCTATTTATAGGAGAGAGCATCCTACCATTTCTCAAGAGTGGGTGGCCAAACTTTGAAGAATGGTGGAGTGGGTGGCCTAACTTGGGAGTGGGTGGCCTAACTTTGAAGAATGGTGGAGTGGGTGGCCTAACTTGGGAGTGGGTGGCCTAACTTTGGTGTGTGCTGTCCATTTTTCTTCTGCATATGCATGTGTTTCAACATGTGCTGATTTTCTGCTTGCTCCCTTGAGTTCCAGCCGTGAGTTCCATTCTTTTTTAGTATTTTCATAAATGCCCTGCAGTACATAAAAAATGTATTTCTTTCAAAGGCAAATATAGAACTTTATGTATATAAAATATTGACATTAATTAATTTACATTCAATATTAGAATTTGATGCATAATTAAGTGTTCAATCTTTATTTGATAAAATAAATCACCCATTTAAACAACTTAATTATGCAATTCTAACCTTTTATCAGTCCTGTAACAAGATCTACCATTCGGGGGGAATGGTAGTTGGGACTACCACAGTGAGATTTGATTACAAATCTCAGTAAGTTAACATAAAACTCCCACACAGGTTAAAGATGCATGCATGGCAGTAAAAGCATAAATGCATAAGTAAAGTCGTACATAAGCATAGCATAACTTGACATATAGCATGACATAACCAGAACTTAAACGTGAACTGAACTTGACTTAACATGACATGAACTTGAGCTTAAAACATAACATGGACTAACAACATAACATGAACGTGAAACATAACATGAACTTGAAATATAGCATGAACGTAAACAGCATAACATAAATAAGAACTTGAAAATAACATAAACTTGAACATAACATGACATAAACTTGAACATAACATGATCATGAACATACATGTACGTGAGCATAACATAACATGGACTTGATCTGAAACTTGACTTAATATAAACTTGGAATCTTATTCAATTGTCTTGATTAATAACGTGCGTTAATACGTATCCACAGTTGTTGTGGCCCCACGTATTCTACGTGTCACAATTGCTGTGTCTCACGTAGTGTATGCTCCACAGTTGTTGTGGCCCCTCTCATGCTCCACAGTTTGGCCATGAATACTAACATAAAATATAATACGTACTCCACAGTTGTTGTGGCCCCACGTATTATACGTAACATAAAATATAATACGTACTCCACAGTTGTTGTGGCCCCACGTATTATACGTAACATAAAATATAATACGTATTCCACAGTTGTTGTGGCCCCACGTATTATAAGTAACATAAAAATATAATACGTACTCCACAGTTGTTGTGGCCCCACGTATTATACGTGTCACAAATTGCTGTATAATAGATAATTATTCATTAGAGATTAAAATCATGCGTAACAGATAAATATGTAATGACATTGCATGACATGGCATATATGATAACATACATACATAAATTGTAGTTCCCTTACCCATCACACATACACAATAAACTGATAGTAAGTTAGAAACTAACTTATTTCGATCGTCGCGTTCTATGAGAATAGAGCGCGAAACATGAGGAATTGCACAACAGCTGGAAGAGGAACACTCAAGTCCTTAAGATTTTCAATTCTGAACTCAATTGCCATATTGTGAGCACTTGCAACACCACGGGCAACTTGAGGTTTCACTAAACTCGGAAGAGATAAATTGACTTCAGAAAACCTTTGCACTAAATCAAGTTCATTAAAATTATTAATAACAACCAAACAAACAACTCCTTTCTCAATCCATATACTCTTAGCCATAGTCAACCACAAGATGACACCCGTCACCCTGGACTAGAAGCCAAATCACCACTGTTTCGGGACACTGTCATACAGTTTCCCAACACCACACCATACGCTCTACACTTCTATGTTACGCCATCCAACCCTTCGTGACACGCCATCCGGTGTTTCACGACTTAGTACACTCACGTGAACTCTCTTCCATCCATACTACAACACACATCGCTACGATACACGCCTCACGGTGCATCGCTACGCGACACGGAGTATGCGCTACGCGTACTTCCTTCGCTACAACACTCATCATCACGATGCATATCACACGATGCATCGCCATACAACACGGAGTACACTCCATGCGTACTCCCTTCCTTCTATGCCACACATCACTATAGTGCACATCGCACGGCGCGTCACTGCATTACACAGGATACGCTACATGCGTACTCTCTTCACACTACACGCCGTATCACAACTACGGCATCCATCTCACGCCCATACTTCACAGCACAGTCCACAAAACTACAAAATCAAGCCCAACACTTCACAACCACACTTCGTTTCACAACTACGCAGCGAACTTCACAAATACAACTACACAGTCCACAAACCAACCAACTAACTACTTTAAACGTAAATAACTAGAGATAGAGGGTTATACCATCGACGTGATAACCTGTGCGTCGCTCGCTGCTCGTCACGAACATGTGTCGGAGGAACGTACGTGGCGATAACACCGCGTACTGTGGCTGTCCACCACATAAAGCGGTAGTTTGGGCTTGAGAAAAGCTAAGCGTGGCCTTGGAAGGCTCATGATCGCCTTGTGGTGGTCAAAGGTGGCGGAGCACGGCGGCATCACGCCGTGAACAGTAAATCCGAAAGGTGGGAAGAGGCGTGAGGTAGCGAAATGCCATAGAACTTCATGGCAAGCTAGGGAAAGGTAGATGAACATGTGGTGGAGCTGTGGTGGCGAGGTGGTGGTCGTACGGTGGCGGATCGGCCGTTTGAAGCCATTTTCGGCCTTGGAGAGTGAGAGCTCTACAAAGCTCCGTTGGCCATGAAATTTCTTGGAGAGCTTCATGGGGATGAGAGGAACAAGATGGTGGTGGTGAAACACCACGGGTGGCCGTGTATGGTGGTGCACGGTGGTGCAACTGAAAGTGTGATTTGAGAGACCCATATGAGAAAGAGTGAGAGTTAGGGAAAAAGAAGGACATGGGGAGGAAGCTCTTGACATGGTGGTTCCAATGGTGGTGCTTGGTGGCCGGTTTGGCCGTGTATGGTGGTCCAAAATGGTGAAAAAGCCATTAAGACCCATTTCTTTGGAGGGAGAAAGAGTGAGAAGGAGTGGCCGGTTTAGCTCACCACCGGTGAGGTATTGCTTGCCGAAGGGAGGGGATCACGCCAGTATGGGAGGTGAGGCATGGTGGCTGGAGGTGGCGCCGGTAGGAAGCTCAAACCGATCGGCTATGGTGGAAGCTATCACACGTATTCGGCCATGGAGAAGAAAGAGAGTAGAGAGAAGAAGAAAAAGAAAAAGAAAAAGAGAAAAAGAGAAAAGGAAAAAGTGAAGGAAAAAGGGTAGGGACCTAGGTAATTAACTTCAATCCTACGCTTCGGGATCATCAAATAATCCAACGATGAGTTAAAACACTGATTTGAAAACGCGTAAGTGTTTTATTTTAAATAAAACACTTTAAATAAAACACTACGAGGAATTAAGGTAGAATATTATTTTATAAACTAAAGTTTATAAAATAATATTTCCTCATCATTATTTAAAATGATAAAGTACCGTTAATTAATCGAAGATGATAAAATCATTTAAATTAATAAAACACTTAAATACAACACTGAGAGGAATTAAGATAGAATATTATTTTATAAACTAAGGTTTATAAAAATAATATTTTCTTCATCATTATATAAAATGATAAAATATCATTAATTAATCAAAGTGCATAAAACACTTAAATAAACACTGAGAGGAATTAAGATAGATTATTATTTTATAAACTAAGGTTTATAAAATAATATTTCTTCATCATTATTAAAATGATAAAGTATCTTTAATCACTCAAAGAGGATAAAACCATTTAATTTAAATAAGAGTTTTCAACGTAAAATTAAACCTCTTAATATCTTAAAACAACTAAAATATTTAATCTAAGTAATTATCCACAATTATAATATTTTCAGAGCTCATTAAATTATTATAATTGTGCTACTTTAAAAACAAGCTTATCTAATACTTTGAAATCCGGTGGATAAGATCCAGAATACGCCATCAAGGTACAACGCTTAGGATAATTCTGTTCATGATTTTACAGTTGTCGGTGAAGAACAAAATAACGTGATTTACAGAAAAAGATAAATTATGCACGTGATTTCGGGTGAGAGTAGAGACGAGAGAGATAGTGATTGCTGTCGGGAAAGAATCCAAAACTGATTGCTGTCTAATATGTGCGAAAAAAAAGAAAGAGAAGGGTGAGGAGATAAGGCTAAATTTTAGCGGGTTGTTACAATTCCCATCATCACTATCACACTCTATAGCATTAAATTCTTCTCTACCAATAATACCATCAACTTCAGTCTCTACCAGTGGACTTGCAGATGAGCATTCAATAGTTGGTACTTGTTCAGACATGTCTAAAAAATTTTTTTTTAGACAAGTAGTGGCAATGTTAGACACAAATACTGCAGATTAATTTTTTTTTAAGAAAAAAATGTAGCTATAAATAGCTAGAGTAAAAAAAAACAAAAACAAATGTCTCCGCTCGACCCTCGCTCAACAGGGCGCTCGAGCGAACTCAGACAGAGTTGAATGCTCGACACGCGCTCGACACTGAACTCGAGCGAACTCAGGCAGAGTTGAACGCTCGACACTGAGCTTGAGCGAACTCAGGCAGATTGGAACGCTTGACACTTGCTCGACACTGAGCTCGAGCGAACTCAGACAGAGTTGAACGTTCGACACTCGCTCGACACTAAGCTTGAGCGAACTCAGATAGAATGTGTCGGCCGACCTTCGCTTGACACTTCGCTCGAGCCAATGTTCCAGATCACCCCCCCAACTTCACAGTAGCAGAAGCAAATCCAAATGTTTTATCATTATGGAAAAGGTAAAGCTATAAGAATTATCAAATACCAACTTAAGAATTTTAAAACAAAATGGAAATTTGTTAACTTCAGAAAGATCAAACATCCATATTACTGCCTGATTTGCCAACGCATAACAATGGATGAGTTAAAAAAAAAAATCTCCTTATGCCATTCTCAAACCTGTGAAGTATGCAGCTCAGTAGCCACCACAAGAAAAGCTCTACTTCTTCAAAGCCCAACAGCCACCACCAGAAAAGATCTACCTCTAAGACGATTTGGCTTTGGCTCCAATTGATGATGAAAAGAATAATAAGAAGATCACTCAATCTACAAAAGAAGATGAATCCACTGCTTCAAAACCCTCTGCTTTTGTTTTCCTTAGATATATTTCACTGGAAATCAGATTAATGAGGAAGAAAGATAAAGGGAAAAGAGGAAATCCAAACAGAGCATCCTACGTGTTAGCTTCATCTTAAAACAGAGCACTACGTGTTACTGTGTTAGCTTCATCTTAAAACAGAGCACTACCTTTTACCAATCCAGAAACTACCGAAGAAACAGAGGAACTAGAAGTCTCCCGATTCTTGCCTTTCTTAAGCTGAGGAACTGGAACCGTGCTTGGAAGTCTGGAACTGGAGTAGTCTGGAACATCGAACATGCCTAGTCTGAATATTTCCAAAGTAAATGGCACGCTTTGTCGCTTCGCAGTCTGACTTCATAGCCATCTTCTCAAGCTGAAAACGTCCCACCAAGGGGCTAATGGGGAACGATGCAAATAACCAAAATTCAAAAGAAAGGAAATAAACAAACTAAATCCGCTAAACAGTCTAAAAGGAAAGAATATATATATATATATATATATATATATATATATATAATATTTAAGATTGTACCATTTTATTATTCTATAGAGTCATGAATTATAAACTATAATGTAATTAAAATTTTTATTTTTGTCAAGTATTTTTTTATTATTTTTAATCACTAAGAAAATAATTAAAAAATTAAATATTTTCACTACTAGTCACTACTAATAGTGAAATAAATAAAAATGCATATGGTATCAAGAATGCCTAATACATTAAAGTTATTTAAAAAATTACATAATAAAACTATTAATTTAATATTAAAGTATTCAATTATCATTGATATAATATTAAATATAGCCAAATAATCAAAATATGATTAGTTAAGAAAGTGTCGCAATCAATTAGAGTTGTTTATTTTTATAAACATTGTATATTTGACTCAATAATTCTTTTATGAACTTATACATTATTACTGTAAAATAATAAAACATGTTACTTATACATAAACTTAAAATAACAACATATATTATTTTTGATATATATTACTTATACAAAGTATCAAAAATAATATACATAGCATACAAAATATATATAATAAAAGAATACATGTAAGTATATATATCAATATATATATATATTACGAGTATTGTGACGAGCTCAAAACTAGTCGAATCGAGTTAATACGAATATTGTTCACGAGCCTAAACCGAATCGAGTCGAGATCATACGAATTTTGCCCGTTTAATATTCAAACCAATATTAATGTTCACGAACAACTCATTTATTAAATGAACCGAGTCCGAGTTGAGTTTATATAAGTCGATTTCGAATTGTTTCACGAGAAGCTTTGTTCATTTACAACCCTACACGCCAGCCACAAGAGAGTAGGGGCTGGCGAGGTAAGAGCCTGGGTTTGATCATTCTCTGAAGGCGCAAGGGTTTTCTTTTGCTTGGGCACAAGAAGGAGAGGTGTCCTTGGCATGGGCCATTTTCTTTTGTTTATTTTCTTCTTTTTCCTTTTCTTTTCTTTCTTTTCTTTCTTCTCCTCTTTATTCTTCTTGCTCTTCTTCTCCTTCTTCTCTTCGCCTTTTTCTTCTTCGGACGACCTTTTCTTCTCCTGCATGGCATGACCGTCTGTCTTACCTTTCTCTGAAGGCTTACCAAGGTTGGGAGGATGAATTGTGGTAGAAATCATGAATGAGCGCCCTTGAACATGGGAACGTTCATGGGACATCAAGAATTATCGATGTGAGTGGGTATCAGTAGGAAATCAGTCCAAAGCTGGTTGGGGTGAGCCTGAGCCCAAGAGCGGACGGTTTCAATTTGGGCCAGCTCCTGAATTGATAAAGGCTCCATGTTCACCCACAAGCTCTTATCATCAGGAAGGACGGCCCTAATTGGAAAATCTCTTAAACGAGCTTCAGAGACGGGAAACTCCCAACCCTGGCCAGTGACAAAAGGAACCTACTCGTCAAATTCTTGGCATTTGAATGCCGAGTCTTGAATCGGGCCAATGTTTGCCACTTGTCCTTCTTGCGAAAACTAACAGTATTGCCCTTGGTGGTAGGACTCACATTGTAAAAAGATAAAAATTTTCGAACAGTCAAATTGGGGTAAATATCCCCGAGAGGTTCCAAAGCCATGCGAAAAACCACGCAGGCACAGAGAAAGGCTCTCAGTGCGAAAGGATGGAGTTAAGCGGTTGCCAAACCTAGCGAGTCTAAAATGTTACGAAGGGGGCGACAGAAATGAAGTCTCAGACCACGAAAACAAAAGGGAAGTGGTTAAGGTAACTTTATCAGCGAACCCTTCGTCATCACAGCACCCAGACGAAGGAACATCCAGCACCACATCTTCAGGGATGTGGTATCCTCCCTAATCGCTGGGAGATGCTTTTGCCTCAATGCAGAATGCCACTCGTACCCATCGAAGACTGGGATTTCTGGTGCAGGGGAAGGTTGCTTAGAGCTACCACCCTATTCGACTATGGAATCTTGGAAAGAAATATGGCAAGGAAATAGGTGAGACAAGACGGGTAGATGCCAAGAAGTAAGAACAAGGATAAGCATGAGCTAGAATGAAAATAGTGAAGGTAGTAAAAGAAAGAATGAGCAAGAATGGCAGACGGGTATTTAAAAGAAGCGAATACAAAATGCTAGCCATAGGCATCATGACCTGACACAGGAGCATGAAGGTAACCATCACACAGAATTCTTACTGATGCAACATTAACAATTAATCATGAGGGACTCTTCAATTTCTAAAAATGTGAAGAAATAGCGGGGTATGTAGTGGTTGCCATATGGGCTAAGGACTGTTTGAAAACAAGGCTTGGAACAAAAAGGGCCCATGGCAAGGTATGAGGAAATAAATAAATAATTATATGATGATTATAAAGATGTTTTTGAAAATTGTCAACATAAAATTCCCCATACCATAGAGCGAAGGGAATTAGCAGGGTAGCTGGAGGGCCTATTTTGTATTTAAGCCCAACATAAAAATCCTCTACAAGTAGGCTTGAACTAAAAGGCCCAACAAAGATCTGCAAACTACGTGCCACTTTATTTGGGAAGAAACAAGTTTCATGCACGTACGTAACTGTTTCAGTTGCATAAAGATAAACCCAGCATAGGATAAACCTTGCATGAGATAAACATCACAGAATAGTGATCTCATATAATAATGATCTAGTCTACAGGTATCCCCTATATATATACCAGGTAACTACAAAAACAAGGATAAACTGAATTATACACTTTTAAGAGATATTATACTGACTTAAGTATCAAAGTATTTTTAGGTGCATTCACCTGAAAAAAATTTATTTAAGAAATTAAAAAAATAAAAATACATAAAAAATAAAAATTATTTTTATTCTTATCGAGATAGGTCTCGTGCTACAGGCTCATTCTGCAAATTCAGATATCGTAATCATTGTTTTGACTATTAGAGTCAATACCCTCGAGGCCTTTACAGGAGAAGAGTACTTGTTGATACTTTCGTAGATATTTTCGTAGGATATTACCATGATGGTGACACCAATGACTAAGAATCTAATGAATCCCAAAAGTAATAATTTTTATTTTATACAGATATGATATTTGTAGTCGTGGTTGTGTAAATGGTGTGCAGTCGCTTTGAAAAAAATGAATTAATATGGGATCCACTTAAAAAAAAATTATTTTTATAACTTTTTTTTATTCATTCCGTACAACCGTTTACCTCCCACTTGCATGTGCCGACTACATGTAGCAGTTTCGTTTTTTAAAAGCAGCAGGGCTTGTTATTTTTTATTTTATTGGCAATGCATTCCAAGTCATGGGATACCACAAAAATTAAGAAGTGATACATATATATATATATACACACTATGTGGAAGTAACATGTAAAGTACGTTTGTCTAATTTTATGAAATGATTATTTGTAAAAAATAATATATATTTTATAAAAATTCTTGATGTCACTTAATAATTTAAGGCATATTGGAGAAAATAAAAAAATTAGTTCAAAATATCATATAATCCAATACATGTTTATAACATCCATAATTTTAGCAAAGATGTATACGGAAAATTTAATAAAAGTCTAACACAAACGGTAGTTCAAAATATGTGTCGTTTGATGTTTGTATTATTATTCATCAATTTATGTCATCTTATAGACGATCAATAGAGATAACATTGAAATTCTTATTTTGCTGTTGGTTGAGTCGATCAGGGACAACATAAAGTTAAAACATAATCTTTTTATAAAATTTGTGATATAATATTTTCTATATAGAGCATATATATAAATTCTAAAATATATTTTGAAGTTGTTGGCCGAATTTACTCTTTCTTGATTAGTTCAAGGATTACGGCTTTTGTTACGTACCCATCATAGCAAGCCCACGTGTGGAATATGACTTAGCGGAAACTACGTCCTACTACCATGGGGAAAAAATAAACACTTTGATTAAACACACTTATATTATATATTATATGAGATTTTTAAATTTGGAATATTCAATAATCTGAATTAATGAAACGAATAATACACGTATATTATAGTAAGAGATTCACGTCTTATGCACCTAATACACGTGTATATGTTAAGAAAAAAGAGAAAAATATAATAACTAATCTTTAATTACTTATTATTGTATAAACTATTAAGTATTATAATTATTGTGATTAATAAATCATATAACAACATTGAATACTATCTCTCTCAATATTTATGTCTTCATTTTATATGCAAAACCGTTAAAACAAACGGTGTTAACTTTAACAGAAAGACAAGAAAAACCGTTAAAATAAGATTTTCCGTTTTATACACACTTTTTATATATAGAAGATATATATATATATATATTAGGAAGGTCATCACGTGTACAGTTAACAAAAGTTTTTTAAAAAATAAAAATGATACTAAATAATAAATGAGGAGAGATAAAAATATTTAAACAGATTTAAAAGAGATCATAAATTTACGAAAACTTAGTATTTATTTAGAATCAAAGAAGAGAAGACTATAGTCCAATTGATAAATCCAAACTCATTTTTAGCATTATTATTTAACACACCTAAAAGCCAAAATAAATTAATTTACTTCTCAAAAATGATCCACAAAAAAATTTTAATTAATTTTTTTAAAAGGGAAATTATTATGGTTAATTTTAATAATTATAATTCGATGCATATGTTGTGCATTTGTTAATTATAAAATAAATATATAATGTGATAATTTTAAACTAATAAATTACAGTACTAAGTTTCAAATAACTTAATAATATCATTATTAAACTAAGAATTGAAGGAAACAAAATGCTCTTTAAAAGAAACAATCAATATTATAAAAATTTAAATATCACATATTTTCAGATATATGTTAGTAGATAATAATTTCATCATTGCATAACCTCAAAGACGATATAATTCTTAGTTTTAGAGATCAAAATGTATCAATTTCATATATCTCAAAATTTTTGATAACCTTTTTTTAAAACATTAATAAAACAGGAGCACTTTTTAATTCTAAATTTATAACTAATCACATGTAAAATAGTCAGAAGCAAAAGCAATATAATGTCAAATATTAAAATGTAACAAGTAAATTTAATAATCACATAATTTAAAACTGAAGAAAATAACATGTCGCCCAAGATTAATGTTTATTTCTTTAAGAGTTCACTATTTTCATAAAAATTTTATGAAGAGTTAGTATTTTTTACGAATTTTTTTTTTTTTTATATGGGTCAATTTTTAAAGTGGTGTCTTTTTTTGTGCACATGAGAAGCCCAAAACTTAACATCAAAAGTCCAAAACTGAACATGGGCGATGAACCGACCGAAATCCTCATTAGTGAAATGCAAATAGAATGCTCGATATATCAAGGATTGGCTTCCCTTTTGTTCCATGTCCTTCATATAGTATTTCAAACTTCCGTCCAAGATGTTTTTAAAAACATTATGTTACATATCATTTATAGGTTTGACCTTAGACTCGATAATATAAAACAGTGGAATTTATTTAAAATATAACTTTAAAAAACATAAATAATTTGACCATATAATTATAACATAAAGTCCCATCCTTTATACTAAAAAACATAAAGACATTATAATACAATTCAAATTGTAAATAAGCTTCAAATCTCGAAATTAATTTGAGGTCAATAAATAAATTTTCAGATAATTCAAATTAAAGAAAATAAAATGCAGTCCAATATTAAAATTTAATTTTTCAAGATTTACACCTTTTTCATAAAAATTTTATGAAGACTTTGTGTCAATTTGCAAGAAAAAAAAAGGTAGAGATAATTTGTGATAAATTTTTTACGTAGGCAGAATTTTCAAATGGTCCATTTTATAAGTGTAAAGCCCAAAAAAAAAAAATAATAATAAATAAATAAAAAGAAAGCCCAGCCCCCTATTGAGTACCATAACGTTTAATGGAAACCATCAAACTCTAATTTTTTTTGTGATCTTCTTCTTTCTCTCTCTTCCCATTACAACAAAAAAGACTTTTTGGGACGATTTCATCTTAGGACGAAATGAAAATCGTTCCAAAAAGTAAAATTTAGGGACAAATTTCATATTTCGTGCCAAAACAATGACGGAATGTTTGTAACGTTCGAACACGTTCGAACAATCTAGTTAGGGACGAAATATTTTGTCCTAAAAAATTAAACCGTTTGAACAGTAATGATTCAATATTTGAATGGTTAAATTTAATCGTTCAACCCTAGATTTTGGTTCGTTAACCAAAATTTTTTTGAGGGAAATTGCTATATCGTTCGAAAGACTTAGGCCCCGTTTGGAAACTAAACTACTCTCAACTCCTCTCAACTCACTTCATCTCATCATTACACCTTTTTCAAATTCCAATACACTTCTAATATTTAAAATTTAACTTTTTCAAATCCCAATACACTTATTTTATTTAAAATTAATATTTTAATAATATTTTATTCAACTCAACTCAATTCAACTCAACTCAACCCAACCCAACATCCAAACCCAACCTTAGAAAAGAGGAGAGAGAGAGTGTATCCAGATATGATCAAGAAAAACAAGATAGAGAGATAGAATTCAGCAGTTAATATCCAGAACCAAAGATGTCTCTGATACCAGAAACAGCGGAATCAAGTGAAGATTAGAGAAATAGAGACAGAGAAGATAGATATTATGAACAAGGCAAGATCAAAGGTAATCATGAACAATATATGTGGAGGCTCGGCCTACCAATGCATGAAATGTTCAATGTAAAAACAGAGTAATGAAATAAAACTTCAAATATTTTATTTCAATATAAACAAATATAAACAAGTTTCAAAATGAAACTGGATAAAAGTACAAGCTTAAGAATTCAAAAGAAAACAAGTTTGTAAGGAGGCTAGAAGTTTATCAGGGAGTTTGGAGTTCTCTCTGGGATAGTTGCCGATCAAATTGGCTGTGTCCAATAAATGAAATGAGGAGTCCTTTTATAGAGTAAGGAAGCTCCTGTACAAGATAGAATCGTCCCGTGAATCACGGGGGTGAATAGTGAATGAATAGTAACTTTTTGTCACTATTTACTCATGATAGCAGACAGTTGTCGAAAGTAGTTTGTCTTCTTCCGCCGAAAGTAAAATATTCTTTTTGCACCGAAAGCATATCTGTCTTTAATAATGCAAAGTGGTCTTTTATCCAGTTTCATTTTGAAACTTGTTTATATTTGTTTATATTGAAATAAAATATTTGAAGTTTTATTTCATTACTCTGTTTTTACATTGAACATTTCATGCATTGGTAGGCCGAGCCTCCACATATATTGTTCATGATTACCTTTGATCTTGCCTTGTTCATAATATCTATCTTCTCTATCTCTATTTCTCTAATCTTCACTTGATTCCGCTATTTCTGGTATCAGAGCCATCTTCGGTTCTGGATATTAACTGCTGAATTCTATCTCTTTATCTTGTTTTTCTTGATCATATCTGGAGACACTCTGTCTCTCCTCTTTTCTAAGTCTTACTACAGTCTAGTTCACGGCCGCCACCGCAGCCGAATACATTAGCGTCCAGAAGAGCTCCTAGATTGCCGTGTTTTGCCGAGGGACAGGCGTTTTAGGCATGTGGAGTGAGGTTGGGTTAATGTTGTGGCCCTCCGGTATGTGCGGAGGTTGCTGCTAGGGGTAGTATTGACCTAGGTCTAGGAAGGACCCTGAGTTTTGCTTCAGTTGTGACCAAGACGAACAAGATGTTTAGATCTAGTTCGTTAGTTAGTTCCAGGTCGGCTTTGCCCCCTGATATAATTAACGAAGAAGATTGTGAAATCTCAGAAAATGAGACTGAGATTGATGATATAGATCAATGGCACATGCCAAAAATCAAGGTTAATTCCTTATATCACCAACCTTGGTTTAAGTTTAATTCGAAGAGTATGTCCCAGGTTAAAACTGTGGAACAGATTTTTCCCGTATCCAATACGCAAGAACAATGCGTATTATTTAAAAAAGAATTGATAAAATCTTTTAAAGAAAAAGGTTTTAAATTCATGCATATTGCATCTGTACAAGTAGCAGTAAAACCTTTGATCCGAAAAGGTATCAATGCTTCTGTTCTTTTATGTTTACGTGATGGTCGTTTTAAAGATTTTGAGGACAGTGCTTTAGGCCTTGTCCAAACTTCTCTTATGAATGGCCCCATTCATTTTGATTGCTATCCTAACTTAACCATTGATTTATATGATAAACATGTGTTGTCTGCATTAATTTTGAATGTTCTAACCTCTGGTTTTAACATGAAAGAAGGCAGTAGACCCATGGTATTAGTTTACCGTATATACTATAGAGTTCTGACTTCTAGCCTTGAACCCAAGGTAAAAATTAGATCTCCAAAAAATGAGACCTTGTTGGTATGCAGTTCTACTGAGGACGCCAACATCAAAACACCTAGGAAACTCTATTGGAAGGATATACAACTTCCAAAGGAATGGATCCTTAAGGAAGAGCTTCCTCCACGGGAAATTCAACCTAAGGAACAAAACCTAGATTATATCCAGCAGTATCTCGATGGTACTGTAAAGATATCTTTTGGACCAACTAGTTCTAATGAAAGAAGAAATTCTTTTGCTGGATCTAGATCTTCTACTGATTCGGACCGGGTTCCTAGAGATTTAAATCTCAATCGATACTTGGAAGAGCAACAAAGATCTTCTCGTCCGATTCTTATAAAGGAGTATCAACCAGCTGACACTCCTGTTAACCCAGATCTAAAGTTGAAAGGAATTTCAACTCAGTCCCAGGTTACATCTGCCATGTATACTGTTGGGGATAAATCCGTACAGGAAGAAGCACAAAAAGAAGATAATGATTCATTATCTCCTACCGCTTTGGATATGGTTGCTCCTGTTCATCCTCAATTATTGATGATGAGCCGAGTAGATTATCCTGATGACATAC
This sequence comes from Carya cathayensis, assembly GCA_011037825.1. Classification (NCBI taxonomy): domain Eukaryota; kingdom Viridiplantae; phylum Streptophyta; class Magnoliopsida; order Fagales; family Juglandaceae; genus Carya; species Carya cathayensis. The sequence goes on along the minus strand of QGSO01000245.1, from coordinate 1,371,753 downwards.
TAACCCATGATTCTATTGATATGGTTTCTTTGCTTGCTGAGTTTAAATCTGCTGAAAACCGTGATAAGAGAAAAACTTATTGTGAGATTTACTCAACTCCCGAGAAACAGAAGATTCGAAGAAAATGGATGAATAAGATGGTTGCCATTAACAAGCATATCTTATTCTTTGATTTTCTTGAGAATCATTATGCTTCTAAGAAGGATGATTTAAAGAAAGCTTTAAATGTTTTAAAATCAAATTTTATCAAAGAAGAAGGCAGGACTGTTATAAAAACCAGCCACCCTCCTTTAGAAACTATCCTGATTTCTCACCAAGGAGTAGAGGTAAAAGCTTCTCCTTTTAAGATTTCAAAACCAAGAGAAAATGTTTTGTTGGAAACTCGAAAGATTGTCGAACAAAACAATTTTGTCAACCAATCTCTCCATACAATAGGTCAACAACTAGACCGTATAGAGAATATGGTTGAAACACCTATTTTCCAAAAACCTGCCAAGATGATTGAAAAACCTTTGGTTATCTTACCAAAGAGAAGGCCAAAAATTGCTTTCACACCGGCCGATAGTACTCTCGATAAGCTTAATCGAATGCTTGCTAGTATTAAGCAAGAAGCTAAGCAAGAAGGACCCTCTGTCAGTACCCTAGACAAAGACAGCAAAGGGGTTAATTTTGATGATTCTTTTTCTGTGAAGACTTTGGATGATGATGGTTTGTCGGATGACACTTTCTCTGATAATTCCTTAGTACAGAAAATAGACTTAATTCAAAGTGGTTTTCAGGATCTTTCTCTGGAAAGACCCACTGTTGCCAGACTCTATTCGAAAGGACCTACTCCCATTGGTCTTACGAAGAACTGGTATTCTAGACCCACACCCCCTGACCTACAGTTCGAGGAAAGAGGTTTCCAATCTCAATTCTCGGTTTCTGCTGACCAAATGTATGAATGGAATATTGATGGATTATCTGAGCAGGAAATCCTCAATACTGTCCAACGTATGTCTATGGTTGCTCAAGCCTATATCAACAACAATATTAGCCAGACTAACATTGTTGATATCCTGACCAATGGATTCTCAGGGACAAACACCTCACCGACGCTGCAAAAGGGGAAATTCGTTCCGCAATCAAAAAGACTGAAGAAGGTTTCCCTGTGTTTGACGAAAGAGTAGGACAAGGAGAGTCCGATGCTGTCAACACCCTGATTTATACCTTGATTAAACATTTTGTTGGAACACCTTCCAACATAACAAATCGTATCTCTGATTATTTAAACAATCTAAGATGCAATAAGATGTCTGACTACCGTTGGTATAAAGATGTCTTTATGTCCAGAGTTATGCTTCGAGATGACTCTAACATGCCTTATTGGAAGGAGAAATTCATCGATGGATTACCTCGTTTGTTTGCCATTAAGGTTAAGGATTCACTTACTAATGCCTCGGGTTTTCTGAATTATAATGATTACACTTATGGTGATATTATAAGTCTAATTCAAAAGCTTGGTATTAGCATGTGTAATGATCAAAGAATGATTGCCTAACAGATGAATGATAGAAAGAAAGCCAAATATGAAATGGGAAACTTTTGTGAACAATTTGGCCTTCCTCCTATTGCCCCATCTAGGCAACATAAGAAAACTATCAAAAAGTTTTCTAAACCTCGTGGGAGTCACAGGAGAATACCCCGTGATGAATTTTATCAAAAACCTGTTTCAAAATCGATTTCCAAGAAGAAACCCTTTCAAAAATGGTTTTCTAAAACTCCCTCCAAGGGAACATGTTTTACTTGTGGCAAGAAAGGACACTTTGCAGATAAGTGCCCTAAAAAGCCCAAGATCAAGAAAAAACTTAATGAGTTGCATATTAATGCCGCTGATCAAGAAGATCTGTTTCGACTCCTCGAAAATGGATCTCCTACATCTTCGGATAAGGATGAACTAAGTTCTGACGATTCAAGTTATCGTTCAGACTCTGATCATTCCAACTCACCAAATATTAAGTTTAGATGTAATGATTCCTGTTGTAAACCTGAAAGGAAAACAGTTCATGTTTTAGATCAGGATCCCAATGGGAAAAAGATTTTGACAAAAGAGGAAGAACATGAAAACATGCTCTTATCTCTTATCGCACAAATTGAAAACCCTGAGCTGAAAGAGAAGTATCTCAAACAGCTTAAAAAGAACATGACTCACAATGAGTCTACGTCTTCAGGGAAGATTTCTTTTGAAGAAACTTTGGGACGTTTTCAAAAACAAAAACCCAAAGAAATTTCTATAAAAGATTTACAAAACGAAATTTCTCTTGTTAAAAAGGAAATTTCAGAACTCAGAGAAGAGGTTAAAACCCTTAAATCTGAGAATACATCTTTTAAACAAGATTTACTTAAATTAAAAATACAAAATGAATTTGATCAAAATCCTTCAGGCAATGAATCAAATGATTCAGATCATGGTGAACCATCTGATTCTAATAAGGATGTTTGTGTGCTTCGCCATTCTGCCCCACAGAAATGGTTTTGTTTGGTAGAGATTATTGTTGCTCATGATAACAAATTCTTTGCTATTGCCCTGATTGACTCAGGTGCTGATTTGAACTGCATCCGTGAAGGATTGGTTCCTACCCAGTACTTTGAAAAGTCCGAAGAGAATTTATTCTCGGCAAACGGATCTAAGATGAAGATTCGTTATGAGCTAAATAATGCTCATGTCTGCCAGGACAATGTTTGTTTTAAAATTTCATCTGTTTTGGTTAAAGACATTTCACATGATGTAATTTTGGGGATGCCTTTCCTTAACATGATTTACCCTTTTCTTTTTGAACATGATGGGATCACCACTGACCCATTTGGACAGAAAGTTAAATTTAAATTTGCTTCCAAATATGAACGTGATTGTTACAGAAAATCTTTGTCTTTGCTTTCTGCTAAAAGAAAACATCTTGATTTTCTAAAACAAGAAATTAAATTTAAACGTGTTTCCAAAAATTTGAAGGATCCTTTGCTTCAGGCAAAGATCACTGATTTTCAAAAGGTTTTGATTTCTTCTGTTTGTTCAAACCTTCCTACTGCTTTCTGGCATAGGAAGAAACATGAAGTTTCTTTGCCTTACATAAAAGGATTTTCAGAATCCAAAATACCCACCAAGGCGAGACCTATTCAAATGAATAGGGAAACCCTTGAGTTTTGCAAAACTGAGATTAAGGATCTTCTTGCTAAACGTATCATTAGGCATAGCAAGTCACCTTGGTCGTGTGCAACATTTTATGTCCAGAAAAAAGCTGAGATTGAGCGAGGGGCACCCCCGTCTGGTCATAAATTACAAACCCCTGAATGAAGTCTTAGAGTGGATTAGGTACCCTATTCCCAATAAACAAGACTTGATTCAAAGATTAGAAAGTGCAGTCGTGTTTTCTAAGTTTGACCTTAAGTCTGGATTTTGGCAAATCCAAATTAGAAAGTCAGACCATTACAAGACTGGTTTCACCACCCCTCTGGGTCACTATGAGTGGAATGTTATGCCATTTGGGCTAAAGAACGCTCCTAGTGAATTCCAAAATATCATGAATGACATCTTTTCGTCATTCACCCTGTTCACCATCGTCTACATAGATGATGTGTTTGTATTCTCCAAAGCTATTGATGAACATTGGAAACATCTTGAAACGTTCCTTGCAGTCATAAAAAGAAATGGACTTGTCCTATCTGCTTCGAAAATGAAATTATTCCAGACCAAGATTAGATTCCTTGGTTTCGACATCTTTGAAGGGAAAATCAAACCTATCCAACGAGCTATCGAGTTTGCTGACAAATTTCCAGATGTTATTCTTGATAAGAACCAACTTCAAAGATTCCTTGGTTCTTTAAATTACATCTCTGACTTCTATCAGGATATGAGAAAACAGTGTCGACCCTTGTTCGCGAGACTAAAATCTAATCCTGCTCCGTGGACTGATGTTCACACCAAACTTATCCAGAAAATCAAGACACATGTCAAAACTCTTCCGTGTCTTGGTATTCCTGTTTTAAATAGCTTCAAGATTATCCAGACTGACGCTAGTGACACAGGCTATGGCGGCATCTTGAAACAAGTTGTTTCACCAGGTTCCTCCGAACAAATCGTTCGTTTCCACTCCGGAACTTGGAATCATGCACAGCATAACTATAGTACTATAAAAAAAGAAATACTATCTGTTGTTTTGTGCATATCTAAATTTCAATCTGATTTACTTAATCAAAAATTCCTCTTGAGGATTGATTGCAAGTCCGCAAAGGAAATTTTAGAAAAGGATGTTAAAAACATTGCATCAAAACAGATTTTTGCACGATGGCAAGCTGTTTTAAGTGTTTTTGATTTTGACATTGAATTTATTAAAGAATCGGATAACTCCATCCCTGATTTTCTTACCCGTGAATTTCTTGCAGAAAAACCGTGAGTAAGAAGAAGAAACCTGGAGGACTTCCCAGTTCCTCCTCCTCCTCATCAATGTCCAAGTTGTTAGGGCCTCCGGTTCCAACAACTCTTTTGACCACGGCTTCCTCCCCACTGGAGATAGCCAATAGATTTACCAGTCTGGGACAAGTTCCCAGATTGGTTACCCCTGCCTCATTTGCTTCAACCTTAGCCACACCCTGTGACCCTTTTGCTAATCCATTAGCAGTAACAGGACCCCGGCTGGCAAGCAGATTTATCAGCGCCAACAAGGCGCCCTATCACAAAAAAGTGTGGTTTGATAACCTGTTTTATATTGAGAGATCAATTAAAACAGACCCTTATCAGATCGCAATTGAATATTTTCCACGAGATTTTCACTGGATCCCTGACAATCCAACCAAAGATCTCAAGTTTTATCTCGGAATCATGGTAAAAACCAATTCCGTTCTTATCAAACTGATTTTTGATAAATTTGACAAATCAAAAATCATTTTTCATAACTGTCAGATCAACCATGTTTTGACGGAAGAAGAATGGGTCACCCACCCTTCTACCTCCAAAACTCTTGTCCAGGAAACGGGTATTGTTTATAATTATTATGATTATATTCAGGCCTGGTTTAAATTTCCTCTTTATCAAACCCCAGATTTTTCACACTCTTGGTTCTTTTCCTTTGGACGAAGAAGCAAAAATGTCTTTCCTCTGTGGTTTCAACGATGGTGGGGCTCTTTTGGTTCCAGCATTGAAATATTTCCAGATGATCTTCAGCAGGTCATCAAGCATTTTTCAATATCCAACAAGGTAAAAGGGCGAGAAGCCAGATTACATTCTCTTATCCACTTCTGTGCCAAATACAAAACCCCATGGATTTGTAGATGAACATATGAAAAGCATAGCGATTTATTGGTCCGTCAATATTTCGTTAAATGGTGGGATAAATTCGTCTCAGACGAAATTATCTCCAGAGTATCCTCAGATTTTCCACTTGTGGTACCAAATCTGAAGTGCAAGGAGGAATTTCCTTCTCCTTCACCTATCCAAGCCATAGTACCCTATCCTACTTTGACAGGTGGCGAACAGGCTTCAGAATCACAGAGTTCTTCATCCAAGCAGAAGAAAACATCTTCAGTTAAAAAGAAGAATTCAACAGAATCACCATCCTCAAAAGAAAAGTCATCAACGGATCTTTCGAGTACAGATCTACTCCAACTGCTGCAGACCAAACTCAAAGAAGAAGAGAAGGCCCGCAACAGTGAAGATTCAGCTGCAGAAGGGTCACAAGCGTCATCAGACTTAGATCCCTACAGCAATGTTTTTGGCCATGACTCAGAAGACTATCCACACTTGGGAGATGATTGAGTAATGACCAAACTGTCCAGCGCTACCGAGACTTCAGTGCACTATCCAGCTGTCACTCCACCAGCTTCTACTTTAGGGGCGGAAAGGTGATGGAATAATTACTCTTAGGCCACTTTGCATTATTAAAGACAGAGATGCTTTCGGTACAAAAAGAATATTTTACTTTCGGCGGAAGAAGACAAACTACTTTCGACGACTGTCTGCTATCACTATTCATTCACTATTCACCCCGTGATTCACGGGATGATTCTATCTTGTACAGGAGCTTTCTTACTCTATAAAAGGACTCCTCATTTCATTTATTGGACAGTCGTTCGAATGATGAATCAACACTGTTCGAACTTGATTTGAAGGAATGGTGACCATTTTTTTTTAAATTTTTGGCAGAATTATATTTATATTAACTAGTAATTATAAGAAATTGGTCAATTAAATAATAGGAACAATATAAATTAATAATTAGTTCAGAAAATATAAAATAATACTAAGTCATAGTTAAATACTGAATTTACAAAACATAAAATATTGGTCATGCTAAAAACAAAAAATAAATAAATAAAAGTGAGAAAGTACTAATTAAGACCTCAAGTCTTTGCACACTTCATCGATTGCAGTTATACGTTCCTCTATTTGTGTCAATCGAGTACTGATGGTAACTTGAGTCGTAGACATGGCATCAAACTCTGTACGTAACTCAGAGATGCTAGCAGTAATCTCTGTACGAAGCACAAACACATCAAAATGGCTCTCCATATGCACTGCATCGATCACCACTGATGTTTGTTCGCTGATCGCTGCACGCATGATCTCGGCTATCTCCTCACAAGTAACGCTGTGTATTGATGCCTCAGGCTGTATGGATGTCTCAGCAGCTGTCCCTCCATGATCTCTCAGCTGTGCGTCTCTCTGGGGATCAACTGGTTTTGAAACATGTCCACGAAGTCGTAGTCTCGAGTGTCCCATGCTACGTGAGAGGGTGGTGCTGTTTATCAGTCTCATCGGCTCCCATTTAAGCTCGGCAACATCAGGTACAAACAGTAGAAATCAGGTGATCAGAATTCCGAATGGTAGTATATCTATCAAAATGTATCAGGACTTTGATCGAATCCTATCAAATATATACCCCACTAGGTCGATAGGAATGTCACGAGTGACTCGTATCATAAATTTAATCCGATCAATGCCAACCTCTATCTTGTGCTGCTAAAGGTCAATGTTGTTGGCGATTATCAAATTCAGAATCTTGAAGAAAGAAGATAGATCTACCTGTTTAATGCTCTTCGTCCCGTCATACGGTGGAGCATCTGGACCAACGACCAAATCCCTCACTTCATGATCAGCAAGGGTATCGACCTCATCAGTATAAACTGATGCCTCCTCCTCAGCTGTCTCCATCCCAGTTGAAGGATTAGACTCTCTAGACACCACCTTCGAATATGCATCTAGTAGCCTAGGAATACCGAGATGCTCAGCAAGTCCATCTTGTGAAAATACAACTGAAACTCCTCAGACAGAGATCCTGTATGCCCCTTGGTCATTTGGGTTGGTACTACCGAGTTCTCTATAGAACTCAACAACAATGTCAATATAAGAGATTGGCTCCCATGCTTCCTCCCGCTCATCTAGGATAGGTCCCCAAGCATGGTCGCTGAAAACTGATGGCAGGAAATGACCCTCCTAGACAAGACTTTGGAAATCAGAAATCTTCATCGGTTGCTGATCTAGTGAAACAGTCCTCTCCCTGCGTGGACCACTACTAGTCTCAGCATGATTGCGTCGCTTACGTCCTGCCATAGAAGAAGACATTATAATCGACCTAAAATTAAAAATTAAAAATTAGATATACAACATTAACGATAAAAATATAATAAACAACTATTTACAATACTTGCATACGAATATCAATTTAATAAAGTGAGACATTGTGAACAAAAGAATTTTGAATAATTATTTAATATTAATTAGATTAATATTAATAGAAATTTAATAGTTAACAAAATGTGATAAATTTCTATATTAATTTAATTATAATATAGAAATTATTCTCGTTAAGATTTAATGGAACTACAATATGGAATAAAAATAACGATTCACTAATATTACTAAATTTAATTATACCGTTTGAACTCTTAAAATAGTGCTCAAACGGTACCTTTACCATTCAAACGTATAAACCAATGATTGTGATTGGATTGGCTCCTACGGGTTGAACGTCTAAAATAACGTTCGAATGTTTAACTATTATCGTTCAAACTCCTAAAATTGTGCTCGAACAGTACTTGTACAGTTTGAACGTATAAAACAACAGTCGAATGGGATTGGATTGGCTTTTAAAGTTTGATCGTCTAAAACAACGTTCGAATGATTAACTATTACCGTTCGAACGTTGTTTATAACATTCAAACGGTATCTGAATTGATTTCAGAGATGATGCTGAGTCGACTCAGCCATTGAAATCCATGGATTTTTCACCAAAATAATACATAAAAACCTAAATGAACCTTCCTACAATAGATTAAAGCAAATCTAAGGTAAGTATTGATGGATAAATTGCTTTATTCTAATTCAAACAAATAATCCATCAAAAACCTAAATATAAACAGTAAAATGGTTAGAAAAAGAAGAGTATTGGTACTTAAAGGAAGAGGCTTCGACTGGGTACTGTTCACGGCAGTGAGGACAGCTTTGAATGGTGGAGATAGATGGTTAAAGCCTTGAAAATGGTTTTGGAAATTTCAGTATGGCATCCGTGAAAATGACGTCCGCAGCAAGTTATATATACAAATACGTTCAACCGGTTATGTTAATGCGTTTGAATGGTTAACTGAAAATTAAACATTTAAATACAATATATACTATATTATTTAATATATTATAATATATCATAATAATTTATTATGATATTAAATATTATATATTATAATATATGTTATTATATATATAATATACGATATATAGTTATTATGTTTAATATAGTATATATTATATTATATGTAATATATTATATTATATATATAAATAATATACTATAAGTTATATGATGTAGTATAATGTAGTATATAATATATTATATACTAGCATAGTATTATACTTCATATATGTGATATTAAAGGTCACATTATATATGGTAGTAAATATATGTTATGACTTATCTAGTATATTAACATATTATATTTTAGTTATAGTCTAATTAGATGACACGAAATATTCTAGCACTATAGATGACACTATATATGATAGTATATATATGTTATATATAGTCTAATATATTAACATATTATGTTTTAGTTTTAGTCTAATTAGATGACATTATATATGTTAGTATTATAGATGACACTATATATGATAGTATATACATGTTATATATTAATATTATATTAACATATTATATTTTAGTTATAATCCAATTAGATGACACTGTATATGCTAGTACTATAGATGAGACTATATATGATACTATATAGATGCTATATATAGTCTAATATATATATATATATACTCTACTATAATATTAGATGTAGTATGATATTATATATTATATTTTACTATAATATAATATATAATATGCTTGATTATATATTATAATATGATATTACTATGTTACTAAACTATAGTATCATCTAATATGTCTATATATATTAATGTTGTTCTTTGATTTAAAGGTATAGTGTAAAATTTTTTTTATTAAACATTTACCAAACCGTTCGAACAGTTAATAATAAGCGGTTGAACAGTTTGGTAAATGGGCATTAACATTCAAACTTACTATTTATACGTTCGAACGTGAAACTTCGGGAGGGAAATTTTTTCTGCTTAATTACTTCACGTTCGAATGTTTAGTAAATAACCGTTTGAACAGTAAGTATTCTACATTTACACGATAGAACCTCACAATCTCGCTCTTCTCCCGCCACTGTTAGTCTTGCTCCCGACATAACCAGAGCCAAATCTCCCAACCAGCGCGATTCTCCCTCAATCCAGCCTCCAAATACTACTAGTTTTCATCTTACTCTTATATTTTCCGATTAATTTGTTATTTTTACTGCTTTTTGGGGAGTATTTTCGCTTTGGGTACAATTCTCCTTGCATTTTCATCTCTCAAAACCAGGTATGCTAGCATATTCTAATTTTAGTTTGAATATGATAATTTTCAATGTTAGAAATTTGTTTGTTTTTTTTATATTGTGTGTTTTCGTTTGCTATGAGTTTGTGATTAATTGGGTTTTCTGTTGTTGAAGATGATTGGAATCTGGAATAAACCCATTCGAATGGTACACAATTACCGTTCGAACGTTTATGTTATGTACGGACATTGTATAACACCGTTTGAACGGAACATTATGCATCAATTAATTTACAATTAGAAATTAGAATATATAAGGATAGTTATCATATTCAAAAATAGTTTAAAAATACTTGAACCAAGTAAAAATACAAATAGGAAATATTAAATCTTTAAATAAAAATAAAAATAGTTAAGACTTAATAATAATTAAATATTTAATTCTAAATTAATAAAATGAAGTATTTTAAGATTTAATAATACTTAAATACTTAATATTTAAAAATACAAATAGTTAAGATTAAAATATTACTAAATCTTTAAAATAAAATAAAAGTAGTTAAGATTTAATAATACTTAAATACTTAATATTTAAATTAATAAAATGAAGTATTTTAATTAAATTACTACTAAATCTTTAAATTAAAATAAAAATAGTTAAGATTTAATAATACTTAAATATTTAATTCTAAATTAATAAAATGAAGTATTTTAATTAAATTACTACTAAATCTTTAAATTAGAATACAAATAATTAAGATTTAATAATACTTAAATATATAATTCGTAATTAATAAAATGAAGTATTTTAATTAAATTACTACTAAATCTTTCAATTAAAATACAAATAGTTAAGATTTAATAATACTTAAATATTTAATATTTAAATTAATAAAATGAAGTATTTTAATTAAAATACTACTAAAATTTTCAATAATGCTTAATAATTAGAGTTTTTGTTGTATTGTGGCATAAATAATATGTTGTTATTGTTTGAAATATGTTAGCATTTCTTGTTTTGTTTATTCATCAAAATAAACCTTAGACTCGTTCAAGAGTTATCAATCTGGATGAATGCTTGATTGATAACTCTTGAATTGCTCAGAGTTGACAGTTTGGGATTGTAAGATCATTCTTGCAAACTATCGAACCAAATTTGTTATCATCCAGCATTATAATTTTGGTAGACTCATCCCTTGTTCCCTAGATATGCAGTTTCGGTGATGGTGTATCAATGTGTTAATCGTTGGTGCAAACAACCAAATGAGCATATTTGGAGAACTATGAGGAGATGCTGCCGAAATTTTGTTGGACCTGATAGATAATAGATCATAGGTTTGCAACTATGATTTTATCTATCAAATCATAGGTTTGCAACTATGATCTTACAATCCCAAATGGGATATGACCAATTACCCGGTGAAAGGTAGGATACTCCTAAATTGATACATGATACATGCTTGTTTGTTGATGCACTCATGACTGTTTGTAATGAAGATAGTTGGCATGGATAAGAGTTGGATGTGAGTTAGCGATCGATTGGGTCAGAATTACAACGTATATGCTGAAGGTGTTAAGAACTTCTTAGAGTTCACATTGGGTACATGTGATAGTGATGAGTGTATTAGATGTCCATGCAGAGAATGCAGGAATTTGTGTTCTCACAAGATAGACTTTGTGAGAAAGTATCTGTTTATCAAAGGTATTTGACAAGGGTTATATTGATTGGGTCTTACACAGCGAACCATATCCAACTTCATTCGAGGCTCCACATGAAGAAGAATAGATCGATGAAAATGTACAACCAAGATTGTTAGAGATGAATACGATTAGGATATGGAGCAAATGTTAGGGGACATTGGTGTGGGAATGTTTATGGATGAAGGTGATATGGACACATCAAGTTCAAATGACGGGGGCCATAACACTTTTGCACAATTGTAGAATGATTCACAACGTGAGTTATATCCCGGATGCAGAAGACACAGTAAGTTATCATTTATCGTAAGACTTCTTTACATAAAATCAATGTGCCGATTATCTATTAAGGCTGTCAATATGTTACTTGAGCTATTTAAAGAGGCACTGCCATCAGATAATACTTTACCACATAACTTCTATGAAGCAAAAAAGTTGAAACGAGGACTCGAATTTGATTACAACGTAATACATGTATGTAAGAATGACTACATATTATTTTGGCAAGAGAATGAGCAGTTGAACGAGTGTCCCATATGCCACGAATCAAGATGGACATCCGACAAGCAAAATGTGCCGCAAAAGGTAGTACGCCACTTTCTATTGATACCTAGATTACAACCATTATATATGTCACGTGCAACGGTTGTAGACATAAAATGACACTCATCAGCCAGAGTAAGGAACTGATATTTTTTCACATCTTGCTAACTCCCAGGTGTGGAAGGAATTTGATCAGGAACACCCATGGTTTGCTGAAGAACCGCATAATGTGCGACTTGGGTTGGCAACATATGGATTTAATCTGTTTGGGAACATGAGTAATAGTCATAGTACTTGGCCAGTTGTACTTATGCCGTATAATCTACTACCGTGGAAGTATATAAAAGATCCATTTTTCATGATGAGTTTGCTCATTACAGGTCCGAGATCACTAGGAAATAATATAGACATACACTTACAGCCATTGATTGCAGAATTGAAAGATTTGTGGGAGAATGAGGTTGTCACATTTGATTCATCAACAGACAAGTCGTTCAAGATGCATGTTGTCGTGTTATGGACAATAAATGATTTTCCAGTTTATGGAAACTTGTTAGGTTGGAGTACTAAGGAGAAAATGGCATGTCCAACTTGTAACAAACATACCAAATTTGAATGGCTTACTTACGGGAGAAAATTATGTTTCATGGGTCATCGTCAATTTTTACCTGGTGACCATAGATGGGGGGAAAATTCACAAATATTTGATGGTACTGTTGAATGGGGCCAACCTCCACCATATTTGTTCGGTGAAGATGTACTTGCACAATTTATAGATGTTAGTTGTAATGAATTTGGTTAAAAACAACGAAAGAGAAAACGAGCTACAAATGAGTTGACTTGGATAAAGAAGAGTATATTTTTCGAACTTCCATACTGGTTGAAGTTAAAATTACAGCATAGTCTTAATGTTATGCATATTGAAAAAAATATTTGCAAACCGTATTGGGAACATGAATGTCAATTGAAGGAAAAACAAAGGATACATTAAACTCAAGGAAGGATTTGAAGCGGTTGGGAATAAGACCGGAAATGCAATTACAAGAAAATAGTTCGTCTGTTTACATGTCGATTGGATGGTATACATTGTCAATGAATGAAAGGGCTACATTTTGTGAGTGGATAATGAAAATTAAATTACCAGACGGTTATGCATTGAATTTGATAAGGTGTGTGCGAACAAATGACTGGAAAATAATTGGATTAAAAAGTCATGATTGTCGTGTCTTTTTACAGCGTATCTTGCCTATTGGTATCCGTGGATACTTGACGAGAGACGTGCGCATAACTTTGACTGATTTGGGTTCATTTTTTAAAGACTTACGTGCTATGACGTTGAATGTAGAAGCTTTGGATCGAATGGAACGGAAAATTGCCATAATATTATGTAAGCTAAAAAGTATTTACCCACCATCATTCTTTGACATCATGGTTCACCTAACCGTTCATTTACCAAGCGAGGCTCGACTTGCAGGACCAGTTTAATATAGATGGATGTATCCCATCGAACGATTTTTTGGAAAGTTGAAACATACAATGGGTAACAAGGCTCGCCTAGAAGGATCAATTGCCAAAGCATATATTGATGATGAGTGGTAGACCTTCTGTTCCAAATATTTCCACGGAGTTGACACTAGGTTTGATCGGCCGGAAAGAAACTTTGACGTTGACCGAGCAAGACAATGAAATGTGTTTTCTGTGTTTTTCCAACAAGTATGTCCACTTGGTGTAATGTGTGGTTATGACTTGTGTGGAAGAGAGTTTGAGAAAGCTCAATGGTACGTGTTGAACAATTACCCTGAGATAGAGAACCACTTGAAGTAAGTTATAATTTTTTGTTAATTTAAATTTGCTCATTTACTTTAAAAAAATTATAAGAATATAAAATATTTGTGGTAATCATCAATTTCAGTTATCATATTAACATGATAAAGGAACTGGGAGTAAATGATATAAACTAGAAACATGAAGAGGAGTTCCCGAGATGGTTTGAATAACGGGTAATGACATTACACATGCTTTACTCAATAACCAAATTTAAAATATTGATTGTTTTAGCTTTACTCAATATGTAGGTTGTACAAATGCATGCGAATAATCCAAACGATATATCGGATGAAGTATATGCATTAGCGTGTGGCCCATCGAGACGCGTTGTTCGATATTTTTCATATATTTCTCGGGGAAGTAGGTATCACACAATGGATCAAGATTGTTATAGGAAAACACAAAATAGTGGTGTTCTAGTCGAGGGAAGTCGTGATGAAGAAAATATTGATTTCTATGGGGTTATTGTTGATATAATTGGAATGAAATATTTGGGGGAGCTTGCAGTGTATCTGTTTAAGTGTGATTGATGGGATTTAAGCAATTCTCGAACTGAAATTCGTGATGATGAATATTTTTTGGGTATTAATACATAAAAAAAATAGTATGAAGATGATCATTTTATTTTGGCTTCTCAAGCATCTCAAGTATTCTACTTAGATGACCCGAAGTTAGGAAATCAATGGCAAGTAGTACAAAAATATTCTCCAAGAAATATATATGATGTTATCCCTCAGGTAGAAGGACAAGATGAAGAAGAAGATGATCTTTCTACTCAAGAAGCATACCAAGAGAGTTAGCCCGTCTTTAATTTGTTTGTGGATTTGAGCCAGTATCAGATGATTCCCTTAAATAGAGAAGATATTGAAGCTGAAATTGTTGATGCGACAATTGAGCAAAATGTTGAATCATCTGAATTATCTACAGATGATGAGACCGAATTGTCAAATGATACTGATACAGATTATGATTGACCAATTATGTATTCACATTACATTTGATGAACACTATTTTACTTAATGAATATTGTATCAGTGTTTTGAAATTATGCCACTGAAGAGGAAGGAAGTTCGCATCCCATCGCCACATGTTCCTAACTCTCCTTCAGATTCACCATTAGAGATTGAATCTACAGAACAAGGTAAAATTCTAATAGTCATCAAAATTTATTAATTAAGGTCATAAAATAGATATATAATAGAAATTGAGTACAATGTTATATTCTATAGAGTTTACAGTACAATCTCATCAAGGTCGAGGCACTACTAGAGGCGTGAAGTTGGAAAAATATCGTAAGGTGGGTAAGATCAAGGTTAACATTCTTGATGAACATACCGAAGGTGAAAGGCAACTAGTAGCTTGGCTTGAATCACATGTGGGTGCTCTTACACGAACTTAGGCACCTTTGGCAACGAGTTCATGGAAGAAAGTCCCCCAAGATATCAAGAAGCGTTGTTTGATAATGTTTAAAACATTTATTTAGTAAATGAAATTTTTATATTTTACTTAACTTTAGAATATTATAAATGATAATATGTTTGTGTAAATTTGTTTCAATGATGATTTCGAATTAAATATCGAAATTAGGCAAGTGAGTCCTCGATCCCTTTTTTGATTTCATCGATCTCTTTCTCCAGTGATACCCTCTGTCTCACTCGTAATAGGGGTGGGCAGTGGGTCTCGCCCTCGTTCGCCCCTCCCCCAAATGGGCAGGATGGGGCTCCGTGCTGCAGATGTAGGAGGCGGCTAGCCCACCCTGCATCTAGGGCCTTCAACGGAGGCGGGGGACGGAGAGGGCCTAGCCTCACCCCAGGTTTCCTCCTCCCCATATATTTATTTACACACACACTTATATTATAAATATATATGTATTTATATTATAAAAAAAAACCCCGTGTATAAAACGATGCCATTTTGATCAAAATGGCATTGCTTTTTTTTCTTTTTTTCTTTTTTAAATATAAAACAACACCTATATCAAAACGACGCCATTCTAGTATGGGGTGTTAAGAACCCCCTATTTGCCCTAGCCCCTTCTATAGTTCTACCTCTTTCAAACTCTGAAAACTCTCTCTCTCTCTCTCTAAACTCCAAAGTGTTTATTTATTTTTTGTTGAGTTATGGAGATTGGAAGAAGGATGAGATTAAATGGAGGAGTTGGAGAATGAGATTGTATTTTTGTGAATTGTGTGTTGTGGAAATTCGGTTGCACATGTGTTTTGATGTTTGCATTAATTTTTTGTGTGATTTTGTGACTTTAGGGTTTCAGATCGAAACCCTAAACTAATTTAGGGATCCAATCTGAAACCCTTAATTATGTTAGGGGTTTATAATCAGGGGTTTCAATCTTGAAACCCCTGATTTAATTTAGGGAAACCCTATTTTATTATCCTAAAAACTATAATCTATCTGCTTTATCTTAAAGATAGAAACCTGGCTTCTTCTCTTTTTTTGTATGTTCGTATATTTGTTTGTTGAAGACTTAGGTGGTCCAATTAAAACGTCTAGTGTAGCTAATTTGCCTTCTTGACCTTGTGTCATTAAAAGACAAAGTTAATAGAAGTTAAAAGCAAGCATATAGATTTACTGACCTGAATATGTATGTGTGTACATAGCTAAATATTAGATTTACTAGGTGAACCTTGCTACATTTAAAATTTTAAATTGTGTAATGTAATTAGTGCATATTTCTTTGCCACATACGTGCTTGAAGAAAAGGGGCAAGAAGGATCCTAAAAAATGAAGTGCTCAAAGTTGAGCCATATAGGAAAAATGTTGGTTGCTCAAAGGAAACCGGGTTGGTTGAGTTTCAATCCCACTTCTGCCTATGGCTGAGCCGCCATCACACTCCATCACCACCTAATCCCTGAGAAACCCTCATGGTCATCATGAGCATTTGACCAATTTTTCCCACACAAAGAAGGCACCAAGCCGATGGCATCAAGCCACCCTCACTCGGCAACCCACTTCCCTTCACCTCTTTCTTTTGAGCCGTCACTTCATGATCACTTGGTAGCTAATCAAGCACCATTATCTCACGTGAAAAGCCTTCCAAGAGTGACTCATGACCTGCACAAGTCAGCCATGAAGAGAGGACAAGAGGATGAGTTAAGGCCATGATCAAAATTGTCCAAAGGTGCCATCCTTGAACTTGTCAGCTGCTTGGTTCTTTTTTTCTTTCTTTTTCTTTTCTTTTTCCCTTTTGCACCAAGACCTAAAAATCACCCTTAGTGTCATTGTAGCATCTGACTTGATGAAATCATGGTGGTTTTAGGGCACTATTCACTCTGCACAAGTGATATAAGATGATGCATGCAAACTAAAATCTCACCTCCTTGCACCACTGCCCACTTCACTCAATCCCCTTGAGCTTAGGCCAAAGTCCCTTCCCCCATTACTACCTATAAAAATCCCATTCACTCCATAATTTCCTCCACACCTCATCTCTAAGCTCCTCTTGAGAATTGAGAGCCTTCTTCCTCCTAAGTTTTGAGAGAAACCAAAAGGTGTGAGTGTTTGAGTGTTCTTGTGTTGGAAGCTTGAATGAGCCATGAAAATTGTAATTTTTCTTACCCTAGATCTTATTTTACATGTCAAACTTTGTTTTCAAGTGTTGGAATGAATTATGGTTGAATTTAGAAAAGGTTACCATGTTTGATTCAAAACTGGGTTCATTAAGAATGGATTAAGTGTTTGAATTGTTTTAAGTGGAAATTTTGGTTATGGAATGTCTTAGCATATTTTGATATGATTTATTAATGTCTTATAATAATCATTGAAGGTTTGATTTTGAGATTAGAAGCATGCCATGATAGGTTTTAATTTTACCTTCTCTTGATCATCAAGCATGCATGGTTTTTAATTAAGTTATAATAAGGCATGAAGTTTTGATTTACATCACCTAGAGTTGATCAATGAGCATTTAGAAAATCTTGTGATTGGCATAAGAAAGAAAATACATGTTTTGGGTGAATTATGAAAGCATGCCTTGTGATTTAGGCTAAGAGCATTAGGCTTGATTAATTGATGATTAGGTTGTGCTTGGCCACACAAAATTTTCATCTCAAATACAAAATTCTCATCTCATCATTACAACTTTCCCAAATCCTCATATAAAATATAATAAACTATTCAAATTTTTCTTAACTTTCTCAAATTCCAAAACAATAATAATATTAAAATGTAATTATTTTAATATTTCATTTTAAAACACAAAATTCTCATCTGAGAATTCTCAGTGGCTAAGCAAAACCTAAAGAGGATTAAGGTTTTTAGCCTTGATTAAGTATTGGAATGAACTTGCTCACCCAGAATTTTCTTTTATTATGTCATTAAGGACTATAGTGATTATTTATAATTAACAAAAATTACATAAGCATACATTCGTATGGATTAATAGTTGAAAACACACTTAAGCATCAACTGCGTGCATGCCACGATTTGGGTGTGTTTGAGGTAGTTCCACTTTGAATTTTAAAATTTTAAGGGCATACATGGTTTTAGAATATGAAAAATATGAGATCCATGAAGTTTGGTTAAATTTGAGATTTGTTTGCAAATAGTGAAAAATTTAGGGCCTTAATGACAATTTTTGAGAGTTCAGGGTTATTTTTGCAAATACCCACTTTTGAAACCTTTTAATTATGAAAATCTTCCCATAGTATTATAATTCCTAACTTAGTACGAATTTGATTTCAGCTACTACGACCTTTCAAACTCAAGAAGTTTGTAAGTTGACTTCTAACTGCCTTGATATGTTATTTATAATTTATTGATAAATGTCATATTCATGTTATAATTGTTATTTTGAGCATAAAATATCATGTTATATGATACATTGAGTACATACATACATAACATGTAATATTTTCACCATTTTTAGCATATTGCATATAAATGTCATTTTCGCACGAAAGTTTGCTACATATGCACATGTCATGAACTACATTTTTCAAACATAGCATGAAAAATAATTTTTGTCATGACCCCAAAGGCTAGGATGGAAAATTATTCTAGTGGAACTCCTTTATTCACTTTGGAGTGTTTAAGAATAAGTGGTAATCTCAGGATTGATGAAGAACAGCCAACTGGCTTTGAATGGATTCATTTTAAATAACGTCGGAGCGAAGTCAAATATTATGACATTTAAGGCTGTTGGGTTTACATATTATGATGTTATGTTATGCTACCAATGTATTGAGAACGAGTCTGTAGACAACGTAGTTTCAACATGAGTTATGGGAAACTATGACAATACCACACGTTATAGTGTTATGATTAAGTATGAATTGCTAATAATGATGAAATGTTATGATATTTTTGCCAGTGGAAGGGAAAAATGTTCTTTGTAAGAAAATGTGTCTGAGTTTTTCTAAAAATGTTAAAGAATCTGAATGGGAGACATACACTGATTCTTTCTTTGCATTACATGCATTGCATATTTATCATTTTTCATGCATAATTTATATATCTTTGTGCACATTGGTTGTTTAACTTATTGTGATTTCAAGTAAATCTCACCCCTTGTGGACCCATTATCTCAGAATGATAGAAGTTGTAATAGGACTCGACGAGTATGGACTGGATGGATCGGTGGATCCAACTAATTGAGGAGGAGGTAGACCTTGATAAAAGACTGGATCTCATCTGAATGTTTATAGCACTAACCCTTCATGCTCTAGAATGCATGAAACAGTTGATTTAGCTTTAGAGACTTTTTTTGATAATTAGCTGTACTAAGATTCTGCTACTATTTTCTTTGAATTCATGATGGTTGTGAATGAATTGAGATGCTTTTAGTTATTCTAACATAAGTTTTATTTTTTCAAATTTAAGTTGTTGCGAAGAGTGCATTCTGCTAGTTGCACCTATAGGATGCATTGCATGTTAACTATCATGTACAGGGGTATGTGACCTTCTATTACACATTCCGATACTCTTAAATCTCCGTTCCATCCCAAGCATAGGTTGTAGGTGTCACACAAAGTATGCATAATGTGATCTCTTCATCTTATCATAAAATACAATATACCACCATAACAAATTAGGCCTTTTCTCACGAATTTTTTTTTTTCAAGGCAAACCATGGTGGAAAATACTTGACTGATCACATAAAGAATGTGCGTGGAAAATGAATTACTCTGCTGTTGCAGCGACATCACGACTGGTAAGTGAGATACAGTAGAAAAACAAACCTTTTGCGATGAGTTGTAGTCGTGGGTAAAAATAATCCCCACATATTGCACGCAGAGCAGAAATGTGAAAATGAATTAAGGCGAAAGTGATGGTGGTCTCTTTTAACTTTTTCCTAACTTTTTTGTTCGCCTTTGTCAATTTCTCCCATTTCCTAAAACAAATCCCCTGATCAACATTTGTGGGTTGAGGAAATTATGACTTGGTGGCGATATTTCGCACCAAGCAGAGCGTCAGCGTCCACGAGTTGGAATTACTCCCACGGCCAACATATGCCACGTTCAACCTCAGAATACTTGGCTGGAGTTTTCAACGCCGATTTTGTGTACATATCTCTACCAAATCTCTTCTCTCCCCTGTTTGATTATATAGGTAAAATAAATGTGGGTCTTTCATAGTAAATTTGTGCAGAATGGTTTCAATAACCATTTAGCATTTCACGATTTCTTCCTTAATCATCTTCATCACGTATAGCCACCTATTATCTCATTTGATTTTAGGGAGACTCCCATCAAAGCAGTAACCGAATATTTAAATGGTTATACAGTCTATATAAGGAATGGGTCTGGCCAATGGCGGAGCCATGTTGGGGCGGGGGGACCATGCCCCCCCCCCCCAAAATTGGAAAAATATATATATGTTAATTTTTTTGATTTAATAAAATAATATTAATTTATCATGTATTGGCCTCTCCTTTAAAAATTATTTTAGCCCCTTCATAAAATTTAATATGATATAAAAATGAAATAAATAAAACACATCTAATATCAAATAAAATACATATTTTTGTTATAAATAAAATTAAAAAAAAATTCTAACTATATAACCAGTAGTATTTCTAACCTCTTTCTATTGTCTATATTGAAAGAGAAATAGTTAATAATTTTGATTTAGATTCAATACTTGATGATTTTGTTTGTTTAAAAGAACGCAAGTTACAATTTTAGACATTCTGTATTTCTTTTGTTTAATATATTTGTATGTTATTTCAATGATATATTGTTTTTGACATATCAAATACTTTTTTAATACATAAGTTGTATTAAACGTATTTTATTTTTCTTGTAAATCTTCCTATCAGATTATTATATATCGTAAAAAAAATTGTATAAAAGTAGAACAAAAAATATTTTATGCATATTGTTCTAGTTTTGTTTGGCCCCCCCTAAAATAAATTCTTGTCTCTACCACTGGGTCTGGCAATCTTGCTTCTGCTAACATACAAATGACAAGTAAGAAATTTCCATCAAGTAAGGTGTATGTATATAGATTAATTGGAGGATAGATTTAACATTCTCTCAATGCAATTTCCTTAGTATAGTTGTCCTCGTTTAAATAATCAGTTATCTTGGACTAGAAAAAGTAGTACTATGTACTCTTCAAAGCATGTGTGGGTGGGTGCACATATCAATATTGTTAGTTCATTCTTGTGTATTGTTAAAATTCTCTCTTCCATGTATGCTTAGATGGTGATTTATGAACTCACATGCCCTTATGCTTGCTTATATGTGTGGAAAATGGTCTTAAGTTCTAAATCCAAAACATGAGGCACCTACATCATTCTTCCAATACAATCATTTCCATTTACCTTCACTTCAATTGAGTTATCTTCAGGTTACATGTATTCTATGTTCTTTAAACAACAACACCATACTTGATTTAAGATAGGCGAACATCTAATTGAGTATTGAAGTCCAATGAAAGTAAACTCAAGTTTGGGATAGAGGATTATTCACAATTGTTGAGATTATAATTGTGTACGCGTGGCTGATCTATTCTGGCCTGTTTATAGGTCAAAATTCTTTTTTGAACTTTGAAAATGGTAATTGTGTTATGTATAGATTTTTTTTTTCTCATAAGAGAAATGCATTGTATTATTTTCCCCTATTAGTATGCTCTGTTTGGCAGTTGAGAAATAGTCTGATTTCATGAAAACATTATGCTTTAATATTTTTTGTGTTAATTTTTGCCTAGAGTAGAAAATCGGTATGTGAAACTTAATCAAAGATTATGTAAAATGCTATTTTTATGTGCTGTTATTTGCTTCCAAAATGTGTAATAATGGAAATAAAAGTAAGTTGATCTCATTTTCTTAGTGAACAAACATAGAGTTACCTTAATAACCTCTTGACTACCTAATAACCAACTAAACTTTATGTGGGTTATTCATATTCGTAGTGGTGAAAACAGTGAGGTAATACATACAATGATGACTATGCTTGTATGCATGCGTATGTGTGTGTATTATACACTTTATTGTTTATAAGTATAAATAATATGCAACATAGATTCAATTTCATTTCATATTCCATCCATTTATAAGAAACATTTTGGTTAAAGCTATTGAACTTGATTAAAATTTTTAGTTCAAATTGAACTTGTTTACTCGTGTATTTTTCAATGAAGTAAAAATTGATTGAAGAAATGGAAAGATATAAGAATAGAAAACGTATAAAAAAATAATGCCAATTTAAGGAAAAAAACAAACTAGAAGACTTCTTTTATCAGTAAGAAGTGGAAAACTTTTGAGTCTTGCAAAATATATATAAATGAACCTTTATTTTTCAACGACCAAATACCTTTTTTTAAACTCCTGAGTTCAATTTTTTTTCTCTTTTGTGGGTATGAATTTTTAGATTTTTTTAGGTATATTTATTTGTTTTAATAGTCTGGAGGTAAAATTGTTGGGATTTGAAAAAAACATTGTGAAACTTCTTTTTCATACTTTATATAGCCTTGGGAATTTTAGATGGAGTTAGACGAAGTTTTCATATTTGTTGGGATCAAATATATTTTCTCCCATATAAGTTATTTGAATTTAAATAATATTTTTAAACTTTCAAGGGAGTCCAGGGGCCTATGAACAGATCTGGTGTCAACATAGTTCTACCAATGCATATTCCCAATGTGGGGCTGGGGTGTTACATTCCTGGCTACATTTTTGAGTCTAATGTTTCCTTTAGTGGTTTCGTTGGTAGAACTATGTTGACACCAGATCTGTCCATTGCCTTGGTAAATTGTGTAAATTCCATGGACATGACATTTACCCCTATAAAAAAAATAAGTTTAACAAATAAGGATATTAAGCTCTATTGGATTAAAGAGCTGCTTCTTAGAAGCGATGGGACTTGATGCCTACACTACTAGTAGTGTAGTGTGTGTATATATTGTAACTGCACTCCCCTTATCATTTGATCCAATTAGAGATCAACTTTGATGTAAAATCTTAAACATCATACACATCATCATCACTATCAGTGTCGTTAATATTACTATGTTAGTGTTAGTATTGTTGTACTTGACTAGATTTACTTTGACAAAAACATCCTTATTGGTTATGTAGATGCAAATTCTATTGTTCCATGAGAAGTTAAATTATTGGAGTCATTTGCAGCTTGTGTGGAGATGAGAAAAGTTCCATTAACTTAGATGAAGTTTTGATTGGTCATGGTTGTGGTCATTGAATCTATATGCTTGTAGTTAAAATCTCACTCTACATAATTAATGCAAGAGGAGCTTCATTTTGTATATCAGTTTCTTATGATTTCATATGGCGCTCTACGGTAGGGTGTGAAGACCATCATACAGAATTGTCTTGCAACAATTACACTGAATGAAGTTAAACATTTGGTGCTCAACCAAGGAGTCAACAGATGACCTTGAAAAATTTATTTCCATCAATCTATTGCAGATCAGCAGAATTACTCGAGGTAATTTTCCTACTTAATTCTCCCGACTTTCAAAATCATAATTGAAGTATAACTATTATCCCATTTCAGACCTTCATTTCGAAACCAAATACCTTAGTCATTTCTATATAGGTGCATTTATTATCACCCAACATTGTTTTAACTAGTCTAAAGACAACCTGTACAGGGACTAACATTAGCAGTTTTAACCCAAAACAAAAAGTAAATCTACCCTAAAACAAATTATATTCAATAAACTTTTCGCCTCTACCTACCCAAAAGCCCCAATGCAAAACATATTTCAAATTTGCAGAACTAATTTATCAAATCCCAATAAACAATGCATCTTAAAAAAAAAAATACAGTCAAAGAAAGAGGCTCAAAATCTCTCTTAACCAAGCATACCCTTTAGGCCTTAGTATTAAGTGTGGGACCCTCGAAAGGATTCCCATCCAAAAGAAACCTATTTCCTACTACAATTCTGCTACATACAACTGGGGATACGCAACTACTGGGTAATCGGGTGATGTGGCAAGTTGCCACATCATCATTTGACAGAATTTAAAAACATGCAGAAGACGACTAAAAAGTGGGAAGAAGCCATTTGAATCAAAGAAGAGAGATTTGAGAAGAGAGAAATGCCCAAACCCATTTGAAAAAATTATTTTCCTTCACTTTACAAAAGCCAATATATATATAATTAAATATACAAACAAAGTTCTGATTGGGAAACTTTCATTTCTCTTTCTTTCATCTCCCTCCATTTTGCTCCAAACCTATACATGCACAAGCACATAAATACATAAAATAGTATGTACATAAACACGTATTTGTGTAAACAAACACCAAGGGAGAGAGAGAGAGAGAGTCTCTTGTGCACAGCCTCCTTGAACTTCTCGTCCTCAAGGAATTGTAGTATAGAGAAACATCAACTCCCTGCTCAAAGAAGACATCCTTCCCACTCACACCTCACAAAACAAAACCCAGAATCATCGACCTTAAAAGCTCAAACCATCACAAAAAGCTCCCAACAAGTTCTTGATATCATTAGGTAGGCTTTCGTTTTATTTTTTCATGCTTCTATAAATCTTTTGGTCTTTCTTGGACAAATGGGTGGAAGAAAAAAGATAAGAATATCCATTTCAAAAGTTTTTCATCCATGCGAGAAACAGAGTTCTAATTCTTTTCACTGTTTTATTTTTTTCTTTTTGCGAAAATTTCACCGTGTTTAACAATTGAAAAGTTTGAGTTGTACTTTATCATTAACCTCAGTAGGGGATGCACGGAGGAGACGAAGGTAAGGAGGATTTAAGAAGGGGACACATGGAGCAAAACTTTGGTCAGGAGGAGATATGTATGCTCAAAACGGTATGTTTTTACTTTAAATGAAACACACTAGTTTCATTAAAGATGAAATTCCACATGTTTCATCTCCCCGCTTGCTGAGAATTTAAAATGAAAAGAAATGTTTCATTTATTTGACATGGCGGTCACTTGCCAGTTTCACAGGCCGGTTTCATAAAGTGTTTTTCTTCATGCAATAGTGATTTCCTCCAAAAAGATTGAGAAGTCTTGAATTGTATGTTTCCCTTTAGATTCATCATCCACCATGTCCTTGTCAACACGAAGAAAATTAAAAGGTTTAGCGTTCTACGTTCAAATCCCCCACTAATACCCACTAGTATCAATCTTTGGTATCCTACCAGAGCATGCTGGGGCAGTAAGAGTTTCCTTCTCATATGTCATTGTTTTCTAAAGCATAATTTTAATACATTGATATTTATTAATAAAGTAGACTAGGAAAAAAATGTAATACAAATATGATAAAGGTGGCTATGACCAACATCTCTAAAGAAGTTCTAATTCAGCCCCTAAATTAAAACACATACAATGACTTTGACACAAGGAAGAAACAGTTGGTTTGCTTTGTTATCATCAAGAGACATCCTACAAATAATAGAGAACACAACTTAAATCATAGTATGTGAATTCAATAAATATATATCCAAAGTTCAAAACATGATCATGTTTTAGACAAAAATAATAAAATACAAAATAATGTTTCGAGAGTGTTTGGATTTCCATCAGTAATATAAAATGATGAAAAAAGTATGATTTTCCCCTTATAAGAAAAACTATAAGATGATATTAGTACTAATCGGTATATATTAGAGAAGCGATTTTCTAAGTCAAAACTTGATTTCAACTAGGAGACTATTATTATTATTTTAAATTGGCTCATCATTGCACACCCAATCTCACGAACCTAACAACCTTTTTTTGAGAGCACATCAGGTATGATACCACTCCATTTCAATGATTTCTAGCCTTATCCATTAGTTTGCCTATGTGAAAGTAGTTTCGTGATAATCCATTTATGCCTTTTTGGTGGAATTTGTAGTTTTTGGGCTTTTAACTCTTATTAACTTCTACTATTTCCCAACATGCATTAGATGGATAAGGTTTGCATGCATACCGAAGATAGATTGCATTCTAATGGTTAGGCAATTCATAGCTATGGCTCAAGCCCATACATCTAGATGTGATCGCATTAGGTGTTTATGTAGAAAATGTTGAAATAGAGCTTCCCATCATCTTAGTCTGGTCGAAGATCATTGTTCATCATAGGGATTGATCTAACTTATCCAGAATGGATATCCCATGGAGAAGATGATCTTTTCCTAAATGCTACTTTTTCTGAAGAAGAAGGTAATGATGCATCAAATTACAATGACTACATTGATTAGGTGGATGATATGTTAGATGACATTCGGGTGGGGTCCTTTATGGATAATTCAGCTAGAAATGAAGCTAATGTAGACGTAGATGATGAACCACACACCTCTAATACTCCAATAAACCTTAATTTTGGTTGGTAAAAGATGTTAGACGTCCACTTTTATCCTTCATACGCAAAGTTCTCAAAGCTATCATTTATAATCAAGTTGATCCACATCAAGGCAATTGTTGGTTGGACTGTGATTTCCTTTGACATGGTTATAAAGCTTTTGTAAGTAGCATTTCCCGATGCTCTTTTCCCTTACTTATATAATGAGGTTTGCTGCTTGGAGTGTGGGTTAGGCTTTAGTTACAGAAAGATACATGTATGTCCAAATGATTATGCATTGTTTTGGAAGGAAGATGCTGAGAAAGATGAATGCCCTAAATGTAATTCATTTTAGTGGGTTTCAAGCACAAGTAACCAACAGAGGATACTCCTAAAAGTTATTGACTATTTACCTTTGAAACCGTGCTTGTAGAGGCTATTTATGTCAAAGAAGACAACCCAAGCCATGAAATGGCATGTAGAAGAACGTGTTGACGATCCGACCTGTACAACATATTCTAGGGTATGGAAAAACTTTAATAACAAACATGGTTGGTCTTTCCAAGATTCTCGCAATGTTAGACTTGGTCTAGCAAGTAATGGGTTTAATCTATTTAACAATATGAGCAAACCGTACAACATATGGTTCGTACTACTTGTGCCTTACAACTTGCCTCTTGGGTCATGTATGAAAGATCCATATACCATGATGTCGTTGCTAATCCCTAGCCCTAAGGCACTAGGAAATGATATTGACGTGTTTTTTAGTCCTCTAGCTAATGAGTTGAGGGAGTTATGGAAAGAAGGTATTCATACATATGATGCATACAATGGGAAAATGTTTAGATTTCATGTAGTGTTATTTTGGATTGTCATGACTTTTCTGCATACACCAATCTTTCTCGGTGGAGCACAAAGGACAAGATGGCATGCCCTACATGTACAATTGAAATACATTCTCATTGATTTGTCTATGGGCGCAATAATTACTATATGGGTCATCAACAGTTGTTGGTGCCAAATTAAAATTGGAGATGGAAAAAAAGTGCTTTTAATGGACATAAGGAGCACTAGCTCCAACTTGAAAAGATTGTGGGAGAAACTTTGCTAGAGCAATTACTTGGGGTCTCAAATGTGCAATTTGGTAAATCTTCTTTGAAGAGGAAAAGGAAGACCAATCAACAAAATTGGACAAAAAAAGTATATTTTTTTTACCTTCCTTACTGGTTTGAGTTGGAATTGAGAGATAATTAGATGTCATGCATATTGAGAAAAATATCTGTAATAATGTGTTGGGAACATTGACGAATATTAAAGGAAAAACTAAGAACTCCGCCAATGCGCATAGGGATTTGGCAAATCTTGGACTAAGGAAAGAATTGCATTTACAACATGATAGTGATCTTATTCTATGAGTCTTGCATACTACATATTAAATTTAACTAAGTGATAGGATTTTTGTGCATGGTTGTCAAAAGTGAAATTCCATCATAGTTTTGCCACAAATATTTCCCAGTGTGTCGACGTTAGTGAAGGAGCAATCAAAGGAATGAAGAGCCATAATTGTTATAATTTTATACAAACATTGTTGCTGGTTGTGATTGGTAGGTACTTACAACCTAATATGCATCAAGCTTTGATAGTGTTAAGCTCGTTTTTCAAAGAATTATGTTCACGACCAATGACCTTATTAGTGTTGCATCGGCTTGAAGCTAATATCCTCACCATTCTCTGTAAACAAGAAATGATATTCCCTCCTGCATTTTTCGATCTCATGGTGCACCTCATTATTCATTTGCCAAAGGAGGCAGTGCTGGTAGGACCTATACAATACAGATGGATGTACTCTTTTGAGAGGTATCTAGGGAAGTTCAGAGGTATGTCCGCAATAGTCTGTCCAGAAGGCTCAATTATTGAAGCATATGTTCATTTCGAGTGCCTTACATTATAACTGAGAGGAATGCAATAGTGATGTTCATGTTGCATCGATTGAGTCAAGAACTAAGCCAAGTTGATCTGTTTTCTCACAAAAGGTGCGTTCTTTAGGGTCTGCAATCTCTCACAGACTAGCACACACTATTGACCAAGGGCCGATGGTACTTAATAATTGCATGGATACTGAGCTATATTTTAATTTCCCCACATGTGAAGTTCTTTGGGATGCTATTTTTTAAAACTATTTTATACATTCAATGTGAGAAGTCTTGTGATTGTTAAACAAAACCAGATATTCTCACTGGTTTTAAGCCAAACTTTGAGGCCTCTCACGCAACCCTCCTGGATGACATATTTTTAATTCATATCTATGGCTTTATTAGAAACATTTGTCTCACGTGCTAGTTGAATTTCTGTATGGTTTTACTGAAACTATTCTTGTGTGGATTTCCTAGATTTTATAAGTTTGGGAGTTATTTTATACCTAAAGAATTAGTATTAAATGATTTTAAATTTTTGGTTAGTCTGGTTAACCTAGGGAATAGAAATTTTTTATCCAATGAGGGTTAGACCTTCACATGGTTTTCCGATTATGTAATGTGATGAGTAGAGATGTCAACTCTATTTTAAAGCTATTTTGTACTTGCCATGTGATAAGTCTTGCAATGACTGACAAGACCAGATTTTGTCATTGGTATTACCCCACTTTGAGCTGTCTCATGCAACACGCAAACATGACCAAGTATTTTTCTCCCATTAAAGGCTTGTTTAGGTAACTTTTCTCTAACTTTTCAACATCTATTTTTGATTGGTTTTACACATGCTCAAATTTGATTTAGTATTTTTTTGAAAGATGTCATGGTGACTCTATTTTGGTTATGATGGAGTTATGGTAACTTGAGTTTGCACTGTTTTATTAAGTTTGTATAACAACGCAAGAAGAAAACATCTAGGTATATATAGAAGACATTGTTGGTGGGGAATTAGTAGTAGGCATTGTCAGATAGCACTCATGTAAATTTAAATGTTAGATAAATATTGTTTTTCTTATTTTGTGGGTTGCATGTTCAAAAGTAGAAGTAATTTCAGTAAAGACAAGAATGTGGCAATCTGTAAAGGGAGGAAGGAGGGGAGGAGGTGGACACAATAGAGCACCATCATCTTCACGTAGAGGCTTAGATTCACAAGGGCCCCTGAGAAGGAATTTACAAGATGAGGAGGACCCACTTTCAAATTATTTGACTCAAGCAGTAGGAGATGTGGGCCTACAAGAGTCCATGGATGTAGAACATGCTGGAGAGGTGAATATTATTATGGGTATGATAGCTATTAAAATAAATGTTATACATTAATTTTCTGCCATGAAAAATATGATTATGCTTGAAACATATACTTCTGTTATTGTGAGCAATTATAATGGTTTGTCTTTTTTTTGATATATAGTTCCATCCATTAAGAAATAAGGTCGAGAGCCAGCGAGAGGCACACAATTTGAATGCCTCCAGAAGCTGGATAAGAATCATTTGGCTATCAAGGATGGGCATAAAGGTCCGTCATGCAAGAATGCCTCCATCTTTATTGGTCGAGTGATGTGGATCATTAAAGTATATACCAAAATGAGGTATGCAAGTTAGAGTGTCATAACTGAGGAGGAGAAACAAAATCTCATTAATCATGTTAGAGTAGGGGTTTATTACATATGCATTAATGATGAAGTTTATGAATTTCTCTTGTTTCATTGATGACAAGTAACATGGACAATATGTTGAATTTGCAGGCCGACTTTGGGTTAGATTGGGCAAAAGACAACTATCGTGAAATGGTGATAACGTATTTGGCTGATAAGTTCAATGCATACCACTACAGTGATTTCATGGTTTCCATTAATCTTGTTCAATGGCTCCTAAGCCTCTTTGGAAAATACATCGCAATGCTCACAACAAATCTATGGGCTGTTATAATTAAATGTATCTTGGGGGCTCTTAAACAGATGGGATGTTATGACAAACTTGAGTAAGGTGTATGAAATCACCAGTTGGATTTAGGGCAGATTTATAAAGCCATGATAATGTCCCAAATTCTCTATGGGTATCAGCCTTTGATTGATTTGTTGTAGTGTCCTAGTAGGTAAGAAATGCTCATTATTGGCTAATGTAGTTTATAATATTTTTTTTTTCAGGTACTTATCAGACCCTAATATGTGTGGATGAAAAGGCCTATGTGGTGAGTTTTTTGGGAGATGGATAGGAGCTTGTCTCAGCAACATGGAATTGTTTTAAGTTATGTGTGTCGTGCCAAAAATATGTATATATGTAGTTCGGTGCAAATATATGTTATGAACAATATAGTATGCATGTAGGCATCCCTTCCTACTTTGCAAATATTGATGTATTTCCATGGCCTTGCTTGACTGGTTAATCCAGTGGAATGAAACTAATTCTTTATTTTTTATTTTTGAAATAGACTTCAATTCATTCTTGAATGAAGGAAGTTACAACTGTGACCGATAATTACGGATAACAAACCCCGATTACAAGTAAACTACCCATCGGTTGTACACGCCCCTGCACACAATTTTCATTGCGCTAGACATTGTCTAAAACTTCTAAACTCTCTAAAGACAAAACCATAAATGATATGCGAGACTCTGTAAAACAGAAGTGTCATCTCGGTTCGTCTGTGAGAAAACAACACAAAACATCCACACCCTCCATGAGAGGAGAGGAACTACCCAACCTTTACCCTCCAAAGGAGGAGAGGACTCACAACCCTCTCTTTAGCCCATCCACTTTATTTCCAGAGACGAAAAACACAAACAGAACCAAGAAAACCTCAGAAAAACAGCGTCACCCCCGCTCTAGCCACCACCAAAGAGAATCTCCACCCTGAGCTATGTTCGAACTCCACCCCAGAAGATCACCTTATCCTCCCTTGCACCTCAGCATGAATCCAAATAAAAGCTCTGTTTTCCATAGACAAAACCGAGCGCCTTAACCCCACGGGATTACACCCAAGCCTGCAATCAATCCAAACACTTCTGACGGCAAAAAGTCCAGACTCCACCCACACTAGAGGCCCTCTGTTTTCCACCACGCCCAACAACGTAGTTAAATAATGGTGGTCAAACACAGAAATAACCTTCAGACCACTCCATTCCACGGCCAAAAACGCAATCGAGGCCCTCCTCCTCCACCGTGCAAACATCATTCCGCCAACCGCAAGATTTAAACCGGAGGATGACTTCGGGCTCCTTGACCGGGAAGTGGAGCTTTCGACCACCATCCCACCACCAAACCTACGCTTTATTGTAAACGGAAAAACCAAAAGCAAAAACAGAGAGATGAAAACGGAAAAGGAAACTAAAGAAAAACGGAAAGCAAAGATGGAGGGAGGGGAAGCCTAGGCTCCCACCTCCCTCGGATGGAAGACGCTTCCCTGGTTTCTAGAGAGATGGAGGCGCTTCTCTCACTAGGGTTTTTTTTTTATAAGAAGGTAATTGACAGGAATGAAACTAATTCTAAGTTATATAAATTATGTTTTATATATGGATCATGTGAATTTTGTTCCCATGGTTTTCACGTGGATTTTTTTTCCTAGTATTTTGGACACGAGAATGGCCTAACAGGGAAAACTTCTAATTATTTTGGACATGCTTCTGCTGTACAGTTGTTTATTAATTTAATACGAGGATAATTGACAATTACTAATGTTAACAATTCATGGGAAAAGTTTAAAAAATAGGTATTTTCTATTAACAGTTTTTGTGAAAAAACTTTTCTTGATGGGATGATGTGGTGAGAAAATAGGTAATTTGTACTAGAAATAAAACTATTTCCTGTAGGTATTGTTCATGGAAATGGACTATACCGATGGGGTAGGCTTGTGGGAAAAGGTACTTCCCTCACCTTTACGGAACGGTTGAGTTTGGTTGGGAAACTAGTTACAAAAAGCATTCAACAGTTATACTGTAAACCACTGGCATTATTTATGGCAAAATGTATTATTTCTCACGAGGAAATCCAAAATCATGATTTATTTTCGGCGAGCTCATAAGCTTTTCTCCATCGTTAAATTCGTTGGAAAAAATTGATGTTTCCATGACTTAGGTTTTTGGTAGAAAAAGAGACATAATTTACCAATTTTATGCCACGAGACTCTCACAACTAAAATTGGCGAGTACTATACATTTTTCCACCATAGTCCCTCGTGAGAAAAACATGTATTTATTGTAGTGATTAACGCTACTAAAATTATTTTATGTAAGAACTAATTTTTAATAATATGGCGTTAATGCCTACTATATGGATTTGGGCTTTATGGTTTTTTTATTGAATAATGATAGGCTTACTATCCTCATATCACTCTTTTATTATTTCTTTTCTTTTTTAAAATTTTTTTATTTAATAGTTAAAGAAGTGACTATTAGTGAAATATATATATTTTTTAATTTTTTTCTTAATGATTAAGAATGTTAAAAAAAATTAAAAAAATAATAAAAAAGAAAAATTTCAAATATACTATAAAGTAGTAAAGATATGGTAAGAGAGTAATCTATCATTATCCTTTTTTATTATATATTCTATGGAGTTGGTGAAGATTGAACCAATCCTAGCTTCTTTTGGGCTCAAGCTTTCTGGTTGGGCCTAATGTGTAGAAAACCCAATTTCAATTTTAGTTGCGTTTAATAGTTGAATTCATCTCAATTTATTTTAATTAATTAATGATAAGATTTACTATTTTTTTTAATTTTTTTTTAAAAAAGTTAAACTCATTTCAACCTATTTAATTTATTTCAGCCTAAAATATTAAACCTATCTCAAACTAAAAAAATTAAATCCATTTCACCTATAAAATACTACAATATACAAATCAAATCAACTTATCTCGTAATACAATAGTAGCCTTAATAAGTTCCCTACCTTTTTCAAATTTTGATAAAAACAAGTTTAAAAAGCATTCTCAATCCAAACAACATTTTAATAAATAAATCAAGACCAATGCAATTACTTTATTTTTTTAAAGGACGGAACTTCCGAAATAGCAGGTACTAATTGAGCACTTGACAAGTGAATTTTTGTTAAAATTTTAACTTAGGAAATTGTTATATATGTAGCCTTTCTTAAAAAAAAAATGTAATTGTTCATGTACTTAAAATATACGTGATAATGTTTTAAATAGATAATTAGAGACTTAATTAAAAAAAATTGTATTATTTAAAATGTAGGTTTAAAAAGTGTCAGTAGAAGAGTTGAGATAAAAGTTGAAAGTTGAATAAAATATAATTAGAATATATTTTTTTAATATTATTTTTGTTTTGAAATTTGAAAGAATTGAAATGTTTATTTTATTTTATATGAGAATTTGAGAAAGTAGTAATGATTAGATGAGTTGAGATGAGATAATAATAGTTGTGAAAACAAATGAGATCAGACATAGACATATCCACAATGTTGGTAAAAAAAGTTGGTTGAAGTCATGATTAAGGACAAGCTTGGAGAGTGAGATGAGATGAAAATTTTATGAAGTTTGTGAATAATTGTTAGGTAGTTTGAGTTAATGTTTTTTTGGGTTTAAAGAAATGAGAGAGAAAAAGTTGAATAAAAAATATTATAAAATTAAAATATTGTCAGAATATAGCTTTTTAATATTATTTTTATTTAGAGATTTGAAAATTTTGAATTATTTTTAATTTTTTGATTGAAAATTTGGAAAAGTTGTGATGATTAGTTTGAAAAAGTTATAATAATTAGTTTGAAAGTATTTGTATTTGAGTGATATTTGAGAAGGACATAGAATGAGATGAGATGAAAAATTTAAAATAAAAACTTTATCAAACAAGCCATCAAGGAGAAGTGAAGTTGGGTAGAACCTTGGTGTGCCAATTCATTGGCCCTTCGCACACGTTTTAAATTTCTTTCTTTTTGTATGCATTATTAGTGTTGATCAATGTTTGAAATCCGTTTCGTTTCAATCAAAATGGCCAGAATTTTTCATATCGGAATAGTAACTGGCATGGAGTAGGTCACTGTTTTGTATATGATAAAATTCTGGCCATTTCGATTGATTTCGGTCCATTCTGGCTAGATTTTGATATTCCAACTGGAATGATGATTTCGGTCGGAAATTAATATAGATGAGTGAATAAAGTTAAATCAATGATTTTTTTTTTTTGTAAATCAACTAAAAAACAAGGACAAAATGGTATTTTTATGTCCCAACTACCCCAATTTTCTCCCCTATTAACGTGCAAAGTCTCCTATTGGTCCTTCCATAAATGCCCAAAAAGCTAAAAGTCTGTTAGCGGGAGAGGTTTAGGAGTAGAGATGAGAATTTTGAGTTTAAAATGAGAGTTTAAAATATTAGTTTTAGTATTATTATTGTTTTAGGATTTGAAAAAGTTGTATTGAAGGGCAAAAGCAAGAGGCATGATTGCATTCTCATCATGCAATGATGAGATTTGAAAACGTTATGAGTTTTTCATTATGTATATTTTTAAGATATTATTCTGAAATATAGTTTTTATGTGTATGTATATATAATTTATTAATTTAATGTCTATCTTGAAATGGTACATCAAAACATACAGATACTGAAATATTCCGTTCAATTAATTCAACCGGAACGATCACCGAAACGTATTTCAAAACTTTGGATTGCTGATGATTAAGAATTTCTAATCACAAGTCTCACGACATTGATCGTTCTGTCAACTCTTCCTGCAATTCATTAAGGTTACGTTTAGATATTGTTAAAATCAGTTAAATTGAATTGAATCATAAAGAATAATATTTTGTAGATCCCGTATATATTAGTTTGAAATGAATTTAAGTTTCTTATAAACAACCTAAAACGCATACTTTGGACCTATGATTGCATACAAAGGTTTGCTCAACTTCTCTTGTCTTGTACTTAAATAGGACCATGTTGAATTAATTATACTTTGGACATAAGAAGGTTTGCTCAACTTCTCTTGTACGTCTTGTACTTAATTTTTGGTTTTTGGTATATTTTTTTATTTATGCGATATTATAAGAGTTATAATAGGGTGGAAAAGCAATATCAAATAGGAAAGAATAGATAAAGTTCAGTTAGAATTCGCCCCCAATTATAAGAGTTCATGTATTGAAATTAGGCCAAGTCATAACTGCGTTAGGATTAGGATCTTATACGGATGAACTTCTTTTTCCACTTTTGCCAATTGAAATCCAAGAATATCGCCCAATGCAAATTCATTCGATTAACCTTATTAATAATTAAGTCATTCCTACAAATTAGCCGGAGAGTCTTTTCTCTCGATAAGCGCTACTGGCCGGCATATGCATTGAAAAACTACAACCATGCATCGAGTTGCGTAGACTTAAGACTTTTATGACTGAAATTCCAAGATCTTGCATGTATAATATATATGAAGGCATGGCACGCCACGATTAAATTAGTAATACAAGACTATCAAAAGTGGGAATACGTCACTACAAGATATTGAGACTTTTCCCGCGAGGGCATTTGGTGGATATATGTGGGGGTGGGGTGAGAAAAATTTTTTTCCCACTAATTTTCTTCGTGACTGCTTGGTGGCATATAATTCATGAGCAATAGCATTTTCACATGAAAACTTTATTTCGTGGAAAAAAATCCTCTTTTGTCACGACTACTACATGTGGAAAATTGTGTTTTAGTTTGTGGCAAACTCCATGCCTACGTACCCCTTGTTGGTGATACGAACATCAATTGTCACCCCATTCTTGGTTAGAAAAAGATCTTTATCCATGAGGGTAATCGTCACACGTTAATGGTATAAAGGTTTTTGCTCAACTTTCCATCGTGCGTATAAGGACTTTTGCAAGGCGAGCACCTGGTGATAACTAATTATTTTTGTCCAATGTACTAGTCACAAGATCATTTTATTGGCCAGATCTTCCATTGGAAATAAGAATTTCCTGTGATTGTTGTCATTGCTAAAAAGTATTCCCTTGCATTCGTGACCGTGGCTAAAGATCTATAATCCATGTACTGTTGCGGTGACAAACGTATTTACATGGACTTGTGGTGGGGTGGTTACCGGGTTATTTCCATGATATTCATTAGTCGGAAAAAGTTTCACTTATGTGGGAACTAATAATTTGCCACCATATGGTATGGTGAGAGGCTGGTGGCATATAATTCATGAGCAATAATAATATGCCACCAAAATTACATTTGGTGGGTAAAAGATAAGATTTTTCCACCAATGAGTGTTCCGGGAATAGGATGTGGAATCCATGGATTATTCTATAGTCATAGGAACTATCGTGGCTAAAGGCGAATTTGGAGTACATGGTCTGGTGGATATGTATTATTTTCCTGTAGAGTAATATGATGGATACAGTTATTTTAACATCACTAGATTCGTGGGAATAACTATCAATGAACCCACCAATATAGATGAATTTTGGCAAAAATCTGGATTTTGCCATGAACACCTTCGTGGCTCATATCCAACTTTTGGGGGTCCTGCTGGTTGGTGTAACTTTTTCCCCACCATTCCAGATTGTGGGCATGGAGTAAATTTTGGTCTATATAGATAATCGTGCTCTAATGTTTATATATGTATATATATATATATATATATATTTTACAACATGCATGTTTAAACCCATTACTTTACATTTTTGAACCCACCAATGCTCATTGGTGAAAACAATAGCTGTTGGCATGACAACTATTGTTTAATCCAATACCTGTTAAACTACATATATAGATTCCAACTTTACTACATCCAAATATATATCTGCTGAATCTCAAATATCTCAAATCTACTATAATCTTATACAACTCATGATCCATAATAACCTCAAATATTTATGATCATTTCCATACCCCAAGATATAAAAATCTACCAACATCCATTGAAATACCATTTAAACCACCAAAGCTGCCAATGTATATATATAACTACTACTTATGCAGTTTATGTTACGGACAACAAGTGTGCAGAAAGTGGAAGCAAGTACATATAAGAATGATAACAGAATTCCCTCTCCAACAACATCTATGAGAACTTGATTTGGTCCAGGAATGGTTTGCTTTCTAAATGTGGGTTTGATGTTGATGACATCTTTCTCCAAAA
Source organism: Carya cathayensis (assembly GCA_011037825.1). NCBI lineage: Eukaryota > Viridiplantae > Streptophyta > Magnoliopsida > Fagales > Juglandaceae > Carya > Carya cathayensis. The sequence goes on along the minus strand of QGSO01000245.1, from coordinate 1,334,085 downwards.
CACCTCTGATTACCTGATGAACACAAAGCCCATTGAGAAATGTTACCTAATATTTACAATAAAGTACTGTGTAAAACTATGAGTATTGTGAACCAATGAATGACCTTACATGGGCTGGGAATGTGCTATACTAATAGAATGCAGATACACTTTGGGTTATTTTTTAATTTATTTTACTCTTGCCCCTATTTTGATTATACAGAATTATGGGGGAAAAAGAATACCTATTATGGGGGAAAATGCCTTTTCAAATTACATTTAATGACACAATTCTTTGATAATTGAATTAATTATATACACCTACCATTAATGTATAAGCTATTGTGTTCCTGCAGTTTAGGTTCTTCTACAAGATTGCATAGCTATAGCCTTAGCCATTCAGGTTGGATAAACTAGTCCTGAGAAAATATTATATCCCATTTTGTCAGAAAAACCCAATTTGTATAGCTAATCAATCTGCTGCCCTGTAAACAATAGACCCATGTTTACATGAGATTGTCACCTTCTTCCATAGCACTAGTTTGTTATGGATAGATGCAGGTCATTACATTGTTACTCTATCCAGAATTATTCCCACATCATCACATGACCCACCATCTGCTGTTGTAAACATTTAGATATAACAAATCCCCATAAATTTCAAATCCTACCTTTGCTGACTTTTTGACAGTGTTATATTATATGCACATCCGTCTCTTCACATACATAACAACTTTGATTGAAAAACTACTCAACATGGACAGCTACATTATTTGTCCACTAAGCATAACATATACAGCAAATCAGGTGGGGATTTATAAAGTTAGGCCACTTTTCTAACTTATCAACTTGATTATTTAATTGTTAGAGAAGTGGGTTTCCTTATATATTAACCCACTTCTCTAGATAAGAGATGGTTTCCTTATCTACAAAATCAAACCAGTCTGAATATTTATCTAGAACCATTATAACCTCACCCCATGGGCTGTTAAATAAAACCTGAATCTGTATACTGATGCTTTCGATGGTGTGTGTGAATCAGTAGCTCCTATTGCTAACTTGAATAAATAACCATAGATTCAATATAAACAACAACCCTTTACCTATTATACTGGAAATGGTATTCATCAATGATCCAACCCCTGCATCTACGTTCCACAATCCATATAGGTGAAAGCTGGACAGTATTCTTCTAACCTGCAATTCAGAAAACAGAATGTTCAGCCTGCTTATTGGAGTGTTGCTGAAGACAAGTTCAAATCTGTTAAAAACCATTAGCAATATTTCTACCATGTCTGATTCAGAACTTACCATTTCATAACAACGACTTAGCTACAACTCAAAAAGTAAACCCTTCACTCTTACTTTTCCTGCACTGGTTAATAGATATGCACCCTACCTATAATACTAGAATACCAAAATGTACATAACAGGGACATAATGTCTTTGCCACTGGATTGTTACATACTTTATCACCAATCCACAAAAATATTCACCAACAAAAAGTCCCTCCACAAAAAACATGGTTAAATCAAGTGAGATGCCTAAGCATCTCGCTGAGTCTCTCCATGAGACTCACTACTGTTTCCATAATGATCAGCGCTCCGATAGCTCATTAAGAGCTTCTCATGCTCAGAAAAATTCCTCCTCAAGTCCGCAATATCACCCATCATGGCATCCAGTTTGTTCTTGTACATTTCCGCTTCGATCTTGTGACGTTGATTCTCCTCCGATAGACGAATATATGCCCTACTGTTCTGCATTGAAGGAGTGGGGTCTGGAATCACCATGTGGCCCATCCCTACTGCATACCCAGATCTGTTTCCCAAGACTTCTTTAAATATCGTCTTAGCCGCTTCTTCTACATCATCTTTCGGATCTTTTTCAGCTAACCTCTCCATCATTAGATTCTGAAAATGCATTCAAATGAAAATCAGTTACTTAATAAAGGCATTTGCAGACTGTTACAAGAAATAAAAATAATAATAACACCACTCTTATGTAATTGTGTTCGGTTGCAGCATTGATGAATTTACCCTTCCGTGTTGACCAGTGTGTTTCCTTATAGAATGCTACCATATTTGGCGCCGTCTCCCGCTGAAACAGACAAGTATCAGTAAAGTTATTGAACCCTATAAACAGAATCTGTTTTATATTAACAATCATGGTTATCACGAACCTTCTCCTCTAATATCTGTATAAAGGATTTTCGCCCACCGGTATGTTTGACCTTCAGTTTTTGCCTATTTGAACTGTTCCTTTTGGACTTCTCCTACATTTGTTTCCAATGACCATTAATCCCCATAAACAATTATAATGGATGTATTATTTATAACTTATGCAAAAACAAATATATACTTATGCAACGTACTTGGGCTGCGAGGTGCCTAAGACTAGTATTTTTAGCTGCCCTTTTTTAAGTGGTAATTTAAAAATAGAAGTGCTTTCATTGACAAATGCAAGATATGTAGTGGGTATTTGTCCCCTTTTGCAACTGATTAGAATGTATTTGGTTTCTTTCTACGTTCTTATATGCGAAATCTTAAGATATGAAATGATTATGGTTAGAAAAATGTTTATCCTTTCCTTTTCTGTAAGTGGATATATGTTTTGAGTATAACCTTTAGACTATGTTGCTGTAATTGAAGACTAAAAATTATTCCAGATGTTCGGAATAAATTTCTATAAGTTTTGTTTATAGGGTTTTAGATTAGACACACCCAAAAAAAAGAGGTTTAGATTAGAGTTTTTTGTCTGGCTATTGGAGTGTTGATGTGACATACTTAGTGTTTGCCAATGGTAGGTATGGGGCTGACATTGCAAGAGGTGTGGCTCAACTCCATGCGGCAGGGGTTGTTTGTATGAATTTAAAACCATCTAATCATCTTTTCAACACAAGTGGCTATGTAGTGGTTTCTGACTATGGACTTGCTGGAATTCTGAAAAAACCTTCCTGTCGGAAGGCTCTTTCAGAGTGTGATTCCTCAGAAAGTTCAGTCCGGGAAGGAGTGTACAATGCTAAGCCCCCATTATGCAGCTCCAGATGCATGGGAGCCAATAGCCATTGCCAAGTCCAAAATTTAGTTTGGATGTCAACTTTGAAGTGTAAAATAGATTTTTAGATAGATTAGTCCACATTGGACTAGCTATCGTAAAGTGTTCCATAATAAAATATTTTTATTTACTATTTTTATTTTTTATTTTTTATTTTTTTTACAAATACGCTTCATATATTAGTGTATGTGAATAACACTTGAAAACATCATTACTAAAGTCAGCCCTTAATAAATAAACAGATGAATGAAAGAATAAACACAGGACTCTAAAATAAAGATAAGGTTGGAACATATAATACTCAAAAAATCTGCCACACCTCTGAGAAATCCAAACATATAATACTCAACGCAAGCTGCCACACATCTGAAAATCCAAGAAAATTTAATTCTAGAGGTAACTGAACAACCATCCATGCTTCAAGGTGCATAAAGATGGGGTTGGGGAACCAGAATACAGGAATCAAATTATATAATAAGACTTTCATCCTTATAACAAAACAAACACTTGTCCACTGTGGGTTTGACCTGATTTTAAGAATAAACCAAGAACCTCAGCAGCTCCGTATCTGTGCTGGAAATCCATAATTTTTTGTTCAAGGTGAATGTAGAGGGAAAATGCTTATGTGATGTAGAACACACAGAAGTGTGGATGACTTCTGTAGTACATGAGGAAGATGGTTTAATAGCTGCTGGTCATTATGTGGTGATGGAGAATTGATCGATTGGGGTTGTAAGGGTTGTTTGTTTTAGATGTTTTTGTTTCAACAACAAGCAACATGTAACATATGGGTGAAATTATTTCAAAACTAATGAACACTGTGCACTCAATGGAACAAGTGCAGAAAAGAAAAAACCCATCCCATACTCTTCTATAACTGGTAAAACTGAAAACATTTAATGTAAGTTCTTTGTTGTAACCTCAAAGGCCATGCAGACCTTGTTTGATGTTGCACGTCTGCCCCCATGTTAAGCCTAAGTTTCTGAAGCTTAAAATTTCATAAAAAATGACAATTGACCCCTCTTTCCTTAGCCGCATCATTGTGTCCATTGTTGTTTGTAAGATTTGCTAGAACCTCATGCAAATCTGTCTTTATCTTTAGAATAATGATATAAACACAACCATTTTATAATCCATAATAGCTATGACAGTACCACTTCAAGAAAAAAGGTAAAAGTTTTTTTTTTTTTATTTCATTTTGTGTTTCCCATCTGATTTGAAGTTCAAATTTTGCATAATTGCCTTACATATTGAGTTGTAAAAAGAGTCATAGAAAAGGTTGTATGTTTAGAATGACTCTTAGCTTAATGTAAAAAATGACATTATCAAAATAGTGTGTGTTTTCATTAAACACATGACTCTCAACCGATGCAGTGGACTACAGAAATGAGTATCAACTCTTATATGCTCTCTACTTCATTCACAAGATATGAGCTTCACGGTAACAAAAATTAATGTTACCCAAAATTACTTTTACATGTTGTTACTTAATAATTTGTGTAATTATTATGACAACAGAAAGTTCTGCCCATGAATTTTCACTTCTATACACATGAAATTAGCCCTTTTGCTAAAACAAAAGACTGAAGTACAAAAACAGGGAAATTTTGGCTGTGGGGTAGATCACAAACAAGAGCAAATGGGTTCAAGCAATTTGTTTTCAATTTTTGAAAGATTTTGATCCTTCAGCACCAACTGTCTACTTCATGAAAAGAACCCTTCAAATACGCAACAACACTCAAGAAGTTTCTGAATTCCAAACACCTATAAATTGATTAATGCACCAGCAACTCCTTGCTTCAAAATGTAAAAACAAGGAAACATAAACTGTGATTATGCAAAAACAGTGAATAATAATAAATAAGAAAAAAAAACTAAGGCAATGTTTGTGTTGCACCATTACAGAGAAACTAAGGCAATACACTAACCAATTGAATTTTAATCATTATTACTTTCAGACTAGCACTAGCAATGTCCCAAGGTCACAATCTCACGGATTGTGAAAATGAACCAGAAAATTTTCAGCCTTTCTAATGTTTATTCTACTCAAACAATCCGTGAGTATCCAACATCAAGAAAACAATTCATTCCTATCCATGCCAAATTCACACAAATGGAACACAAGCAACCAACCGATAGAGAGAGAATACGAAGGAAGAAGAGAGAGAGAGGCTTACTGTGTAAATCAATTGAGTGAGAGAGGGGACGCACCCACTGATTTCTTGTTGCGGAGATGATGATGGAGGCTAGGGCATGAAGCTCTGTTTATGCGGCTGCATCGATGAGGTTGCGACGTGGGGTGGATCGACTGCTTTCCGCGAAGGCGCCGCCGTCTATAAGGAGAGGGTGATGGCTATTATCGTGAGGTGGGGTTGGGGGATGGTTGTGGAAGAAAGCAAAGGGGTGGGGAAGAAAACACAAGAAAGGGGAAAGGGGCTCACGGGGTATCGCGGGGAAATGACCAGGAGCTCCTAGTTTTATTTATGTTACCAGCCACTTCAAGTCGTGGCAAAAAATCCATTTCTCGTGGCAAATAACAAGTTACTGAGGGATACATTAAAATGGAGACAATATACACTTTTGCGATTAAGTCCATTTCATGGCTCAGAAAATATATAATTGTTAAAGGATATAAACCATGAAGACCAAGTTTTAATTTTAGTTTTTTTTTCTACTAATGCAAAGTGGTGGAAAAAGATATATTTGTTAGTGGTAAAATGGTTTTTACCACTAAAGTATTCCAACCAAACTAATCTCATGGTAAAAAGCCAATTTCTTTTCCACGGATGAATTTGGAGACAATTAGTGCTTGTTTGCCACCATCTTGTGTAATGGAAAAAGAATTCGTGGTAAAAGCCTCAATTTGTTGTAGTGTACGTACAATCGTCAAACGATAGAAAAATTGGGAAAGAGAAGAGGTGGGGGGATGCATGGGGTCAAGAACATAAAAAATGGAACATGTTGATGATGTGTATCGCACACGGTCGGTATGGGTTCAAACACATATAGCTAGCATAGAGAAACTATGGGCTTGGGCTTGTTCCGAGGAAACTTCAATTCAGGCTAGAGTCAGTATATCTTCTTCAGAAGAATTCCTTTCAAATAAGAGAATGTGTCCATATAGTCTTTAAAATGAAACGCGTAAAAAGAGTAATTTAATTATTTGAATGATCAGACGAGAAGCTAGTTCTGTCAACTCTCCATGAATGCGTCGACTTGTGAGTAGACTGCGTGATACGTTGATGCATGATGTTAATTCAATTCCTATCGTAAATTTTAAGCAAAGCAAAGATAGAAAGTCACGATGTTTCCATTTATTATACGTTGATGCATGATGTTTCAATTCCTGTGATGGGTTATGCTACGAGAAATCTGGTAGAATTAACAGACAAAATTAGATGCAAATTTGGTAATGGCTCCATTTTATCAACGTAGACATCATAATATGGCATGATTATGCTCTGTATATATAATATTCTTTAAGATTGATAAACGTCTATGATAATGTTATTAATTTGTGTTTTATGTAGTAAAAAAGTTCTAAAGCGGGCCTAAGCCACCCCGGAAAGTACGTACATATGCGCTTGCAATCAATGCATTCCATAAACGAAAGTTGTCGATGCTGCATCTACTGGAACTTTCCATCTCAGGTCGACTAGTACTAGTACTCCTACTCCAATATGGCTAGCTTCTATATATTCATACAGATCACCTCATGATTTCTTCAGTGTTCTTCTCATTGTCTAAATCTCTCGCGCGCATTGCATTCATGGCTTCTCAAAAGCCATCTTCATCTACTTCCGAAGATACTAAGAAAAGATCAAAAAGAGAAAAATCATCTTGTCGGCCTGAAGAAGAGGAAAAAATCATAACCTCTTCCACTTCTTCTTCCTCGACGCCTCGATGGAAACATGATGTTTTCCTTAGTTTCTATGGTGAAGATGTAAGAGTTTTTATTAAAACTCTATGTCCCACACACCCATCTCAATAAAGTTTGAAATAGCTCAAACTTATCAGATAAAAGATGAGTGATAACGGGATAAGAATACTCATAAGAGATAAGATTAAAACTATATCTCTAATTATAGTCAGATACAAACTCTGAGATTTCTTGATGGTCAGAAATCTATGAATAGCACTGAGCAGTTAAAGGGTTCTCACCTACAACGTTAGAGTACCTTTCGCCATCGTGAGACACTTGTGAGACAAAGTTGCTAGGGTGATCCTTTCCTCATAATCAGATCTATTTTTTCATCGAACTGATGGAAAAAGGTACGTATTATTCATCACTGTTTATTATTGTAGATCATATAAAATCAAAGATCCGTTTATTAATGTTCATGTTAAAATATCTAACATGTGGTATCAGAGCCAGTTTATAGATTTTTTATGATCTCAATAAAATATTCAATGAATATATTTCGTCGTGTATTATGATTTCTATCATATCAGAAAAGATTAAAAATAATATATTTACTATTTGAGAAAGAACGATACACTGAGATTAATGGAAAACAATTCGATTTTCTTCCTATTTTTTTTCTTCCGTACTGTACATCTCCTTGGTTTTATTTTCGCTTCCGCGTGTATTGTTTAAAGAATTACATATTTTAGATTTCATGAACTGTACTTATTGTATATGAAATGGGAGAAAGAATGGGTTGAGGAAGGGCCACCGTGTGGTTTCGGCAGTGTGCAGCATGAGGGACTGTGAGTCTTTGACGCCCCGAGTGGTTGCTGCCCTGAGGTCGGCACTGGGAGGAGGAGTGGAAGTCCTCCACGGTGCCTCTGTAACAGCGGCAGAGGGCTGTCAAGCCCACTGGCCGCGGCTGTTACAAGAACAGATTTAAAAAAAAAAATTTGAAGGAGAGGCCGGCGGCGTGAGGAGGCTGTTATCCTTCTCGCCGGCGTCTATAAAGGAGGCAGTGGGTTTTCAAACCCACTGGCCACAATTCATTAAAAAAAAAAAAGTGAGAGGAGGGGTGGACTTCGGTGGCGGGAGGAGGCTGGGGATACCTTGCCGTTCTCTTCCTCGCCGGCGAGGACCACCGTTGAGTTGTCATCTATGATGATGTTGCGTGTGTGTTTCTGAAGAAGGTCTGGTGCGGCGCTGGTCTTTATCTGAATGAAGAAGAAGAGTTTTTATAAGTTAGGTTTTCCTCACATTTGTAATAAGCTGAAGAGCTGAAGGTTTATGGGTTGTGGGCTTTGGCCCAATTCTTTATATTAAACAGATTCTATTATTCTGATGGATTAAATATATGGGCTGTGGATTAACTGGACTTGTTTCAGTCCAAGAGAAGAGAAATGAACGGGCCTATGGGCCACTGATTTGGCCCAGCCTAGTAAAAGAACCAAAAAGAAATTGGGCCTGAACAGTAAATAGGCCCAAGTCAACAAATCCAGTTGACTTTGGACTCGGTTCGGTTTGTTGAACAGACCCGGACCAGACCGGTTATATTAAAATATTATTTATTAAAAAAAAAATTCTCTTTTAAATTTTTATATACATGTTATGATTGTTATTTACATGTATAAAAAATTTTATTAATGCTAAATTTATATGCATGTTATTATTATTAAATACATGTATTAAATTTTATTAAATGTTACATGCATGTTATTATTGTTAAATACATGCATTAAATTTCATTACATCTTATGTACATGTTATTATTATTAAATACATGTATGAATTTTTTATTTTGGTTCTTATTATCATGCTATATATAATTGTTTATCCAATATGGACAAATGATTAATATCAAAAATTAAAGAAAAACTTGGTTGCCCAAAGGTACAAGATTTTCTTAAATTTTTGGTGAATAATCATTAAAATCCATAGTAAGGTGGATATGATAGAATGGACAATTATGTGTATCAAAATCTACTCCCAAAGGAGGGTTTTGGTGACACTACTAGTTCATCTATCAAAAAGAAAAGTTGGAGGGAATAATTTGTATGTCAGAGTTTACTCCCAAAGGAGAATTCTGATGATACACTTAGTTCATCCACAGAATTTAATATTGGTGAGAATACTTTGTGTATTAAGATCTACTCCCAAATGAGGGTCTTGATAACACTATTAGTTCATCCATAATTATTTAAATTCTGATTATTGTTTATAAGTGTCTAACTCAAAGCATTATGTGATAAATATTTTCTTGTAGTAAATGTACCGACATCATTACATTCACAAATTTCATCAGTTCCTGTTTTGAATGGCTCTAATTTTTCTGAGTGGGTTGAGCGAGTCAGATTCACCTTAGGGGTCCTAGACTTGGACTCATCCCTTATAAGTCCAAAACCTCCACCCCTCACCGAAAAGAGTAACAAGGATGAGAAAGAGTCATTTAAACAGTGGGAGAAATCAAACAGGCTGAGTCTAATGTTCATGAAAATGACCATTTCTGAAAATATCAAAAATTCACTCCCTAATGTTGAGGATGCCCAAAATTTTTTGAAAAATGCTGAGGAGAGATTTAAGTCTGCAGATAAGTCTTTAGCAGGAACACTGATGGCTAGACTTACCACCATGAAATATGATGGAGCCAAAGGAATGCAAGAGCATATACTTGAAATGACAAATATTGCCGCCAGATTACAAACCCTGGGAATGAAAGTAGAGGAGTCCTTTATTGTTCAGTTTATCCTGAACTCATTGCCACCTCAGTATGGTCCATTCCAGATGCATTATAATTCTATTAAGGATAAATGGAATGTGAATGAGCTGGCAAGTATGGTAGTTCAGGAGGAAGTAAGACTGAAACAACAAGGGCATTATTCTGTTAATTTTGTGACTAAAGAAGCTGGAAAGAAAAAGCACCATTATATTAAAAAGAAACGAATTGGACCACCAAGATGAAAGGAGCTTGGAAAAGTTAATCAGGTTCAACATAGTAGTACCAAATGCTACTGGTGTGGGAAAAATGGACACATGAAATCTGAGATTTAGAAACGTAAGGCTTGGTTTGAAAAGAAGGGTAAGTCTCTTGCCCTTGTATGTTTTGAATCAAACCTTGTAAATGTTCCTACTAATTCTTGGTGGCTTGATTCAGGTGCTAATGTTCATGTTTCTATAACCATGCAGGGATACCTTACAAGCCAAACACCAAGCCCCAGTGAGCGATTCATTTTTATGGGAAATGAGAATAAGGCTGAAGTTTTGGCCATAGTGACTTTTTGTTTAGTTTTGAGTACTGGTCATTGTTTAGACCTTCATAAGACAGTTTTTGTGCCTTCTGTGAGGCGTAATTTGATTTCCTTTTCTAGACTGGACACTGATGGTTATTCATTTTCTTTTCATAATGGTAGTTTCAATTTGTTTAGAGACTCTTTATTTATTGGTTCTGGGTTTCTTTCCGATGGTCTTTATCGACTTTGTCTTGATAATTCATTTGTTCATAATACCTATACCCATAACCATGAAATGTGTATTGGAATGAAAAGAAATATGATGGATGAACATTCTTATGACTTGTGGCATAAGAGATTGGGGCACATCTCCAAAGAAAGGTTAGAGAGATTAGTAAAAGAAGGGATACTTCCGCATTTAGATTTTACTAATCTTGAAGTATGTGTGGATTGCATTAAAGGAAAGCAAACCAAACATACTAAGAAAGGTGCCACAAGAAGTAAAGAGCATCTTGAAATAATTCACATAGATATATGTGGACCATTCTCCACTGAATGTTTTGGTGGAGAAAAGTATTTTATCACCTTTATAGATGATGTTTCACGGTTTGGATATATCTATCTGCTACATGAGAAATCTCAAGCTGTTTCAGACCTTGAGGTATTTCTCATGGAGGTGGAAAGGCAGTTAGATAGAAAGGTGAAAATCATCAGGTCGGATAGAGGTGGAGAATACTATGGAAAGTATGACGAATCAGGTCGTAACCCTGGCCCATTCGCCAACCTTCTTGAACAGCATGGCATTGTTGCACAGTACACGATGCCAGGGACACCATAGCAAAACGGTGTTGCTGAAAGGCGTAATCGGACCTTATTGGATATGGTCAGAAGTATGATAAGCAATTCTACCTTACCCAAGTCATTGTGGGGTGAAGCCATTAAAACGACAACTTATATCTTAAACCGGGTTCCTAGTAAGTCAGTTCCAAAAACTCATTTCGAGCTATGTACTGGTAGGACACCAAGTTTAAGACACATGCATGTTTGGGGTTGCCCAGCAGAAGCAAGACTTTACAACCCACATAAAAAGAAATTGGATCCTAGAACAGTAAGTGGGTACTTTATTGGGTACCCAGAGAGATCCAAAGGGTATAGATTTTACTGTCCTAGTCACAGTCCGAGAATAGTGGAAACAGGGAATGCCAAATTCATTGAACTTGGCGAAATCAGTGGAAAAACAGAACCTAGAGATGTGATCATTGAGGAAGTACGAGTAGATGTCCCTATACCTACATACTCAGAAAAGATAATGGTTCCTCTAATTGATCATCATAATGATACATTGGAACAAGAAAATGATCACCCATATCAGAATAATAATACCACTGATGAACCAAGTTCGGAGTCACCAGAACAGATAGTCTTACGCAGATCTCAGAGAGATCGGAGACCTGCTATTTTAGCTGACTATGTGGTATATCTCCAGGAATCTGAATTTGACATTGGGACAAGTGAAGATCTACTAACGTTTTCACAAGCCATAGAGAGATGTGATTCTAGTAAATGGATCGATGCCATGAAAGAAGAGTTGAAATCCATGGATCAAAATCAAGTTTGGGATCTCGTTGAATTGCCTGAAGGGTGTAAAAGAGTCGGGTGTAAATGGGTCTTTAAGACCAAACGCGACTCTAAAGGCAACGTTGAACGACATAAGGCCAGACTTGTTGCTAAGGGTTTCACTCAGAAAGAAGGCATTGATTACAAAGAGACCTTTTCTCCAGTATCTAAAAAGGACTCTTTCAGAATCATTATGGCATTGGTGGCTCATTTTGATTTAGAGTTACACCAGATGGATGTGAAAATAGCTTTTCTAAATGGAAGTTTGGATGAAGTGGTCTACATGGAGTAGCCAGAGGGCTACTCAGAAAAGGACAAAGATCACCTAGTATGTAGGCTTAAGAAATCAATATACGGGATTAAACAAGCTTCCCGACAATGGTACTTAAAGTTCAATGATACCATTACTGCCTTTGGATTTAAAGAGAACATCGTTGATCGATGTATATACCTAAAGGTCAGTGGGAGTAAGTTTATATTTTTGATTCTGTATGTTGATGATATCTTGTTAGCTAGTAGTGATCTTGGCTTACTTTATGAAACCAAGGGTTTTCTATCTAAGAACTTTGAAATGAAAGATATGGGTGAGGCGTCCTTTGTTATCGGAATTGAAATCCTCCGGGATCAAAAACAAGGATTGTTGGGATTGTCTCAGAAAAGTTACATAGAAAGAGTTCTTGAGAGATTTGGCATGAAAAGTTGCTCATCACTTGATACTCCGATATCAAAAGGTGATAAGTTTAGCCTATCACAATGTCCTAAAACTGAGTGGGAGCGTAAAGAGATGGCAAAAATCCCCTATGCTTCGGTTGTGGGGAGCTTGATATATGCACAGATTTGCACGAGACCAGACATTAGTTTCGTAGTTGGCATGCTTGGGTGTTACCAGAGTAACCCAGGGATGTCTCATTGGAAAGCAGCAAAGAGGGTATTGCGATATCTGCAAGGAACTAAGGATTACTAGCTTACCTTTAGGAGAACTGACAACTTAGAGGTAATTGGATACTCAGACTCTGATTTTGCCGGTTGTTCTGATAGTAGGAAATCTACTTCTGGATATGTTTTCCTACTAGCCGGTGGAGCGATCTCATGGAAAAGTATGAAGCAAACTATCACTGCTTCATCAACAATGAAGGCTGAGTTTGTGGCGTGCTTTGAGGCCACAGTGCATGGTTTATGGCTGAGGAACTTTATCTCAGGGCTTGGAGTTGTCGACTCTATAGACAGGCCGCTGAGAATTTATTGTGATAATTCCTCTGCAGTATTTTTCTCCAAAAATGATAGGTATTCTAAAGGTGCTAAACACATGGAGCTCAAATACCTAAGTGTCAAGGAGGAAGTACAGAAACAAACAGTGTCCATAGAATATATCAATACTACGCTTATGATAGCAGACCCATTAACGAAGGGTCTAGTAGCGTTTGAAGAACATGTTGACAGAATGGGTCTTATGATGTAAACATGTTATTGAGCTCATAGATGTTTTATTTTATTTTGGACACTTAATGATAGCTATTATGGTTGTTTTGTTTCTGTTTTCTTGTCTTTCCATTTCTTTGTACATTGAATAGTTTGGAAGAATGATGACAAGATAATGTCTGCAACAGACATGAATTGGAACCCAAGGCATCACGGTATTAGCCTTAATTATCCCAATTAAAGATCATGTTAAATTGGTTGCTGGTGTTGTGGTACATGGAAGGGAATTTGTTGATTATATACCAGAGGACCGCCATGACTCGCATCAGTAATTGATTTGACATTGATATTACAGAACTCATGTAATGTACTTTGAGCTATGAAAGTTTCAGGAAATGAATTTGCGCAGTATGGTTAATTTCCTATAATAAACCCATGAACGGAAAATATTATTTTATGGGCGTATGGGCCAAGTGGGAGAATGTAAGAGTTTTTATTAAAACTCTATGTCCCACACACCCATCTCAATAAATTTTGAAATAGCTCAAACTTATCAGATAAAAGATGAGTGATAACGGGATAAGAATACTCCTAAGAGATAAGATTAAAACTTTATCTCTAATTATAGTCAGATACAAACTCTGAGATTTCTTGATGGTCAGAAATCTATAAATAGCACTAAGGAGTTAAAGGGTTCTCACCTACAACATTAGAGTGCCTTTTGCCATCGTGAGACACTTGTGAGGCAAAGTTGCTAGGGTGATCATTTCCTCATAATCAGATCTATTTCTTCATCAAACTGATGGAAAAAGGTACGTATTATTCATCACTGTTTATTATTGTAGATCATATAAAATCAAAGATCCGTTTATTAATGTTCATGTTAAAATATCTAACATGTGGTATCAGAGCCAGGTTATAGATTTTTTATGATCTCAATAAAATATTCAATGAATATATTTCGTTGTGTATTATGATTTCTATCATATCAGAAAAGATTAAAAATAATATATTTACTATTTGAGAAAGAAAGATACACTGAGATTAATGGAAAGCACGTACATATGCGCTTGTAATCAATGCATTCCATAAATGAAAGTTGTTGATGCTGCATCTACTGGAACTTTCCATCTCAGGTCGACTAGTACTAGTACTCCTACTCCAATATGGCTAGCTTCTATATATTCATATAGATCACCTCATGATTTCTTCAGTGTTCTTCTCATTGTCTAAATCTCTCGCGCGCATTGCATTCATGGCTTCTCAAAAGCCATCTTCATCTACTTCCGAAGATACTAAGAAAAGATCAAAAAGAGACAAATCATCTTGTCGGCTTGAAGAAGATGAAAAAATCATAACCTCTTCCTCTTCTTCTTCCTCGACGCCTCGATGGAAACATGATGTTTTCCTTAGTTTCTATGGTGAAGACACTCACAAGAGTTTAACAGATCATCTATATGTTGATTTAAAATGGAAAGGCATTCTTGTCTTTAGAGATGACGAAGAACTCAAGCGAGGAGAATACATTCCAAAAGCGCTTGTGAGAGCTATTCTAGAATCACAATACGATCATCATTATTTCGACAAATTATGCTTCTTCCAAACATTGCCTCATGTAACTTGCCGAGATCGTAGAATGCGAGAAAAATAAGAAGCTCACAATTGTTCCTGTTTTTTATCATGTGAATCCTGATGACGTGACAAATCAGGAAGGATCTTTTGCACAAGCTTTTGCCGCACATGAAGAAGATACCAAGATTGACAACGAGAATATAAAAATGTGGAGAAACGCTTTGAGAAATGTCTGCAGTATCGCCGGATGGCACGCACATAGACGACGGGTAACATTTTAAGTCCCGTTTGGATATAATAAATGTTTTATCTCATCTCAATTTTATCTAATTTCATTATTACAACTATTTAAACAGTAGCTTAGTCCTATTTTCTTCTTCCATTGACAGCTAGCAATAAGGCAATTAACATCTATCTATTTACTTAAATTATGACATTTATAATTTTTTAAATGTTTACATTGTGATCTGGTCTAACAGCTCGAGTGTTGCAAAATGGAAAATATTGAAGTATGAATTAGAGTGTTGCTTTCTCTAATAAACAATGCTAATTATCAGCTAAAGTGTTTTTCCTATCTTCCCTCCACCACCCCCCCAATCCAGGTCTCGTCAATATTAACTGTTCTATGAATTTACAGGTACGAATCAACATTTATACAAAAAATCAGTGGTAGTATATCTCGTGAGTTGAGTTCTAGATTCTCCCGTCATGATTACGATAAACTTGTTGCAATAGACTCCCATGTAGAGGAAATCATGAAGTTATTGGATATGGAATCTAATGGTGTTCGCTTCATAGGAATTCATGGGATGGGTGGCATAGGAAAGACAACGCTAGCCGAAATAATTTATGATAGAGTTTCTAATTGTCGATTTGAAGGAAGCAGCTTTATTTCTTGTATTAGAGAAAAATCTACTACTGCTCGTGATCTAGCTTCCTTACAAAAAGAATTTCTTTCTATGATCATGCAAGAAGAAATACAGATATGGGATCATAACCAGGGAAGTAGGGAGATCAAGAAGAAGCTGCAGAATAAAAAAGGTTTTTATCGTGCTTGACGATGTGGACAGTGACAAGCAGCTGTCGGAATTAGCAAGGAGTCATGATTGGTTTGGTCCAGGGAGTAGGGTGATAATAACATGTAGAGATAGTCATCTGTTGAGAAGACCTGAAGTGAAAGATATCTATAGGATTGAGCAGCTCCGAACTGCTGAAGCTCTGCAACTGTTTTGTTTATCAGCCTTCCAGATAACCCATCCTCCAGAGGATTATAAAGAACTATCAATGGATTTTGTGAATGATGCTCAGGGCCTGCCTTTAGCTCTTAAAGTTTTGGGTTCCTTCTTACGTAAGAGAACAATAGATGCATGGAAAAGTGCTAGGGATCAACTTGAAGCGACTCCTAAAAAAGAAATTTTTGATATACTTAAAAATAAGTTTTGAGGGGCTAGAGGATTCGCAGCAAAAACTGTTCTTGGATATTGCATGTTTTTTTCCAAGGAGAGAAGCTAGATAACAATTTTAAGGAAATATTAAAAATTTTTGGCTATTATCCGGACATCAACATTGATGTTCTGGTCGACAAGTCCCTTGTAAGCAAATCAAAATATGAAACGTTGATCATGCATGATTTGCTAAAAAGAATGGGCGAGGAAATAGTTCGCCGTGAATGCCCTGAAGAACCTGGGCAACGTAGTAGACTGTTTTGTCGCGAGGATGTCTTTCACGTACTGAAGAATGATACAGTAAGTTGATTAGTGTAGACATTAATATAAAAATGTATATCTTCATCCTAATTCTTGCTAACCTGTTTTTCTTGGTTATCTATAGGGAAGTGATGCAATTGAAGGCATAATCTTGGATTTTTGTCCTAAAGAGAGACTCAAGGCCGAATCATTGTCAAAAATGAGAAATTTGAGATTTTTTAAAATCCCTAGTCATTTTCCTACCATAGAATGGCATGGAGATCCTTTAGAATACTTGCCAACATCTCGGTTGAGAATCCTACATTGGTTTGGATATCGTTCGAAATCCTGGCCGAGCAGTTTGCAACCAAAAAATCTTACTGTAATAAGTATGTCTGAGAGCCGCTTTGAACAACTATGGACGGGGCCTATGGTAAGTTTTTCGCTCATATAAATACGAATTCATCTTAATAATCCCCTTCTTTTTCCAAATAAGTTAATTTATTTATATTTTGATCCAATTAACTAGTACATGTTTATAACAGGTTTTAGACAATTTGAAGGAATTTGATCTGAGTTATTCAGAGAACTTGATTGAAACACCAGATTTAACAAGAGCTCTAAATCTTGAGAAAATAAACTTGAGAGGTTGTAGAAGCTTGTCTAAGGTCGACCCATCCATCAGAATTCTCAAATGATTAAAAGAATTTGATCTTAACGAATGTTCAAGTCTTGAGATGTTACCAGACCTGAGTAGGTTGGAATGCCTGACAGAGGTTTGGGCACACAAAACTGCTATAACACAAATACCATCTGTCAATCTAATCCCCAAGAGCATCCGTTCCTTTAATCTTGAAGGACGCAAGTTGATGAGAGATCCCAACTATGATATCGGACCACTTGCAGGATATCAGATGCAAGGAATATATGATCATGTAGAAGTAGTTTGCATTGATTTTGACAGCGAAGGAAAAAACATTTTAGACATGGCAGGTGGATTTGTTGCGTCTTTAGATGACGATGCGATGAGTCAGTATGTCTCTCTCATTCTCTTCTTTAGAAACAAACAAAACATGTCAGAGAAATGCTTAATAAAAAAAATTTCACAAATAGAAAAAAAATCATAGCCTTGCAATTGCTTAAATTTTTGCTGCAATTAACATCTCTTTTTGGGGTTGTTTTTACAGATGATGATAAGTGGGTGGTTGTTGGGATTCCATATCCCGGAGTGGGTCCAAAATAAAAGAAATGGTTCCTCGGTAAAGATAGATTTGGATGGTAATAAGAATCCGGAGATGGGATGTGCTTTCTTTATTGTTTGTGATTACGATAAATTATTTTTCCTTGGTGATGAAAATACTTCAATTTCTGATGATGAAGATAGTATGGATTCAACGGTAATGCTTAGATTATGCTTTGAGACGGATGAAGAATTATGTGTGGAATGTCTTTTAAGTTACAAATTAATACCTTCCCCCTTGAACGTCTTGGTTAAGCGAATTGGATTCTGGGTGTATATACCGGCAGTTTTGCAGTTTTTGGATACACGGAGGGTCATTATGATTTCATTTGAAACACGCTGGTTGTTTACGAAGGTTTTGTAGATTTAGAAGTAGAAGTGAAAGAATGTGGGGTGCATTCAGTGTGTCCAAATGGTGCTAATTCAAAGTTCTATAATAGCATTGCTCCTTTTGGCCTTTCGGGATCTTCGAATTCAGATTTCTATCATCGATTTCATGCTTATATGGAAAAGAAAAGAGACATGAGAAAGTTTAGTCCTGTGCATATATTCCGACGACCCAATCGACCCGACTCAATTGTTCTGACCCAACTCCAGATATATCGGGATCATGTAAATCAGCTTTTATATTCGGGCGTTAAACGGACTGAACTATAAATTTTTTCTTACCTTTCAATTCTCTCGAACCCTAGCATTCCAAGTCCAACTTGCTAGCGTTGCCGTCCCGTTAGCGCACTTTCAGGTATAGAGGATTCGAATCATCTCCTTCGCGATCACCATTTTGTTGGCTAGGGTGGACGTGGGGAAGTTGTTTGCACCAAGAAGGACCCGAAACTTCTTCACTTGGCAGAGTGATTGGATGGCGGTGATGTTGGTGGTGTTCAAGCATGGTTTTGACAAGTTGAAGGATACCGTAGATCTTTGTGATCCCAAGCTCACTCCTAATCTGTGAGTGCTCCCCTTTGATTTGATTTTCTTTTCCTTTTAATTCATGCATTCACCTTTTATTCAAAACCTCATTTGAGTATCTGGACGGAAAAGTATGAATGCAGGCAAGCAGCGGACGGATGTGCGCACCAATGCTGACGTAGATTAAATGAAACGGTGTATTTTACTGAAGTGGGAAGGGATGAAATTGCATTTTTCCTTTTTCGTTTCCCTCTTTTTTCGATTTGAGTTGTATCATCTTTGCCTTCCCTGTCTGAAACTCCTCATCGATATCTCCTCCCACTTCAATCTCCCCCCACACTCACTCTCGCTGAAGACTAATGTTGTAAGACACCTCCCCCATCTGGTGGTTTCTTCTTCGAGATCGTTGTTGTTCGTGGACTCCGTTGCGTAGATCCGAGGAGTTTGGGTATGTGGTACAGTTTTCTTCCTCTTTTGCTTCTCTATTTTGGGTCCGTGTATTGCAAAGTTTGCCTTGGATTTCTCTTTCATTTGTTCCTCTATTTTCTAGGTTGTGTTTGGCTCTAGAGAAATTTGTAGATATTAGGGTTTTAAAACTAAAGATTTTATCTTTATTCAGATTTTATCTTTGTGGTGAGTTCCACACCCGCACATGAAGATTTTTAATCACGTTTACGTTAAGATTCAATGTTTGGATTTTTGAATTGTGTCCATCTGTTGGTACTTCTTCTGGACGGTTAATTTGGGTGTGGTACAGTTCTCTTACTCTTTGTTTCTCAATTTTGGGTTTGTGGCTTGCAATGTTTGGCTTCAATGTTTCTCTGTTTTGCTCCTCTATGGAGTATTACATAGTAAGCAAACTGATTATTTTCTTTATCAATAGATCATAATGATATCACCATCAATGTTAGAAATGGGTTAATTCATTTTCATGATTTGTGTCAATTCATTTGGAAGCGCATGGAGTGACATGATTTAAATTGCTTGCAGCATAATTGATTGAGTGCCATAAATATGTTGCTCATTGAAAAGAAGCTGGAAGCTATAGTACTGTATCCTAGAAGATAAATATCTAATTTTAATCTGTTCATCATGCAGCAGAGTGGACAAGTCTGCCACAATAGAGCCTAAAAGAGCCCAAATGACAATATGCCAGGAAAGTAATTGTGTTCAACGAATTTTTCTAAGGAAGTCATGCTCTTTGCTAGCTGGGGAAGCTCTAAGAGCAATCCCAACAACCAGAATGCATTTGCTGCTTCTAAGTTGGCTAGGATTGATTCCAGCAGTTCAATTGGTACTAGCTCTAGTGTTGTTCCTCCTAGCTTGGGCAACAAATCGATTCATGAACACATTCAACCGCCCCCTCAACCACTTGCTAATGGTAGTTATTTCTTGTAATTACTAACTATTTCTTGGTACAAAAGTTGGAGTGTTCAGATCATCGTGTTGAATATCATTTTAGAAGGATTCTTTGTCCCTATATGTTCTGCTAAATTTAGCTGCTGATGTATCAAAGAAATTGGTTCATTAGTTATATTAGTTATTGGAGTCCTTTACATATATACACACACACACACACAAAATGTTATTTTTTCAATTCTCAGTGGTGGGATTGACACATCCTTGATTGTCACGAAGAAGTTTTGCTGAATTAGTATATTTGGGTCAGGGTCAGGTGGGGTTTGGGTAGGTTTATGTTTTATAAGTCTTCCTTGATGAGATTGGTATTTTCTATCCTCGTATTATATCAAAAAGTGAAGGGGAATTTTCTTATCAATTTAAAGTTTCTTTGTGTCATCTCTGCTGCTGTACTCCATTTAAGCAAACTGAATAATAGTGACATTATTATGGTGTTTCAATGATTAATCTCTATTATTTTCTTTTTATGGCATTTTTAACAGGGTCACAACAAGAGCACCGAACCATTATCAAACAAACAAGTCAGTAGCAGCCTCTCCCTCCAAGCCAGTCAAAAGCAAGTCATATGTTTATGTTGGCTGCGCAATCACCAAACAAGTTTTAATCATATGTTTATACAACCCAACAAAATTAAACGAAAGGATGAAAAGCTCGAATTATATTTGATTTATTCAGCATCCTTTGGATGTGTTTCCCTCTTCAGTATCGCTCCAGCAAAGCCAGTCTTCCTGAGGCCTAACTTTTGATGATGAATCATAGTTGCTGTAATTATGTTTTGATGTGAGCTTCTTTGTAATTGATAAATTTTGAATGAGTGAGACTAATTTACATTTTAACCGAGTCAATGGATGTCCATGTTTGACGCACAGGGAAATTATTTGTTGCGACATATTGTTGTGTATGAAGCATGGGGTCTTTTTGGTTTTTGCACTATCTCACATAGAAAATTGCACACTCTCAAAAGTTTGTATCCCCTAAATGGAAAAGAAATACCAAATCAATGTCACAAGAGCAGGAGAATATGCAATCAAAATGAGGATCTCATTCCAGGTTCATATCTTTACAAACCGACATCTACCAACCTGATAGCACTTCATGATGAGAAGCTGTCAAATACAAAAGCACATCCACATCTATCAACCTGATACTCCTGATACTAATATAAAATCACACCCACATCTATTAAAATGAACTCATAAATATTTTTTACAGCCCATGAAGCAAATGTAAAGTCCAAACCACACACTACATGGGAAAACAAATAAATATTTTTTACAACCCATGATCCATGAAGTATATTTACAGAAATTAATAGTTCTATATCCCTAAATGCTTCACTCAGCTCTTGGTTGTTGTACTTGTAATTTCACCAACACTTGTACCTTAATCTGCAAGGTTAATATATTGCAATTAGCAAAATTGACGAAATAAATAAATCAACTACTAATTTAAATGAACAACTTATACATTTTAAGTACATTTTTAAGAATACATACCAATGATAACAAAACCAAAATCCCCAACTACAGCTCAGGTTGTGTTCATCCACCCCTGGCTGTGTTTCATCCACCCCAATTTGCATCTATAAATACTTGAGTTGATGAATTCTACATCATTTATACATTGTAGTATCTAGAATAAGGAACTCAAAACTCTTATTCTGCATCCTCTTTCTTTTTACTTTTGGCTGTATGAGCACATTTAACTGTTTAAAAAAACTAAAAGTGCATATACTCAATTTATTGAAACAGGGTGGCTACCAAATGATGGGTCCAAAATGCTCTAGTGAGAAAAGATTAACAAGTGGCTGATTGGCTCTGATTAACCATACATCAGTGGCTACTTAATTTCCTATTGGATATTTGGCTGCATTGTGTTAAATATTCTTGACCATGAACCTGAAAATAGTTCATCTATTGAGACAAATTTGTTTGTTTTCAAATTAGTGGCTTTACCTGATCGCATAAAATCATCTAGAGAAACATCATGATTAAGTAGTAGTAGTCTTACTACAGGTAACTAATTTTCTTCTTGGCATGATTAAGTCACAAATATTGGTTCTAACGATACTATCCTGTGTAATTGCTACCACATTTAGTTTCATTTTATGACCATACATGTATTCACAAATATAAGTCAATGATCTGCAGTTCATAGTGAAAAAAACAAAATCACTACTTTAAGTGTTGCACCATAAGCAGTGTAAACAAACAATATTTTTTGTATTTAGCATGAAAATATTAAGACTCTTTTTGCCAAACCAGAAGAAAAAACTCGTTAACTTATTTCCATACTAAAGTGGAAATCCATTATTAAACACAAATAAGGGTGCACCTTTCTAAACCCAGAGTTAAAACCAGAATATAGTGCTTGTGATTATATTTGAGGGGGCGAAGACATCTAAGTTAGAACTTAATTAGAACCATAAACTCAATCTCATAACAGAATTTCAGCCCAGTTTTAGGAAAGCTACCCAGAGGAAACAAAAACCACAAATACACTCCTCTCCTTTTTTGGATGAAAATGATTGGGGTGAAAACTCCTCTGCCCCTAAGAAATAAACTCAACCAGAGAAATAAGTGAATTTATTTCTTTGCAGCATAAAATTATTTTTTGCAGATTAATTTTCGCAAATGCATTTATTATTTTCGAAGCATAAAATTCTTCTTTGCAGATAGAATTTCAATTGTTATACCAACACCAGATCCTTTATTTTAAACTTATTGTCCATCATTTGTACTCCATAACTATGTGGAAAAAAGGCAAAGCCAGATCCCTTCGGTGCAAAGCAAGCGGGAACTAATCTCAAAAGATTAAATAAAAGGAAAACTCTTTCCCAAATACCTTTCTGGGAAGTGGTCGCGCAGAGGAGGTGGTTGTGCAGTGGAGGTGGTCGCATGGAGGAGGTGGTCACGCAGAGAAGGTGGTGCGGATGAGCTGGTCGTGCAGAGGAGGTGGTGCGGATGAGCTGGTCGTGCGGAGAAGTTGAGGAACTAGTCGCTTGGAGGAGCTGAGGGACTGGTCGTGCAGAGCAGGTTGAAGACGAGCTTGGAGGGAAAAATGGCAGAAAGAAGCGTGTGGAAGAAGATTTCATTTGCCTCTTTTTTATTTTTAATAATATTTCCTCTGCTACGTCATCAATGGTGCGCATTTTCGTTCGCGGTGTGCTTGCATATAGAAGAACTCTATTTGGACTTTGGAATTGTATCTTTCGGATTTATGCTGGTTTTTTCAAACTTTAATTCCATACCACCCACATTGTCGTTGTCATACAAGATTTCTTTAACCTTGATCCGTGATGTTGGATTGATTGTGCTTTTCTTTCTTTTTGAAACATGGTTAGGCAGCAAGGGATGTGTGTATTTCTCATACCGTCAAGCATTTCGTTACTACATCCTTTTAATACTAATGAAAAATGCTATATCTGTATGATATTGCGGTCGGTGGATTATTTAAACTGGAGGGAATAGAATGAGATTGACAACATCTTATCAATAAGTTTGTATTATGCTCAGGATAACATTTTTCTTTCACTTGACAGCATTAAGTTCTTTATTGGGATTGGGGGGAATGGGATTGGGATTGAGATAAGATATGTTTGGGGTTTTATCCATTGAATGCATGCCTGGAGAGTGGAGTTCCCACTCATTATACCCAGTTGTTTGTGGCACTTAAAATTAAAGTTGCCAAGTATTTGTTTTTCTTTCTTTCTTTTTTTTTTTTTCTTTTTGTTGGGTCAGAGGCAGTGGAAATGTAGTAAGTTTGAGTTTTGATTTCGTTAGATATGCTTGCATTAAGTTGTATTGACATGTGTAGATGCAAATGATCGAAAGCAAAATATGATCTTCAAGGATTTTTAACTCATATTTAGGCAACCTCTAACTCATGTAGTTTAGGGTATAAATTTTTTTTTTTTTTTTATAAGTAAAAGATAAATATTATTGCTCAGAATATAATAGGCATGGCCCGTGTACACAGGAAGTATACATAAGATACCTAAATACATTCAGGTCTAAACTATTTTTTAAATCGGATTATGTTTTATTTAGTTGATTACTTTTGTGTGTGGCAAAGCTTGAATCGTGTACCTGGGTTTGTTGTGAAAGCAGAGGAGTTGAAATCAAAGGGCATTGATGATATTATCTTGATAATGTGAGTGTATCTTCAGAATAGCTATATAAAGCCAATGAAAATAGTTGTGTAGTTGTCTTTCTCAGTGGGGTTACTGCACTGAACAACACTTGCATCTTAATATATCTACACTAAAACAGTACTTGTTCATGAAATTCTTAAGATGGAAATTAGCTTTTCTTTTTTCTTCTTCTCTCTGCTGGTGTTTAGTTTATTATGGATTAGGCTTTCCATGTTCTATAGTTTCTTCTACATCAAAGTATCACAATATGTGCATCTTAATTTGCAAAATACTTCTATTAGAAATTAGCTTTGCGGTATTAAGTTCTCTTGAAGAGAATTGGAAAGTACTGCGTGAAATCAAGATCCCCTGAAATTCTTATGGAAGCAAAACATTTGTATTTAATTTCTAGGACTAGTGGTTTTCTTGTCTTTTCTCTCCAAATGAGAAAAATTGGATTTGATTCTATGCCAATTACATGTTATTTTGCTTGAGCCGGTGGTTATAACTTGTGAAGTTATAACTTGTTTCTACCTTTGATAAAGGGAAATTTGTAGGGGTGTAACGGGTCTTATTCAATCCAGTTTTGTACAAATTTTGGGACCGAACCGATATACACTAGTTTTACATTTTCAATAACCGATCTCGGACCAGCTACCCTTATAAATTGGTACTTCCAATTTTACTAGTTCCGGTCCAGTTTTAATCAAGTGTCAATGTCATAAAAAATATATATATATATAATTTTCTAATGTATACTAATTAATTAAAGCAAAATGTAATTAATATACTAATATATATTAATATTACTAATATATGATGTACAAGAGGGGTATCTGTAGGTTCATTAAATTAACATTTGTAATGAAAAGTTGTGTAATGAAAACAGCTTGTGCATATGGTTTTGGAGAGATTCCATTGAAATGAGAAATAAGTTCTTGAATTAAGTTCATAACTGGCCAATATTATAGCAAATGAAACACAACAAGTAAACAAATATTACAGCAAATATTACAGGTCTGAAAAAGCCCAGTATGACTTTTTCTCTAACCAAAAAACAGCTTCCTTCCTTCGGATACCAAAATTGTGGATTTAGGTGACTGTTGACGAGGTTGAACTTACTCAAAAATAAAATCTCCAATATGCATTATGTGCAACCTTCTTCCAAGTAAGAAACCTATGAAGCAGATACAAATTCATGTTACAACTGATAATTAACTTCATGCATCATCTGTCAGCGTAGTCCAAGTAGGTTCTCTAAAAGGAAAAGTCTATCTTCAAGCAACGTGGTGCACCGATGCGCACCAATCTATCCTACGTGTACTATTTATTTAAACGATGCATTTTAATTTGGGCGGAAACTAATTTTAGACGGATGGGAGAAGCCGAAACACCCATTTTTGGGACCCGTCACTCTCTCTCTCTCTCTCTCTCTCCATTCTCCTCCATTCTCTTCTTCTTATCCCATCGATCCTTCTCTCTTTCCATTCTTTGCAATTCTCTTCTCCATTTCTATTAATACTCGTGGTCTCCTCTCCCAGTTTTTATCTGTAGGCGGAGCTTGCTGTGAGGCTCTTGGATGGAAGATCTGGAAGGGAGGTAGTCCTCGATATTGGGTTGATCCAAGTTCAGCTCAGAGCTTAACGAGGTTAGCTCCTCACTGCCACTCATCTCTGCATCTTCTGTATGTGTCGAGTTTCCCAATCTGGGTGGCCGCGAATCCTTGGTGCTTTGGTCCTTTTCTTCTAGTTTTGTTTGTACGAGTCATGGTTTTAATTTCTAGTAATTACAGATAATTATGGACCAGAGTTTCCTTTCCTTCATGATATTCTAAGCAACTTTATGTCAACTCAAGCCCATCTATTTTTCCTGTTATTAATATTATAAAACTTATAAATTATGCCTCATATTCTCTTATTCATAAAATTCTGAGTAAGCATTTAGAGGCTTGGTAGCTTTAGTACATGCCCCAAATGGGGCTTCAACCCAAGATGGTGATTCTCATGATTCTAGCCTCACCAAAAGCATTACGAAGAAGATTTTCTTATGTGAGAATGCAAGGCACTGGGTTTGAGTGATTTCAACCACTTGTTTATGCCCCACAACTTTTTTATTGAATTTTTTCATGATCATTTCTATTACTGGTTGTAAGCTTTCAAAGAGAACCATGTTGAGTCTTTGTTGTTTGGAGGATTGTATTATTTCTTTGTACTTCATTGTGGCCTTAACGAAATTAGAAAAATGTTGAGTTCAGCCGCCTAAGGTAAATGCTGCGTAAGCGGCTGCTGATGTGGAAAAAAAAAATCTAAATGAACCGTTTTGACTTCACGGCCTTCCCCCCTCAAAATTTTTTTCCAGAGAACCACGTTGAGTCTTTGTGGTTTGGAGGATTGTATTATTTCTTTGTACTTCATTGTGGCCTTAACGAAATTAAAAAAGAGTTTTGTTACATACAAACAAAGTTGCGTACTAATTTGCGTATCATTACTAATTCCTTCATATTTAAAATTGAAATTAATACTGTTTTCAATCAAATCAACTTTTTGACCAATCACATTCGATTGGTGCACATATTAGTGCACAATTGTGCTTGCAACTAGATTTTTCCATTAGAAAAATATTAAGTTTAGCCGCCTAGGGTAAATGCTGTGTAAGCGGCTGCTGATGTGGAAAAAAATAATCTAAACGAACCTTTTTGACTCCACGGCCTTCCCCCCTCAAAATGTTTTTCCTCAATTCCCTTCCTCTCTCCTCTCTGCGTTTCCTCTCCTCCTCAGTTTCCCTCCTCAAGAACTTCCTCTCTCCACTCATTTCCTTTCTCAATCCTTCCACGAAGCACCTAAATATCTCCATCCACATGCTCATTTCCATCCACAAACACACACACACACACACAGAGAAGTGACCTGCTCTGTGCTAAGATTAATCACTCCTACATATTTAAAGTTCACTGTCAAACTACACCTATCAACATCCAAGTCAAAATGCAAGCTTCCAAGTTCAGCTTCTAACTTATTTCTCAGGACAAGCACAATATCATGAACTGGAATATCCTAAGCAAATTTCTGCTCTAGCTCCATTAAGTAGTAATGATACAATATATATTCGAATTCTTTGGAATATGACCGACCAGTTCAGGTGGGAAATAATTGAGTCGCTCATCAATATAAGGTTCGTTCCCTGTAGATTTAATAGTTACATATACAAGTATAAGTGGCAATCATCAAAAGGTTTAAAAAACGACAGGGTTGAAAAAACACAAGGGACACAAAATTCTTCGTGTCTTACAAATGGCATTGTAAGCATAACATGGATAACAGTCAATGTGTGAAGAAATAAACACCCACAATACAATAAATTTTACCCCTTTCTTGAGCATTAGCTTCTTCCACAAGATTATCTCTCAATGCACCAATCTCACGATGTTGATTGCATGCTTCAAGGCATGTAGTTTCTTTGATGATCTCAGAATTCATGTTTCCTTATTGAACAAAGATTTGCAAAGGAAAGCTCTTGGGAAGTGCAAGTCTTTGATCCCTTATAGTTTGATGTTTATAAGTCAATGAATAGAACACATAGGATCATGAGACAATAAAGATTATCGACGAGGAACAACTAACCAATCTGAAGATAGAGTCACAGCTGCAACTTGCAACAATGCTTGCAACACTATAAAATCTCTCGTCAATTGAATCAAACACTTCTATCTCTTGCCCGTGCCTACTCTCTTCTCGTGAGTTCCATTTTCCTTGGTTCATAATTGGTATGAGCAAGTTGAATGGGTGCCTTTTTATTTTATTTAATTCTACTCATTCTGGCTTCAACACTCTGTTTTGACTAGAAGGGCGACCGAAGTGCACAAGAGGAGATGCTTAGCAGATAGAGTAAAGATGTGATCAATTTAGTTGCTAGCAAGAAATTAAGAATATATCCAACTTAGTCTAGGGAAAATGTGTGTTTTAATCCCCTTGAACTAACAAGGCTTCATGGGTCCTGAAGCTTGTATTTCATGAAGCAAAAGCAATCTACTTTAAACTTCGGGGAGATTTCACAATAGGGCACTGTAAATAAAAGATAGAGTGTGGATGATTTGTTGAAGAGCTTTCTTATTTTGGGCAGTGTTCTGTTTAATTTTTAGGACTTGGACTCTATTTCACATTCTCTATTGAAATGTTCAAAAAGGATATGCCAATCAGTCTTATTCTCCAAGTTTGTTGTTAAAATTATTAATATCACTCTTGTTACAGCTTGATGGCATTATTAATCTTTTTAACCATCATTTGGAAAAAATTAGGAACCTCTAACCATCAGGATGAAGGGCAAGATTCTCAAACCAATGAGGCTTGCATATTTGTCTCCAGATAAAGTGGAGGTAAATAAAAGATCAATTGCTTCTGCTCATTTCTTCAACTCTATGCTGCAGAAATATTCTATAGGTTGTGACCTATTTTTCTAAGCATACACTTTTTGTATATTCTATTCCACTATATTCTCGATGGCTTTCTTTATTCCTTTTCTTTCCTTTTTGAGCATAATGTCAATAATTTCCACAAAGTACTATGATATTGCATTATTATTTCTTTTTTTTATAAGGACTATAAAAGAACAAGCCAAATGGTGCATGTATGGCTTGCTATGAGTGAGACAAGTACTTGTATGCGCGCATGAAAGTAGATTCTTACAGCTAGAAGTGCTTGTTACTGACCACTAAGTTTAACTCTTTTTTTGTTGCATGCCCTCTAAAATAACCAAACTGGGAAATCCTCGATAGACTCCAGCTTTCCACCTGATTCAATGTACATGACGAAATTCACATGACAAATATATGCATCATTGTATATGCATGTGTTTTGAGAGGGCGGGGAGGAGTGGGGGACAAAGAGTTTGAGAATTACTTAATCATTTGGGAACTTGTCCAAGGAAAAGCCAGCCATACCAGTAACTGCGTGCAGTGGGGCACTATAATTGCTGTGATCATATGTATTAATCCCATTTAGGCATGACTATGCATTTATTTTGGTAAACTGAGCAGGTTCTCTCATAATTATGAACATGGCCAAACAGAACTAGATCAACCTGTTTAAAAGCAACCAAAAGTGGCCAAGTTTATACTTTGTAAAGCTAGAGAAGAATATAGTTCGTATCGAATTTGGGATAACCAATTAGTTCAGAAGCAACTTACTTTGTTTTGTAACAGTAATGGTTCTACCTTCTTGATAAATTCTGGATCAACACTAAGTATACTGTTTGAGGAAGAATACATGGGTCTATGCCTGCAATTTACAAATCTTACAGTTTATTGTAATTTCAGAAATTTGGAGCATATGCATATAAACATAGATATTATGTACACACATGTTAACAAGATCTGAAAACAGATTAATGGTATATACGTATTTCAAGTAAAGAATGCAACAGCTAGAGTATAAACTATATATATTAAACAAGCACATGCCTGCACAGAACATGCAGACAACCATAATCTATTAATTTGAAGAAACTCAGAACTCTTAATATATGTAAGATTCAGTACTTTCATCTTTTATTCAAAAAGTTCAGTTTCTTGTAATATATGAAGTTATGCTATATACTATATAATAATCCTTTGCATGTATACCTCAACTCAGGGTAAGGTAGCAGCCACATTGAGTGTCCTCTGTTCTATACCATTCACGACAGGAAGATAAACAGGAAGGCTTGGTTCGTGGCTTTAACTGGAAAGTGCTGGAGGGTTATAGAGTCGTATCATGGACACAACCCAAGTTCCGCTTGAAAATCTCATCTCTTGTACCATATCATGTACTTCTTTCAGGGCTTCCTATTCCCACTCGTATTTCAGACTGAGAAAAGGTTTGTTTGGTTCCTATGGTTAGTCTCTCTCTCTCTCTCTGGTGCCAATCTCAGCTCCTTTCCTTCTAGCTCCTAGAGATTTGAATCTTTCTGATTGTTTCAGAACTCTACAAATGGCAGGGCGTGGATACTACTGGTTGCAGGTTCACTCCCAAACGTAGCCAGTTCGATTCACCTTAATTCATCAGAAGTAAGTGTAGCTTTAATACCCCTATTAACATAGAAGATATTACTGCTCAAACAAAGCTTACAGTAGGGGAAATAAAACCAGCAGAGGAGCAAACCACTACTATAGAGGAACCATAGCATTTTTTATTCTGTTTTTGCCTCAAGTTGTATAACAAACTTATTCCTTTGATATTCTAGAATATTGTGTACAGACACTGTATAAATTTTCATGGTAATACAATACAACACAATGATGCAAATCCCTTTCAATATGTTTCTCTAATAGTTAATTGTAGGGGTGCTACCTACAACATACGGTACGAGGTAGCCCCTCCCAGCCCCCCGCCCCTGCATGGGGAGGATGGAGAAATCTGTACCCGCCTCAGGAGTGTGGGGGTGGGGTACCCCGTCCCACATAACGGGGTGCGGGTTGGGGGGCAATCCGCTGAAATGGGCCT
Organism: Carya cathayensis; assembly: GCA_011037825.1. Lineage (NCBI taxonomy): Eukaryota > Viridiplantae > Streptophyta > Magnoliopsida > Fagales > Juglandaceae > Carya > Carya cathayensis. The sequence goes on along the minus strand of QGSO01000245.1, from coordinate 1,303,449 downwards.
AAAAATGGCCCAGAAGCTTTTCTTTTAGGTCCAGAAACAGCTTCTAGGCCGTTTTGAGCCCAAAAAATTATAAGTAAAAAAAAAAGGTTAAAAAAAAGTTTAAAAAATAAAAATTGATTTTATGGCTAATAATTACTAGTCTACTAAAAAGAAATTACATGAATAAAAGTTACTAGTTTAATACCTAATAAACTAATAATAATAACTAAGCTATTACAAAATTAAAAGGCTAAACAATTATAAAATTACAAACGTAAAAGTGTCTAAGAGACATTGTATCAACATTACAAATCGTTGAATACATAATATGAATAAATGATTCAAATTTTGAATATTCTAAAGAGACAGCTGTGGGTTGTCTTTGACTGTGACATTTGGGGCGGCCCTGGCTTGAGCACATATTCATATTGCAGCGAAGGTAGACGTCGTCTCATATGTTGCTACAATAATTAATACCGATGAAATTGATATGAATATAAATAAATCAAAATAATAAAATAAAAGCAATTACCAGGTGGTCCAGATCCAGGCTGATCGCCACCCTCTTCCTCATCGGTCTCCTTAAAATTTAAAATATCCTGAATATAAATATCATTTCTCATCGTCCAACATTGTATGCATATCAATGCCTCCACAGTTGTAGGAGACAATGAACTACGGAAAGGATCCAATATGTGCCATTCGGTACTAAAGGCTGACTCTGAGGCAATGGTGCTAATAGGGATGACCAAAATATAGCTGGCAATCTTAGAAAGGATGAGATATTTCTTTGCTGCAGCTTTCCACCATCCTAATATATCAAAATCATCATTATCATCTTGGACCATATCCCCTGACAAATAGTTGTCTAACTTCAACACCACCTCCGTAGATTGATGGACTAGTGTGGGATTCTGTGCGAGGGTCTTAGTCCACGGCATTCTATGCTTCTTTGTAGGAGGCCTAGTCACGGTGTCAATAAGAGGCGTTGGGGTAGGTGTATGTGTCTTAGATACAGTACCACCCTTAATCGCATTAAACTCATCATATAATTTAGCCAGGGTATCTTTGGCCATTTCACCAATAAGATTAGCCTATGCCTGATCGTGCGCAAGTCTCAAACCATATAATATACCTAAAACTTTCAAACATGGATCAAGAATAACAATCACATATAACAAAATCTTCATTTTAGTCAAATCTCCCCAATACTTGTCATATTTTAGCATCATGGTCACTGCCATCTCCCTCAACCTTTTATTGGAACCCCTATGCATGTCTTCTAATTCTTCTTTCACCCTACATATTTGTTGACAAAACCAATGGGATGTAGGGTACAAAGAACCAGATATGTTCAATGTGACATCGTAAAAAAGCCCGAGAAAATCAACAAAAGTAGAAACTACCACCCAATCATCATCATTAAGCTTTCCTAATCCCCCGTGCTCATCAAAGTATTTGACATATTGGATGTCTTCATCACCCAATAATTGAAAGGCTGCCTTATATTCTTGGGCTGCCTCCAACATCCAGAAGGTTGAGTTCCATCTGGTAGGAACATCAGTACAAAGACCCTTTTTTGATGTTATGCCTGCAGCCTTCGCAGCAACCTTGAATTTCTCCAATCTAAAATGAGAAGACCTCACAAATTTCACAGCCATTCTAACTCACGTAATTGAGTCATTAACATCTTTCAACCCCTCAGTCACAATTAAATTCAAAATATGTGCAGCACATCTAACATGCAAATATTCACCACCCAAGAATGTCTTATTTGCCTCTCTAAGATAAGTCTTCAGATATCCCAACGCTGCATCATTAGACGAGGCATTATTAACCAAAAAACTCAAAACTTGTGCCAACCCCTACTCCTTTATTGCAGCCTCCTTCCCAATCGTCTCACCATTGTAATCAGTTATTTGACAAAACTTAATAATCATTTTGTGAAGAACCCAATCAGAATCAACAAAATGCATAGTCAAAGACATATAATTCATATTTTGGATAAAAGTCCAAGTATCGGTAGTGAGGCAAACTACCAAACCCGCCAATTAGCCCCTCAAAACATCTTTATCTTTTATGTACATCTTTTTAATATCTTTTGCCACAATGTGGCGAGAAGGAAGCGTAAATCTCAGTTCCAACTCTTGGACAAATTCTTGGAACTCTCTCCACAAACTGAAAAGGTAGCTCGTCTATGATAACCATATGAGCTAACTTCCTTCTACACTCATCAGAATTATACTTCGTATACCCCTTTAACGTCGGACCCCCGGCCCCACTACTCCCATCTGTTATTTTTCTTAATCCAATATCTAGTCTAGATTGACTATGCTCTATTAAGGATCTTAATATTGGACTCTTCTTGCATTGTTCCTCTAAATGGACCTTCATCTGGGATGTACCATGTTTCCTATAGTGACATCCATATATTTTCCTAGGGGTGTACAAGAAATCGAAAAACCGGTCATGATGAACATAGACCGACCGCTAGAGGCTGGAATCGGCCAGAAGTGCCAGGGAACCTGTTGGCTAGCGGCAAAACTTTAACAAAACCGACAGACGTCGATTCAGTCGCAATTTGAGGCTGACTCAAACCACTGAACTGGCCGTCTACATATACTCTTCTTTTTTAAAAAAAATATATATACCTATCTAAAATGATGTCATTTCACTTAAGTTTAAGTGGAACGACATCGTTTTACGCCTGCAATTGTGTTTTAAACACATCTAAACGATGCCGTTTGTTTTTAAACCAAACAACGTCATTTTATCTATAAGAAAAGGAAAAAAATAAGTAGAATGACGCTGTTGGATTTAAAACCAAACGACGTCATTTGATTATTACATCTTCTTCCCCCCCCCTCGGTGATTCACATCCATTTTTCATCCTCTCTCTCTCTCTCTCTCTCTCTCTCTGTGAACCAGCGCCGCTAGGAGAAACGAGAACCGAACATGAACCGCCGGGGTCGATACGGACGGTTTTCCTCCTCTCTATCGACTGGTTATGGTCGGTTGCTCAGGCATATTTCATCTCGTCGGTCGGCGTCAGTTTTACCCAAAAACCGTGCCGATAAGGTTGGTTTCACCCCTATATTTTCACACAGTGATTACATTTAGCTTGTGGGTTATTGGGGTCACTACCCTCTAGTTTGGTAAAGTGAGACCAAACTATAGATACAGGTTTCTTGCCCTGTGTGGGCTTGGGAGCAGAGCAAGATGTACCTCTCGTAGGGGTTGGAGTAGTGTTAGGTTCTGGGGCAGGAGAGCTATCACTAAAATCTGGATCCATTTGAGAAGACATTCCTGATTCTCCAACGTAATAAAAAAATTTCAAAGTGTAAAAAAATATATAATAATAATAATGATAATAATAATAATAATAATAATAATAATAATAATAATAATAATAATAATAATAATAATAATAATAATAATAATAATAATAATAATAATAATAATAATAATAATAATAATAATAATAATAATAATAATAATAATAATAATAATAATAATAATAATAATAATAATAATAATAATAATAATAATAATAATAATAATAATAATAATAATAATAATAATAATAATAATAATAATAATAATAATAATAATAATAATAATAATAATAATAATAATAATAATAATAATAATAATAATAATAATAATAATAATAATAATAATAATAATAATAATAATAATAATAATAATAATAATAATAATAATAATAATAATAATAATAATAATAATAATAATAATAATAATAATAATAATAATAATAATAATAATAATAATAATCCAAACAATAAACAAGGCAAAGTGCAAACCCCTAAATCCATTTATTTAAACAATAAACAAGGCAAAGTGCAAACCCCTAAATCCATTTATTTAGGGGTTTCAATTAAAATTTCAATTTAGGGTTTCAATACGAAATCCTAAATTGATTTAGGTGTTTCAATTCAAACCCCTAAATAAAATTCAATTAGTTAATTAGTTATAAAGCTAGTAGGCTGTCCCTAACACCACCAAAATAATTATAAAAAAAAAAAACCAATTATATGCAATCAAATACAAGACATAAAAATAAAATGTTATAATACATCAAACAATAAATAAAGCAAAGTGGAAACCCCTAAATCAATTTCAAACCCCTAAACAAAATTCATTTAGTTAATTAGTTATAAAGCTAGTAGGCTATCCCTAACATCACCTAAAAAAAACCAATTATATGCAACCATTGAGTGTGAAGTTGTTAGAACTTATAAGAAATAGTGTTTTTTTTTATTCGCATCCATATTAAATAACAGTAGAAACAGATCAATAATCTTAATAATATATAGAGAGATCAATAATCTTAATAATCTGAAACCTTAGGGGTTTCAATGATTGGAAACCCTAAATTAGTTTAGGGTTCCTAATCCGAAACCCTAAAAACTACCAAAAAAAAAAATCAAACAAATTCACAAATACATTATACAATACACCTGCAAATCACAATCTAAGAATCCATAGTACACAAATTCTCATCCTCCATCTCTGATTCAACTCATCCTTCCTACAGTCTCCAATCAAAACTCAAAAAAAAAAAAAAAAAAAACTTGGTGAAGGAGTCTAACCTTTGAGACAGCGAGAGAGGATACTGGAACTGGTTTGTGATTTGTGCGTTGTGCGAGGCAGCGAGAGAGAGAGAGAGAGGAGAGAACGAGAAAAATGAGTCTGAGAGAGCAAAGACACAGAGAGAGAGAGAGAGAGCCGAGAGGAGTCTTCGAGAAGAATGGGGATTGGGGGGGGCGGGGGGGCGAGGGCATGGGACTTAACTCACTATATGAAACGGTGTCATTTTATTATGGACAAAACGATGCCGTTTCATTTATTAAGGGATTTTAAAATTTAATAAATATAAATATATATATTACATGCCGAGCAGGGCTTTCCCCCCTTCATCCCCCTGCTCCACTCTGCCTCCTTTTGTGCAGGCGGGGCCCCCCGTCCCCAACCTATACTGTATGGAGCCCCCGCCCCCATGGGTGGGGGTGGTGTAAACAGGGCGGTGTAGTGGGGTGAGGGGCCCCGCTGCCCACCCGGAGTTAATAGAAGATATTGTTGCTCAAACAAAACTTATAGTAGAGGAGCAAACCACTACTGCAGAGGAACCGTAGCATTTTTTATTATGTTTTTGTCTCAAGTTGTGTAACAAACTTATTCCTTTGATATTCTAGAATATTGTACAAACAGTTTATAAATTTTCATAATAATGCAATACAACACAATGATTTGAATCCCTTTCAATGTTTTTCTCTGATATGGTATCAAAGCAATATCGACTAACAGTCCCTCTGATCCATGGCCCTCTCTCTTTCTCCTTCTTCTTCTTCTTCCATTTCCTCCTCAAGCCTCTCAGCCATGTCCTCCTTTTCTCACATCATCACTACCAAGCTTAACACTGAGAATTATCCCTTATGGCAAGTATAGATTTCTGCCTATCTCTGAGGTCAAGACCTCTTTCAATATGTTGATGGTACACTGGTTCCTCCTGCTAAATTTCTTCTATATTCCTCTAACCCAGATCCAACTTATGCTTAATGGAAGCGCGCTGACCAACTAGTCCTCAACATCTTGTTTTCTTCTCTTTCTAAATCAATTCTTGGTCATGTTCTTTCCTCAAACATGTCTCATGCCCTTTGGCTATCACTCTCCTCTCTATTTACTACTAGTTCCCAAGCCAAAGAATTTCAAGCCCGCTTTCAATTAGCTAATCTAACTCGAGGTGACCAAAGTATTACTGAGTACTTTGTCAAGGTTAGATCTCTAGTTGATATCCTTGCCACCACTGGCACTCCCTTACTTGATCATGACTTTGTCACCTACCTTCTTACTAGGCTTGGTCCCCCTTATGATTCATTTGTTACTTCTATGACTACAAGGGTTGAACCCATTTCCTCCATTAAGCTCTATTAGTTATGTTTGTGCATGAAAGTCGACTTGCTCATAGTACACACTCCTCTGTCACTAGTGAACCATCAGTTAACTTCACAAATGCTAGTGGGTGAGGTAGAGGTCAACCTCGTGATGGCAGAAGTGGCTGCAATGGAAGGGGGAAAAACCGTGGAGGTCAAAGTTTTTCACCTGCTGTGCCAACAACTACTTCATATCAACAACATCCAACTTGCCAAGTTTGTAACAAGGCTGGTCATGTACTACTTCAAATCCTTTACACCCCTTTGTCACAAACTTGGAATTCATCATCGCTTTTCTTGTCCACATACCCATCAATAAAATGGGCTTGTAGAACGAAAACACAGGCATATAGTTGAGATTGGGCTTGCCCTTTTAGCCCAAGTCTCTCTTCCTTTCAATTTTTGGGTTGATGCTTTCAACACAGAAGTACATCTTTTTAACTTGCTACCCACTCCAACTCTACAAAATAAATCCCCATTTTATCATGTCTTTCATCATGATCCAGACCATCATTTTTTAAGAGTTTTTGGCTGTGAATGCTTTCCAAAATTACGCCCATATACTTAACACAAATTATCCTATCGCTCTACTCCATGTCTTTTTTTGGGCTATAGCTCCACCCACAAAGGATATAAGTGTATGGACTTGAAAACCAGTCGGATCTATGTTCCATGAGATGTCCTTTTCCATACTTTGCTCCTCGATCCACTTCCTTACCAAACCCAATGACCGTTCCAAACCCATCTCATGTCTCGTTGCCCATTGTCCATCCCTTACCTTCAATTCTTAGCTCGGGCCCAACTCCCTCAAATCCCTCTTTGTCCCCGATTTCCCAATCCCAATCCCAAATCCCTAATTCTTCTTCTCCTCCTCCCTTTGCTATTCCAATTCTCACTCCACCAAGTTCCCTGATCATTACTTGGTCTCACACAAATTCTTTAAGGCCTCGTACACGAATTGATGGCACAATACCTTATTCTTCTCGGCGATGTCTCACTACCACGGTATCACCGCCCGAAACACCCACCAACTATTTTGAAGCCTCAAAACACTCAGCATGACGTGATGCCATGGCCAAGGAATATCAAGCCCTCGTTCAAAATAACACCTGGATCTTAGTCCCTCATAATTCTTCAGTTAATGTCCTTGGTTGCAGGTGGGTTTACCGAACAAAGTTGAATGCTGATGGGTCTCTCGAAAGAAGAAAGGCATGGCTTGTAGCCAAAGGCTTCCACCAACAATATGGTCTTGATTTCCATGAGACCTTTAGCCCTGTGGTCAAAGCCCCCACCATCAGACTTATTCTGTCAATAGCTGTTACTCAGAACTGGCCCCTACGTCAGATTGACATTCAAAACGCATTTCTTCATGGAACGCTCACTGATCAGGTATTCATGCATCAACCTCAAGGTTTCATCAATCCTAAATTCCTTGATTATATATGCAAACTGCAAAAAGTAATCTATGGCCTAAAATAAGCCCCGAGGGCTTGGTTTGCCCAACTAAGCTCTTGGTTGCTTGATTATGGATTTCAGGCCTCTCAATCTGATGCATCTTTATTTGTTCTTAATCATGGTGATCTACGCATGTATTTGTTGGTCTATGTTGACGATTTTATTATAATTGCTTCCAAGGCCTCTGCTATTGACACCTTTATTTGAGATTTGAGTCTAGCCTTTCCTGTCAAGGACTTGGGTCCTGTGTCCTTCTTTCTTGGAATGGAAATTATACAATTGAAAACTGGTCTTTTGCTCTTTTAAAGGAAATACATTAAAGACCTACTTAATTGGAGTCATATATTACATGCTAAGTCCTTTGCATCACCTATGGCAGCATCCTTAAAACTATCTAAATATGACTCCCCGAGTTTTGATGATGTTACTGCACCAAGAACAAAACACATGGATATTGATTTCTATTTTGTCCGAGAAAGAGTTGCTACCAAGGCTTTACAGATTTCCTTTGTTGGTTCCAAAGATCAGATAGTTGATCTCTTCACTAAGCCATTAGTAGTTGATAGATTTTTTAAGCAAAGATCAAGTCTCAATGTTGTTGACACGCCCTTGGACTCGAGGGGGCATATTAACATAGAAGATATTGCTGCTCAAACAAAGCTTACAGTAGAGGAAATAAAACTTACTTCAGAGGAGCAAATCACTACTGCAAAGGAACTGTAGCATTTTTTATTCTATTTTTGTCTCAAGTTTTATAACAAACTTATTCCTTTGATATTCTAGAATATTGTACAGATAGTGTATAAATTTTCATAGTAATGCAATACAACACAATGATTCAGATCCCTTTCAATATGTTTCTCTGATATGGTATTATAGCAATATCGACTAACAGTCCCTCTGATCCATGGCCCTCTCTCCTTCTTCTTCTCCTTCTTCTTCCATTTCCTCCTCAAGCCTCCCAGCCATGTCCTCCTTTTCTCACACCATCACTACCAAGCTTAACACTGAGAAATATCCATTATGGCAAGTATAGATTTCTACCGATCTCTGAGGTCAAGACCTCTTTCTATATGTTGATGGTACACTGGTTCCTCCTGCTGAATTCCTTCCAAATTCCTCTAACCCAAATCCAGTTTATGCTTCATGGAAGCACATTGACCAACTGGTGCCTTATGGAACTATCTCAGCAAGTTTTCGGCAAAATACGCTTTTTCCAAATGGTGCCTTTTGGAACTTGCTGAGAAAGTTTAATGGGAGGAAAAGAAAAGGCTCACAGTTCTTCCTATTTTCTACCATGTGGATCCTTCTGACGTGAGAAATCAAAGTGGGTCTTTTGCAAAAGTGTTCACTGCATATGAAAAAGTTCCCAAGATAGACAAGAAAGATATGGATATGTGAAAAAATGCTTTGCAAAAAGCCGACAGTATCACCAGATGGCACATACACGATAGGTAACATTTAGCCCTCTTTTGATCTTCTTTCATTGACAGATAGCAAGCAATTAACATCTATATATCTACTTAAATTATAACATTTATAATTTTTAAAGTGTTTACATTGTGATTTGATTTAACAGCTTGAGTGTTGCAAGAGGCAAAATTTTGAAGTATGAATTAAAGTGTTTCGCTTTCTGTAATAAACAATGCTAATTATCAGCTAAAGCTAGCCTCTTTTTTTTTTTGTTTCATGTCGATTCAAGTCTCATCAATATTAATTTTTCTATCAATTTATAGGTACGAATCAACAATTATACAAGAAATCAGTAAAAATCTATCTCGTGAGTTGAATTCTAGCTTCTCATATCATGATTATGATAAACTTGTTGCAATAGACTCCTATGTAGACAAAATGATGGAGTTATTGGACATGGAATTGGATGATGTTAACTTCATAGTAATTCATAGGATGGGTGGCGTTGGTAAGACAACGCTGCTCAAAATAATTTATGATAGAGTTTCTTCTAATTATTGATTTGAAGGAAGCAGCTTTATTTCTTGTATTATAAAAGAATCTAATGCTCGTGGTCTAGCTTCTTTACCAAAAAATAAATAAAATAAAATAAACTTATTTCTATTACCATACAAGAAGAAATACAAATATGGGATCAAAACCAGGGTGATCGGATGAGAAAGAAGATTCTACATAATAAAAAGGTTTTTATCGTCCTTGATGATGTGGATTGTGACGAGCAACTAACGGAAATGGTTTGTTCTAGAGAGTAGGGTGATTATAACATGCAAAGATAGTCATCTATTGAGAACACATGAAGTGAATGATATCTATAAGGTTGAGCAGCTTGAAACTGCTGAAGCTTTGCAACTCTTTCGTTTTTCAGCTTTTAAGAAAATCCATCCTACAGAGAATTACATGGATCTATGTATGGATTTTGTGAATTATGCTCAAGGCCTTCCTTTAGCCCTTAAAGTTTTGGGTTCTTTCTTGTGTGATAGAACAATAGATGCATGGAAAAGTGCTAGGAATCAACTAAAAGAAATTCCTAATAAAGAAATTATGAATATACATCGAATAAGTTTTGATGAGCTGGAGGATTTGCAAAAAGAGTTATTTTTGGATATGGCTTGTTTGTTCCAAAGACATAAGGAAGATAACATATTTTATGATATGTTAGAAAGTTTAGGTCATTATCGCATTGACATTCTCGTTGAGAAGTCCCTCATAAGCAAATTAGAGTATGGATGGTTGTCCATGCATGATTTGCTAAAAGAACTGAATAGGAAATAGTTTGACGTGAATGCCCTCATGAACCCGGACAACGTAGTAGATTGTTTCGTCACGAGAATCTCTATCAAGTACTGAAGAATGATACTGTAAGTTGATTAGTGTAGACATTAATATAAAAATGTATATTTTCCTTTTAATTCTTGCTAACCTTTTTTTCTTTTTCTTTTTTCCCTAAACAAGCAAACTTCATTAAAATAAAAGATGATACAAGTTAGAGAGGGTGGGATTCCCCAACAAAACACTCCAAAACAACAACAACAACAATGCAAATGAGGTGGGAAAAAAGAAGAAGAAAAAAATAGGTTTTAATTTCTTGGTTCTACCCAGGCCCAACAAAGATGGTACTGTCATAAAAGAAGTTTTGAAGGTAAGCCATCGCTGGAGGCGGTGCAAGTGGAAGCACTGTAGTTGAAAGTCTTGAGGTGTTTGTTGGTGAGGTCCTTAGTCTCTTTTTCAAGATCACCAATTAGGAAAAGCAATAATCCGGATAGACTAGCATCCGAAGGGTAGATATGCAGTGGCGGAATAGCCAAACCACGCCTTTGGAGTGGCGCGTTAGGACCACGCGCTAGTGGAATGGAGGTGGGGCCATATTGATCTGAAGGATTGCAGGGTGAGGAGTCTGCTAGTACGGCGGGTGGAGCTATTAGAGCTCTCGGAGGGTGAGGAGTCTGTTGGTACGGTGCATTGTCCCCGTAGATCAGTGGGAGGGGAACGTGGTGGTGGGGCGCGTGTCAACTGTTCATGGCCAGAGAGTTGCAGATATGAGAAAATCCAAACCGATGGAAAAACATTGCCATATAATCATATTCACATATAGGTAGTGGAAAAGAAACAGAAAAAGAAAGCAAGATGCTCACACCTTCCTCTCCTGCGAAACTGAACGGAATGATTGGTTTTACCTGGAGAGAAGTAAGAGCTTCTCTTTCTAAAAACTGAACGAGGGGCGTTTTTTGGATAAACCTGTTTTTCTTGGTTACCTATAGAGAACTGATGCAATTAAAGGCATAGTCATGGATTTTTGTCTTGAAACGAAACAAAGACTCGACGCCGAAGCATTGTCAAAAATGAGAAATTTGAGATTTTTTAAATTCCATCATTCTCAAACTATAAAATGGCATGGAAAACCTTTAAAATATATGCCAACCAAGGAGTTGCGGTTCCTACAGTTGTTTGGAAAACCTTTAAAATACATGCCAACCAAGGAGATCGGATGAGAAAGAAGATGATGCGTAAAAAAAAGGCTTTTAGCGTCCTTGATGATGTGGATAGTGACAAGTAACTAACGGCATTAGCAGGGGATCAGAAATGGTTTGGTCTAGGGAGTAAGGTGATTATAACATGTAGAGATAGTCATCTATTACATGAAGTAAATGATATCTATAAGGTAGAGTAGCTTGAAACAGCAAAAACTTTGCTACTCTTTAGTTTGTCAGCCTTCAAGTAAACCTATCCAATAGAGGATTACAAGGATCTATCTATGGATTTTGTAAATTATACTCAAGGCCTTCCTTTAGCTCTTAAAGTTTTGGGTTCCTTCTTATATAAGAGAGAAATAGATGCATGGAAAAGTGAGAAAGATAAACTAAAAGCAATTCCTAATCCAAAAATTATGGATGTACTTCAAATAAGTTTTGATGGGCTGCAGAAATTGCAAAAAGACTTATTTTTGGATATGGCATGTTTGTTCTGAGGACATTCTCTGATACCAGATTACATGGATATAAGATTTTATGAGATTTTAGAAAGTTTTTGTCATTATCGCATTTACATTGACGTTCTCATTGAGAAATCCCTCACAAGCAAATCAAAATATGGATGGTTGTCCATGCATGATTTGCTAAAAGAAATGGGCCTGGAAATAGTTGGCCGCGAATGCCATGAAGAACCTGAATGATGTAGTAGACTGTTTTGTCATGAGGATGTCTTTCCGCGTGCTGAAGAATGATACTATAAGTTGATTAGCGTAGACATTAATATAAAAATGTATATTTTTATCCTAATTCTTGCCAACTTGTTGTTCTTGGTTGTTAGGGAACTAATACAACTAAAGGCATAGTCATGGAATTTTGTCCTGAAACGAAAGAGAGACTCAACGCCAAAGCATTTAGAAACCAATCACGTTCCGGTAAAAAATCTCAATATCGTATTCGTTTGGAAGAAAAACAAAAATTGCATTTTCATTATGGTCTTACAGAACGACAATTACTTAAATACGTTCGTATTGCCGGAAAAGCCAAAGGGTCAACAGGTCAGGTTTTACTACAATTACTTGAAATGCGTTTGGATAACATCCTTTTCAAAGATGAGAAAATTGAGATATCTTAAATTCCATCATACTCGAACTTTAAAATGGCGTGGAAACCCTTTAAAATACATGCCAATTAATGCATTGCGATTCGTAGAGTGGTCTGGATATCATTTGAAATCTTGGCCAAGCAGTTTCCGACCAAAAAATCTTGTTGTACTAAGGATGTCTGGCAGCCTAACAAAACAATTATGGAAGGGGTCGATGGTAAGTTTTTCACTTGTATATATACGTTTTCTTCTTAATAATCCCCCTTTATATATTTTCCAAATAATTTAATATGTTCATATTTTGATCTAATTTATAACTACTTGTTTATAACAAGTTTTAGACAATTTGAAGTCCTTAGATCTGAATGGTTCTGAGAACTTGATTGAAACACCAGATTTGACAGGAGTCCCAAATCTTGAGAAAATAAACCTGAGCAATTGTAGAAGCCTTGAGAAGTTGCCAGACATGAGTAAGTTGGAATGCTTGGCATATTTTTGGGCAGAGGAAACTGCTATAACACAAATACCATCTGTCAATCTACTCCCCAAGAGCATCTGTACGTTTAATCTTGAAGGATGCAAGTTTATGAGAGATCCTACCTATGATATCAGATCACTTGTACAATATCAGATGGAAGGAAAATATTGGGTAGAGCCTCTTCGACAACAACAACAACGATGAACACGAGGACCACCATTTAAACGAAGACGGCGGTTGTTCTAGAGTGTGGGATTTTTTTCATTTGGTTTTGTAAATTTTGGGATTTTATAGAAGATTTCAAAGTAAGATGTAAATTGATTAGAGGATTAATCTGTTAATCTAGATTTAAGTTGAAGAAGAGGATTGTAATCTCTTTTCTCGTCTCTATGTATTGAACCACTTGCTCTAGAGTGTTGTCACGTACTGTAGCCAATGCAAAGCCATTTATGTAAAGAATGATGTTTTTCAAATCGTCTGAGGGGAATGTTTTTAGAGCTACACATGTATTACAAATTTTGTTTGATTTGGGTTTGATTTCATGTATATAAGTACGATGTTGTTATAGAAGTTATTGAAATTCAAAGATGTTGCTAATTTTGTTTGGGTTTTATTTTCTATCATGTATATGCGTATGATCTATTTGATCATAGTGTAGAAATTCAGACTTCTTGGATTGAAAGAAGAAAAAGCATACCCACAAAGTGCAAAGATTGAGAAGATGAAAAGACAAAAAAAATATTAGGATTGACAAGGTTTCAGTCAATGAGAAGAAGGGATAAACTTCAAAAATGTCAAAAGACAATATACTTAGTCAACAAAACAAAAGCAAAAATAAAAGAGATTGAATTTGGTTATAAAATTAGGGGTAAAATAGGAAAAAATAATGGACAAAATGGGCATTTGATGAAAAATGAGGGACATATTTGGAAAAAAAATATGGACGAAAATACAGTTCATCCCCTATTCATGCTTATTTAATAGAATATAAATATATAATCAATTCCTCTTGGACAAGTAGCTCCTATTTTGTGAGTTTATAGGCACCCAATAGAAAACTGACACATTAGGAGTCTTCATAGTAAATTGTTGCACCTTATCACAGGTTAGCAAAAGCAAAGCACCTCATTTGCAATTTACATGGATGTCTATGATATGCAAATAATTGATAGTCTCTCATTTTTTTTCCCGGTTCTTCTATAGACAACCGTTGGGAAACCTTCGCGGCATCGTCTGATGTGACAATATTTAAAAAGAAAAAAAAATCACAACCAAAATTAGTGAAGGTCGAGTATTTCTCAGTTGAAGGCGGGCTACAAATCGCAAGAATGAAAATCACAAATCATTAAAAGGTTTCAAAAGTTTCCAAAGGCCGACTAGAAAAATCTATTCTGTTTTATTAAGCCACCATGAAATCCCCAGTAAACTATCCAAAACCACCATTGCTATAAACTTTTGTATTTAGCATATTTGAAAGCCCCCGCAAAAATTTTTTGAGCCCAAAAGTGATAAAAAATAAATAAATAAATAATCCAAGCAAAACTTCATTAAAAGACTTTTGAATACGAAAGAAAAACGACACAAGGAACCCCAACTGAAAACTTCATCAAATAAGCCTAAAGGAAAACTCAAAAGGCTAAGCAACTGAGCAAGTAACCTGTGAACTGAAAATCACATTAAAAGAAAAAATTGGATGAAATAGAGAGGAAAAGTAATAATTATCTATCGCCACCATAACTTAATAAAGAAAAAACCTATTTCAGAAAAACATTTATCTATCGCCACCATCAAGCTGACAAGCTCTATTCGAAATGAATCCTCAACCTCAAAATCATTACTATCCTCTGATTCATTTCCCTTCGAATGAGAAGAAAAAACATGTTCTCTGAGTAGACGTAGGAAAGGGAGGGCAGAAATGCACCATAGCCGAATACGCGATCGTTTGATATGTGAAACCAAACTTTTCATTTGTACACGTGAACATCGGGTACGTGGGGTTTCCCCAGCAGGTTGCAAGTAGTCTTTTTCTTTTTTTCCATTCCCAAACCTACGTCTCTCATTTGTTTCCATACTCAACTGAGTGATTTGTTGTGAGTTTCCATACCCAACTAAGTGATTTGTTTTTAAGTGTTTCCATACCCAAACATGCATCTCTAATTTGATCTTATTTTTCTATATGAAACGACAAAACCACTCCTAGATTTTACAAATCGGATAGATAAGGAGAGCCCTTTTTATTTGAATTGACTAGTTGACTCCTCCTTCCCCTGGTGAAGATGTCAGCCACCACATACATTCAAACCTATAATTTAGAAGCAACTAAGGATTTTGGGCATGAAATTGGGGTTAGAAGATATTCTTAAATCTAATTAATGATTACTTTTGAAGAAATATAGCTTAAAAGCTTGTGTTTTCACTATAACACCAGATCATATTTTTTTAAAAAAGGCCCCACAAAGTAGTTTTTTGCATGGCAAAATGGTAAAACATCAGAGCCAAATATCATGAACACACAGTGGCTGGCTTTGAAATCCAAATATCATGCAGATCTAGAAAAATGTATAACAAGGTTTTCCCTTCCCTCATCTATGCGCAACTAATTTCTTTTTTCCACTCGCCGTTGCTAGGTGCTGCCGCAACCAGACGTTGTTGTCGAGTCCCTGTCTTGAAATGGATTTTTTTTCTTATCCTTGTCATTGATTTGGGGAACATATATCAGATTTGAGAATATCTTCTAACCCGGATTTCATGGCCAGGATTTTTGGTGCTTGATATGGAGGATCCAAGGAGGGAGGGAGAGAGGAGAGAGAGAGGGGGGGAGGGTGTTGGTGGACGTTGTTGAGGTACTTCTTCGAAGGAGAGAGAGAGGCACGGGAGGGGTTTATTTCTTCCTTTGTAGTGCGGTGTGAGATTGAGGGAATGCAATGTCTACGTGGCAGAACACTATTGGAAGTTATTATTTATAATATTTATAGGAAAACAAAAGAACATGTGGGAAGATAAGCTCATATATAATATACGGTATGTTAGGTCTTGAGGTCTAGGCTACCATAGGCCGGAGCAATCTAATACTATTTGGGCTATGAATTAGTCCAGCTGAAAGCGAGCTAGGCTATGGATTAGATAACTCAGTTGCAAAATTATGGATTGGATATGAGCAAAGTTCAAGTACTTTAAAAAGCAATCAGCTTAATGAGTTATTCTATCAATGAAACTAATAAAGACCAATTATGAAATAAATATAATTATTTGGTATTATTTTTCAATTTATTTGATTTTCTTTACTATATTAGTTTAGGAAAATGATAGGGACGATAGTATTATGGTATTCTTTTAAGAAATATTATTATTATTTAATTCAACGCCAAAAATTAAACATGATCTAAAAAAAATTCAAAAATAACATTTTATTAGAGAATTGTGTAAAAATTGTATCTTTATATATATATATATATATATATGCACACTAGGCGGGAGCAATGTGCAAAGCACGTAGCCTAGCTTTATGAAATGGTTATATGTAGAAAATAATAAATATTTTATAAAAATGATTGACTTCACTTAATAATTTAAGACACAGTGAAGAAGATAAAAACATTAGTTCAAAATATCATATAATCTAATACATTTTTTTCTCATTATTTTTACTATTGATATGTCAAAGGCATTGGTTGGTGAGTAAAAACCACATAGATCAAATGAGTTTCGCATTATGGCTGTTTGATTAGCTAGTTAATTAATAATTATTATATGATTAATTATTAATAAAACTAATAATTATTAATTAATAATTATTTATTATTGAACTAATGATTAATTATTGTATTCTTGTGAATTTTTTTAATCTTAAATATATTTTATCTTCCATAAATCATATATATGATGATTGATTCATCATGTAAACTCAAAATTTTTAATTTCATTTATAATTATGCACTTTTTTAAGTAATATTTTAATATTTATCATAAACAAACTTATATATATATATATATAGATAGACATATATAGTCGAGTATGATTACATACTCCAATAATTAAAAGAACTTAAATATTTGGAGGAAAAATAAATAATTTTTTATTAATTATTGCACAGTTCAATTATTAATTACTACTATTTTTAAATAAAATAAATTAATTAATAATTACTTTATTCTTTAAATTATTAATAAATAATTATTAATTAAATTGATAATTATTAATATTAATTATTAATTATTGAACTAATGATTAATTATAGTATTCTTGTATTTTTGTTATTTTCTCTTTCTCATAACTCCCTCCCCTCCCTCTATACGGTGCCGTTTAAGAAGCAAAGAAACCTATCCTACCTCTCCTATATTTCTTCTTCTCTCTACACCGATAGTTTAATTTTCCTCATTTCTCTATCTCGCTCTCTACCTAAAAACCTCATTTCAAGGTCTTCTTCACCTTTACAAATTTATCCATTCTCTCTCTCTCTCTCTCTCTCTCCAAATGTCTCTATCCGTCGATCTACTTACTTAGATCTTATGTTTCTTGTCCATTCCTCAAATCTACAATTTTTAGGTTTAAGTTTTGGAGAAAAAAGATTTTTTTTTTTTCGTTTGTATATCTCATTTTCTTCGGTCTTATTCAAATCTACGATTTTTAGCTTTAACTTTTGGGAAGAACACTTTTTTTTTTGTTCTTTACAACCTCATTAGATCTAGATGTTAGATCCGAGAAGTTTCAAGTTTTTTTTTTGTGTTTTGTTAGTAATTTATTTTTCTCATTGCATATTTGTGTAGTGTTTTGTTTGCTATGGTTTCTTTCTTGTTTTATATATTGTTTCTCTTTGGTTTATTTTGTTTTATATTTTCTTCTTGATCTTTTCTTGGATGGGGTCCCTCGGTATAGTGTGTTTTGTGTTGGTCTATCAGTCTTAATCTCATACCCAAACCACATACTTATGTAGATCTTATTTTTCTTGTGTATTCTTCAGATCTACGATTTTTAGCTTTAAACACTTTTTTTTTTGTTCTTTGCTATTTCAGCAAAATCTGAACCAATTTTTAGCCTTAAGTTTTGGGGTAAAAAACATTTTTTTGGTTCGTATATCATATTTTTCTTGTGTATTCTTCCTAATATTTGGTCCAAAACTAATTTTCTACAGACCCTCTTATTTTAACTCTGCTTTTCTGAACTTAGTGGCTATCTCCATGATCAAACCCTAAGAAAATGGAAAGGAGCCATTTTATTTACTTAACCTTCTCAAAAATTTGTTAAAAGTTTATGCTAATGTATTTGTGCATCTTTTATTTCCAGGGTAAGATATAAGTGTGTGCACTTTAAGTTGTGGAAAAAAACACTTTTTTTTATTCTTTGCTTCTTCAGCAGATTTGGACCAATTTTCAGCCTTAAGTTTTGGGGTAAAAAACATTTTTTTTTTGTTTGTATAACATATTTTTCGTGTGTATTCTTCTTACTATTAGGTCTAGAACCGATTTTCTACAGACCCTCTTGTTTTAACTCTGCTTTTTCTGAACTCAGTGGCCATCCTATGGTCAAACCCTAAGAAAATGGAAAAGAACCATTTTATTTACATAAGCTTCTCAAAAATTTGCTAAAGGTTTCTATTAATGTATTTGTGCATCTTTTATTTCCAGGAGAAGATATAAGTGTATGCATTTGTCTTGCTATATTGACATCATTATTCAATGAGGAAGGTGCGTGGCCTTATTCTTCATTTGTTTTCCCTCCCTTTTCTCTTCTGATGGGCTCCAAGGTGGATCGAGTCTTAAAGATCCCTTGCAAGTTCCAAATAGAGCAATCACAATATCGAGAGCTAAAAGAGTAAGGAAGCAATGCAAAGATTGTTGCAATCTGGGATGTGTCTAACAAAAGCCCAACATTCAAGATGGGCTTGAAGGAAGAAAAATCAATTTTGATTCATTTGATACAAGCTCTGGAAGAAGACAACAATATGACTTAAAGGCGTTAGGCACTTCAACGCTTTCAACTTGTTTAATTCATTTAAAGGCCTTATTTTTTTAGTTTAGAATAATTGGGTTTATTATAAGAATGACTTAAGAGCATGTTGGGAAACTTATTATTTTGTTGAACTAGGGTTTCAAGAGGGTTACTGTAGTGTGGCACCATTCATGAACTGTAGCGCGACACTGTTCACTTAGAGGTATTTTTGAAAGATTGAGCCTTATTTTAGCCTAGGGTTATTTTTGTTGGGGAGTATTTAAACATCTTTAGTTGCCCACTTCAAGGTTAGACAATATTAAATTTTCATTGTGAGTTGAGTTTACTCCTCTTATTCTTGATTAAATATTGAACTTATCAAAGGTAAATAATAACCTTTGTGGCGTTCCTCATTGTAATCCGGGTTCTTGAAACGGGTTCTTCAATGGATCTAGATTTTAATATAATCTAGATTCTTGAAATGAGTTCTCAACGGGCCTAAATTTTCCATCCATTGACTTGATTTTGGTTTTATTGGGTGAATTTTTAAATTGATTGTGGGTTTAAGGGATTACAATTCTGCAAGTTTATATCATTTGGTATTCAGAGCAAGGTTTCCAGTCAGATCTTATTATATCTTTTAATTATTGCATATTTAATTATAAGGCTTCATTGTTCTAGAGTTACAAAAACTAAAAAAGAAAAAAGAAAACAAAGGGGTTGCGAATTTCTCATTATTTTGTAGGGTTTGACTAAATTCTTATCCTAGAGTTTGTTTGGCCAAATTACATCATCTTGAGGCTGCCGAGATTATCTTGTTCATTAGAATTTTTGTGTTGGCCAAACTTTCATCTTATTAGGGTTGCCGTATTCTTCATCATCTTAGGGTTTCATTGATTCCCTTCAAATTCTTATAAATTCTTGTGTGTTGAATTCAATTGTTTAATTTTCACAATTATTTGTGATTGAATTGGTGAGAAAAAAGAAAAGAAAAGAAAAGAAAAGAACAGAAAATTAGAATTTTTTTTTTTGATTGAGTCTTATAATCAAAGGGGCTGAATATATCATTATAGTTGATATCTTTTTTTGTAATGACTCTTTCCCTCGTATAATTTCCTTGATTCCTGTGTCATTTTCTTCCTTATTTTTTATTCTTGTTTCTTGGACCTAATTACTAGTTAAAATAAAACAAGGTTGTATTGTCTTGATTGAGTTCAATTAGTTTTTAAAGAACTTGAGTTAGAAAACTCTTGAGGTAAAAGGCAAGAGAGTGTGAGATCATTATCGGGAAAAAACCAATTAAGAGTAACACGCAAGTGGAGTGCCATTATTTGAGTGTAAACACGTAAGAGAATGTGTGAGGTTTTTACCACTAATATTCTTTTTGTGTAGCATATTACAATATCTCATAGTAGTGAGTCAACACCAAAGGGGGTGTCAGACAATTCATTATTTGTGTTGTAGTCCATGCATCAAAAGTTTGAAATGTTGAATTTGGCGTTAGGGGAAGTGAGGGATATGATGGATCAACGAGGTGCAATGATTAAAAATCTATAAGGTGAGAGATATAAGAGAAGATGTGAGTCTAGTATTGAACATGAGTATGGGAATGAAGGGCAAGGTGAGTCTCTTATTGTCAGGCGTGTTCTTAATATACAAATTAAGACGGATGATACAGAGCAACAGAGAGTGAACATTTTTCATATTAAATGCCATATCAAACAACAAGGTATGCAGTATGATCATTGATGATGGAAGTTGTACTAATGTGGCTAGCACTACTTTAGTTGAAAATTTGAATTTACCTACCTTGAAACACCCTAAACCATATAAGTTGCAGTAGTTGAATGTTTGTGGAGAGGTTAGGGTAAATAAAAAAGTGCTAGTTTCTTTTTCAATTTGAAAGTACAAAGATAAAGTACTTTGTGATGTAATAGTACTTATGCATGCTGACCATATTTTATTGGGGAGGCCATGGCAGTGTGATAGAATAGTGATCTATGATGGATTCATGAACATGTACAGTTTTGAAAATGATGGAAAAACAATCAAACTTAGTCTTTTAATTCCAACATAGGTCCATGAGGACCAACTTATTATAAATTATAAGTTTACTGCATATTATAAATTTCTATTACATGTGATTAAAATTTGCCTCCATAGATTTATAACTTATTATATTTGCTCTTTTTGTTTGCAGCTTCCATTCCAATGCATGGACAATATTCACAAATTCATTAGTTGGCATACGAACAAAAGGGGAAAAATGAGAGCACATGGAACTGAATGACAAAAGGGGAAAAAGGAGGGCAAATGGGGCTATGTTTTTTCCAAATTGTAACTTATTGTAATGTTTTGCCATTATAATGTATAGGAAAGACAATGGTATCCTTGCCTAGACTGAACATATTATAATTTGGCACTGTTTTTCTTGCAAATTTTAAGTTATTGTATAATGGAATTCAAATGGCCACAACGTAAATGACCACTAATGGGTATCGTTATAATTTGGCACAGTTTTTCTTACAAATTTAAAGTTATTATATAATGGAATGAAAACCGACACAATACAAATGCCACAAACGGTGGCTTAACTGATATTTAACAGGAATAATGAAACTAACGGTAAAACAAGAATTTCTGTTAGATAACCACTTATTATAATAGAGACAAAAACAGATCTTTTACAAAAATAATATAGTTTTTTTTTTATAAAAAACAATTGATTAATGAATAATTTAACACATAGAGACAAAAACACAAATTTTAGCAAATATATTTAGATAATGATAGGTCGGTAAGTATAATAATTATATATTTAGATATATTAAAAAACAAAAAAGATTATTTTAAAATTAAAGTCAAGATATATTAGAATAACATAAACAATTAAAAATAGCACCATTGCCATCATAAGAAATACTACCACCACACTTAAAGAACGCATAAGATTTGAAATTTTTTTAAGATGTTGGACGATAAATCCAAATCATGTGTTTTGATATAATTTTTTTTAATATCGACATATTTGAACAAATCTTGTTTAGATCTTAATGTTTTTCTTTGTAGGGGTTTTTTTCGTTTGGTACTTTTTGTTCTTTATTGCCCTTTTTTTCTTACAAATTTGAACGTTTATACTTAGGTTAAGTTATGAGTGTTTTAGGAAAATATGTGAGATGATGGGTTTAATGGGGGTAGGTAGAGAAGCAGATATCAGAGAGTGGGAGAGAGGTTCAAGATGAAAGGATTGAGAGAATCGAGAATGAGAGAGAGATAGAAAAATACAATTGTGTCCCTAAAACAAAAAAAGCAACAGACTTAACAGAAAAACAAGAAAACCTAATGAAAAAATAAGAAAAGTTACTATAGTAGTTAAGTAGTCACTTATTATAATTGAATAGATATATATATAGTTTTTATTTTTTTAAAATCTGTGATTATTGTTGGGCCGTTTTATGGTTAGTTTAGATATCTAAATTCAAATTATCTTATCTCATATAATTATTATAATTTTCATATAAAATATAATAAAAAAATTAAAATTTTAAAATAAAATTAATCTTAAAAAATTATATTTTATAAAAAATTTTCATCTCATCTCATTTCATGTCATCTCCCGCCTATTTCGTGGATGCTTAGAAACAGACGTTTTACATGAGAAGCTCTTATCACTAAAAATAATTGAGTCCTCTCCTTTCAGGGTGAGGTTTCTCTCTAGCATAGAGTGAGTCTCTTGAGCTAGTTTTTACTGGTTCGAAGGGTTAGATATGGAGGAAGAACTAGCTAAAGAATGGGAAGGCCTTTGTCTCACTAAAAAAGAAAGAGAATGGCTGGTCCTACCAACAGATGCATTGAACAATACTTTGCATTATGACAAATTCTGTCTACTAGCAATGATAGTGGCTGAGAAGTTTGTTAACAAAGAAGCTTTTAAAGCCACAATGACCAAGGTTTGGAAATGTGACAATTGGGTCTAGTTTTCAGAAGTTGGATCCAACAAGTTTTTGATCGAGTTTAACTTGAAGGAAGACATGGAGAGAGTTGCAGTTGGAAGACCCTGGTCCTTTGACAGGTGGTTGATATGCTTGCAGGTCCTTGACAGCAGCAAGTCCATCGGAGAGACCACTTTCACCAGAGAGGAATTCTGGATCCAAGTCTTCAACTTGCCCTTCGACTGTATGACACAAGAAATTGGGTTGCAGATAGGCAATACAGTAGGGAAGGTGTTACAAGTCCATACTGACCAACGAGGCATTGGTTGGGGGAAGTTCCTAAGGATTAGAGTGGAACTGGACATAACAAAACCTCTTCTAAGGGAATGTTCATATCCATAGAAGAAAAACAAACTTGGGTTCAGTTGAAATATGAGAGATTGCCTTCTTTCTGTTTTAACTGTGGTACCATCAAGTACTCTACACAGGGATGCACCTCAACTCCAATTGAAGGAAAAAAACAATATGGAGCTTGGTTAAGAGCAGTTGTTGCAAGGGAGAGTGACTTGATCTTCAAAAAGTATGAAAATGGAAAGCACCAGAAAGCTGATTCAAAGAGACAAACATGGAAGAAAGAAGAGGAGGTTAAGGATGAAGTCCATTCGAGGCAACACATAAATTAGAATGGGGATCAGAAATTCACCAGAGGGGGCCTGGAGCCAATTTTGGAAACTGCTACACCTATAGCTAAAGTACCAGAGCAGGGTAGACAGCAGGATGGCAGAACTCTGACATGTCCAAAAGCAATTATCAAAGAGGAAAGTCAGACAATACCTTTCCAAGAGGGGCTGGCAACTACCAAATCAGTGAAAGTAAAGTCACCTATGTTACTGTCTCAGGAAACTGAACTAAAAAGCACAGGAGTTGAAACTGAAGCTCTTGCTCAAATGACCTAGATTGACCTCAAGGCCCAAGCAGCATCTCTGAACCAATACATGACTGAACAAGTCAAGGAGCTAGAACAGGCCAAGAAAAGGTCCGATTGGAAGAGGAAAGCCCGAGATAACTGCTTTGTAGGCCTCAAATTAAGCCCATCAAAGATACAAGCAGGTATAACAAACCACAAGAAGAGGCACATCAAGCTGTTGCAGGGAAGACACACAAGGTCCATTGCTAAAAAAGCAAGAGGGGAGGAGAGTGACCCAATGGATCTACATGTCTCACAGCCCCACCAAGAATCATGATCTGCCTAAGTTGGAACTGTCGTGGGCTTGGGAACCCAATGACAGTTCAAAACTTGCACCAGCAAACCAAGCTCCCAACCTTTGTTTTCCTGATGGAAACAAAGGCTAGAAGAAATAGTATTGAAAGACTCAAGAGGCAATTGCAGTTTGCCAACAGTTTCATCATCGAAAGTAAGGAGCTTAGTGGAGGTCTAGCTCTCTTCTGGAGTGAAGAAGTGGATGTTGAGGTTCTGTCATACACTCAACATCATATATCCTTACTGATCTGAGGAGAAACATGTAGTAGAGAGTGGGTTCTTACAGGCTTCTATGGAAATCCTGACACAGCAAAGAGGAAAGAGAGCTGGTAGCTTCTAAAAGCTCTCAAACCTGACAAGGAGATGGGGTGGTTATGTGTAGGTGACTTTAATGAGGTACTTAGCTCAGGAGACAAGTGTGGGGGTAGGCAAAGACCATTCAACCAGATGGAAGCCTTTAGAGCAACTATTGAAACATGCTCTCTTTCTGATATGGGGTATAATGGTAATAAATTTACATGGACCAATGGCAGGTCAGGACAAGCTTTTATCAAAGAAAGAATTGATAAAGCTCTGTGCAATATGGCATGGTCTGAACAATACCCATTCTCCAAAGTCTACCACCTCCCAATTTTAAGTTCAGACCACAGCCCTATCCTTATCACTATGGAACAGTTTGAGGTTGACTCAACAAGAATAGCCAAACCATTTAGATATGAGGCCAGCTGGGCCTTGAGGGAAGATAGCTATGAAGTAATAGAGAAGGCATGGAGCTCATCTAGAAGGGCTGAGAACAAACTACACCAGGTCATTGAAGGTTTGAACCACTGCAGGTTGGACTTGGTGCAGTAGAACAAACAATATGCTGGCAACCACAGGGATGAGCTTAAAAGGCTTTGGGATCAGATGTCTAAGCTACAGAAGGATAATGAAGGACATCTCATAGAAACCATAAAACAGGTGCATAAGAAAATAGAGAAGAAGCTGGAAGAAGATCACATCAAATGGAAACAAAGGGCCAAGCAAAAATGGTTGAGAGAAGGGGATAGAAACACAAAATATTTCCATCAATGTGCCACCCAGAGAAAGAAAACAAACCTGATCAAGAGGCTAGTTGATGATAATGGGCAAGCAGTCACATTAAAAGCTGGGCTAGCTAATCAATTCCAAGAGTTTTTCCAAAATCTTTTCTCTTCTTCTAACCCTGTGAACATTGCAGAATTTCTTGAACCAATGGAGGCCACTATGACAGTAGAGCAAAATGAAAGGCTTCTTAGGCCATACACTCAGCAGGAGGTGAAGGATGCCCTCTTTCAAATGGATGGGCTTAGCTCCCCTGGCCCTAATGGGTATCCTACAACTTTCTACCAAAAACACTGGAGGTTAGTGGGTGACCAAATCAGCTCAGCAGTGCTTCATGTTCTTAATGAAAATGGTAGCTTATCTGAAATAAATAGCACTTATATAACTCTCATTCCCAAGAAGAGAAAACCACCAAAGTTTCTGAATTTAGACCCATATCTCTTTGCAATGTGTTGTACAAGTTGATATCCAAAATACTAGCCAATAGACTCAAGAAAATACTCTCTGCCATAATTTCTCCATCTCAGTCAGCTTTTGTTCCCAACAGACTAATCACAGACAATGTGATTGTTGCCTTTGAAGCTTTGCACACAATGAAAGCCAAGATGACAGGAAGGGAGGGTTACATGGCCTTAAAACTCGACATGAGCAAGGCATATGACAGAATTGAATGGGAATTCCTAAGGAAAATTATGCATAAGATGGGTTTCTGTCATCAATGGGTGGACTTAGTGATTAGATGCATTGAAACAGTCTCATATGCCATTATGGTCAATGGAGTACCACAAGAAGTCTTTCAACCTACAAGAGGTATTAGACAAGGTGACCCCATTTCACCTTACCTCTTCATCCTATATGCAGAAGCACTTAGTAAGCTCATTGGAAATGCTGAAGCAGCTGGTGCAATTCATGGAGTACCAATAGCAAGAGGCCCTCTTCGAGTTTCCCATCTTTTCTTTGCTGATGATAGCCTCTTGTTTTGTAAGGCCAATGCAGTTGAATGGGGAAGGCTGTTCAATCTACTGAGAGTATATGAAGAAGCTTCAGGGCAAAGATTTAAGTATGGACAAGACTTCCATTATATTCAGCAAGAACACCTCCAGATTAACTCAAAACTACATTTTGTCAATTGTTGGAATGAGATCCTCTATGACCTATGAAAAATATCTCGGGTTGTCATCCATTGTGGGGAGAAACAGATATAACTCTTTCAAAGGCATTCTTGATGCAGTCAGAAGGAAAATTAGTGGATACAAAGTGAAATGCCTATCTCAAGCTGGGAAAGAAATATTCATAAAAGCAGTAGTCCAAGCCCTTCCCACCTATACAATGAGTGTTTTCAAACTTCCCAAGGCCTTGCTGCACTCCATCAATAGTGTCATCAATAACTTTTGGTGGGGCCAGAAGGAAAGGGAACATAAAATCCATTGGATTTCTTGGAAAACAATGGGTAAAGCAAAATCTGAGGGGGGCATGGGTTTTAGGGATCTCGAGTGCTTCAATATAGCCATGCTCTCTAAACAATGCTGGAGACTACTACAAAAACCTGATTCAATTGCAGCTAAAGTCCTGAAATCCAAATACTTTCAAAATAGCTCATTCATGCTAGCCAAGCTGGGTTCAAAACCATCTTTTATGTGGAGAAGTTTCATGGCAGCCAGACAAGTGGTGAAAGAAGGAAGTTGTTGGAGGATTGGTAATGGAAAAGAGGTCCAAATCTGACAGGAAAAATGGCTTGGCCACCCAATTCCTACAAAGATCCTGAGCCCAGTGACACAGCTTGATAGCAAAGCAAAAGTTTCTGAACTAATTGACCATACCTCAAATCAATGGAAGGATACACTCGTGAGGGAGGTGTTTGAGGAAGAGGAAGCTAAATTGATACTACAAACCCCTCTAAGCTCCATGAATGCTACGGATAAAATAGTTTGGCAGGGGACAAAGAATGACAGGTTTTCAGTTAGGAGTGCTTATCACATGGAAAAGGCACGAGATCAAGCAGAGAAGGATCAAGCCTATTGCAGCAACAACCTCAGGGAAGTGTGGCAACACCTATGGAAATTAAAGGTACAGCCTGGTGACAAGGTTTTCTTATGGAGGGCTTGTCTCGATGCCCTTCCAACTCAAACCAACCTGCAGAAGAAGAGGATAGTGAATCACCCACTATGTCCTATTTGCCATAAAGAAGAAGAATCAGTGATGCATGCAGTATGGAGCTGTCCCTCAACTAAGGATGTTTGGAGCCTAGCTTCTAAAAATCTACAAAAAAGAAGCCTATACCCTTTCTATTTTGTGGATCTATTTGAATCCCTCCTACACATATTGAATGACTCATCCATGCAAGAATTTGTTATAGTGGCTCGGAGGATTTGGTGGAGGAGAAACTGTCTTGTTTTCAACAATGATTTTAAGCATCCAAACTCAGTCATAAGGGAAGCTCAAGCCACCCTTGCTCTGTTACGAGGGGAGAACAGCAATGCAAACCCCAAGTCCATCCATGTCTGCCCATCTCCTACAACTTGGACTCACCCTCCACCAAATTGGTATAAGATCAACTGGGATAGCTCAGTGAACAAGCAGAAAAGCCTAATAGGAGTAGGAGTGGTTGTAAGAGACTGTGAGGGGTATATCATAGCAACCATGAGACATAACAAGCTTCTATTCCCAGATCCTTTACTTGCTGAATCATATGGGGCGCTTCAAGTCATCAAATTTGGCATGGAACTAGGCTTGATACAAATCATTTTGGAAGGTGATTCTCTGCAGGTCATCAATACCCTCCATGATGATAGGGAAGGTTTTAGTAGTGCATCGATGCTCTTGCATGTTTGACACAAGAAATTTATTGAAACAGTTTGCTAAATGGGAGGTTTCTCATATTAGGAGAAATGACAATATGTTAGCCTATGTCTTAGCAAAAAATGCTCTTTCCATTTCTGATTTAATTGTAATAACGGAGGATATTCTTCAATGTATCTTCTCTTTAATTCAATGAAATGGTTCAAGAGTTTTTTCTTCCAAAAAAAAAAAAAAACAGACGTTTTATGGGTCCCAAAAGACAAAGCTGTTCGTACTTCCAGTTCCCCCTTCTTAAAGTGCCCAGAGCCTCGCATGCTCCCAATTTTTTTTCTACTTCCTTTAAATTTTCAGCATCGGTGTGTGCAAATTCAATTCGATCCTGGTCAGGGAATATAGCGTGAATACCTCTATTTTTCGTCCATGGATTCGTCTTCATCTTATACATCGTCTCTGCACCTAGCCATGGCGGCATTAGTTGGGGCCTCACTGATGGCCATCTCGGCTTTCTACTGCCACAAGCGCAGCGTCGATCAAGTCCTCCAGCGTATCATCGAGATCCGCCGCAAGCCCCCTCGCAGTGCTGTTGACCACTGTGTAGAAGACGATAACGAGGCAGAAGAAGAAGAAAAAAAGGAGGAGGAAGCAGAAGCAGAAGAAGCTCGAGACGATGACGGCAGTTACGGTTCGGACGGAGAGATGGAGGTTGACCGGAAATTTTGGTCCCGGAGTCTGTCGAGGTCGTTGGACGAGAACATGCTTCGCTGTTATAGAATTTCGTCCTCCATGCCCAATGTGGCTTCGAGAAATGATTGGCTGCATGAGGACTCCAAGTTTGATCAGCCACTTCCAGGACTTGGGGCTCGAGGTATTGCTTCCTCGCTGGACAAACTCGATTTGATTTCGACGGGGCTTCCACCTCTTCGAATGGTTCAAGGAGATGGTATGCGTTCTATATTCTAATATAGTGATATTATTCCAGGTAGGGTCAGAATTTTTGAATCAGTACGTTTCGTTGTTCGTGGGAAATGATGTGAGAAAATCACGTGGACGAGAAGAAAATAATATAATTCTAACACTTTCTTATATTTTTTAAACTTTGGAGGTTGGTTATCAAATACCCAACCATTGATACAAAATTTCTTTGGATAGTAATTTGATTAAGCCTTTAAGGTTCAGTATCTATCAGTATTCTTTAGGCTAGTATTCAATGATTTAACATCATGTCCATTTGTAGTATTAAGGTATTTTAATTCAGCCTCTATATCCCCTCTCCATGACTGGAACTCGTAACGTCATCTATTCTGATATCAATTGTTAAAGATCCATCCATCTAAAAATTTTAAAACCGTTGAATACTAATTTGGTTAAGCTTTTAACTCTCATCATCGTAACATGGATTTTGGATTATGCTTTAATATGTCTGGCCTGCTCCTCTACTTCTTCAATATATTTAGCCAAAAAAACAAACTCCTGTAATTTTATCTCACGTACCTAGTAAACATCTTTTTTTATTTTTTTTTTTATTTTTTTTATTTTTATAGGTAAGAAGTAAATTTATTGATACAAATGAAATAGACAGCCAATGTACACAGGAAGTATACAAAAGAACACCTAAATACATTCTAGATTAGGGATAAAAAGTCCAAGTACAATGGCTGAGAACCAAAGCATTGAGGTATGTATAAAAAAATTCTGAAGCTCCGCCATTGTGTGCTCCCTATCTTCAAAGCACCACTCATTCCTTTCTGACCACGTACACCACATGATATACAACGTAATCATCTTCCACACTGCCACCACTTGGACAGCCTTGAATCTCCTTCCAACAAGCCAGTAAATCCACCATCCTCAATGGCATTACCCAAGCAACATCCACTCTTCTAAAGATCTCATTCCACAGCCCCCTTGTCACCTCACAATGTAATAATAAGTGATCCACAGATTCTCCATGCTTTTTACACAAATAGCACCAATCCATCACAATGAGTCCCCTCTTCCTCAGGTTATCCATGGTCAAAATCTTCCCTAGAGCAGCAGTCCATACGAAGAAAGCTACTTTAGTACGCACATGAGACCTCCAAATCCTTTTCCAAGAGAATGAAATATGGTCTTGTGCTGTCAAGATCTTGTAGTATACCCTGATTGTACATTTTTTACTACCATTGGCTCTCCATTGCATCCTATCCTCCTGTGCCATAGTGTTTCTTATGGAGTATAGCAACCTGAAAATTTCAGAAACGGTGTGCAATTCCCAATCATGAATATCCTTATTAAAAAGCACATTGTGAGAACCATGAGAAAATACCCGCATATCTGCCACAAAAGCCTCACTGTTAGTTGCAATATGATAGAGTGCTAGAAATGCCCCATGAAGAGCACAATCTCCACACCAAACATCATGCCAAAACTTGATTATGGAACCCTCTTCAACCACAAACCGGATATGACTTTCGAAACTCTGCCATCCCCTCCTAATAAATTTCCATAAGCTTATGCCATAGACCCCTCTCACTTCATTGGAGCACCAGCCCGCCCACACACTCCCGTGTCTAGAGTCAATAATCTCCTTCCATAGCGAATCCCCCTCTAAGTAAACATATGCCACTGATGGGGAAAAACTAAAAAAAAAAAATTACTCGTAAGCTATAGCTATATTAGCTTGCCCATTAGGGAGAAGGGTGGTAAAAATGTTTGTGCAACTATGTTGTTTAACATGTGTGTGCATCTTGGTTGAGTGAGCAGCAATGTGCTTTTTTCTTTTTCTTTTTCTTTTCATTTAGAAATTGGCCACCATGAATATCTCAGTAGGTAAAGGGTATATCACCAGATTTTTAGGGTTTGTGTGTGTGTATATGTATAAAAGATATTTTTGAGCTTGTGAACAGTAATAGGCTAATATTAATAGATCTTTCAATAAGTTGAACTGTCTTGAATATCTTAGTAACTAAAGCTTATATCAGCATTTTTTTTTTATTGGCACCGGGTGTCCAGGAACAGTGTCTCAACTAATCCTAGGGATGATCACCAAAATTTTAGCCAGGCATCACGATAAAAAGCCTGAGCCTTGGGGTCTCATTTTCCCCGTCTGTAACTAGATGAATATTTGAAACAAGAGGTTTGATTTACTGCATTTTTTTAACTGCTTGAGATGTTTTTGGAAAGATGTCTGTACGTGTAATATGCTTTAGAAGGTAGAATTTCATTAATGACGAAACAGCTGCTGGGCCAACAGGCTTGTATCTTTTGACGTATCTTCCTGAGTTTGACTATTATTTTCAATGAAATTCTAATGAGAAAAATAAAACAAAGAAGCTGAATCCTAATTTCCATGATAAATATGGTTGTAGTATTGCCAGCATATGCACGTAACTGCTTTATGGTGATGTGTAAATGATATCCAAATCATTTTCCTTTGGATAGGAGAGGATCGGTTTGTTAAACATTCTGGTATTGATACAAGGATAGCATCTGTTGGTAGGCGAGTAACTCCAAGATCCCCTGGTGGCAATGCTTATGATAATGTCGAAGATTCTGATGAGGAAGGAACCGAGCTTGCATATGAAGACGACATGCTTTTCAACTCTGGATATATTGATTCTGGAACTGAACTCACAAATGCACAAGTATGACTAGTTATAGCTATGTATTTCATATTCTAGAATGGGTAAGCTCGAATGGTAAAAATATGGTATTTGGTTTTAGAAGTTATCCATCAGCTAACAAAAAATTGGTAAAGATGATTTTGAGTTTACCAAAGGTAGCTTTGGGTACTTTGAAAAGTAAACTCCAATCTCATTCTATAATTTGTTTTTTATTGGATGAGTCATGTCAACGTCAAGAAAGTATCTTTGTGTAAGTATACGTTCATTGTTTCTGGTTCTATGTTAGCAAATGAGAAAATATTTTATGATTAAGTGAAGAAGAGGGTTCACAGACCAAGGGAAATGAGTGGCAGTCCTCTAGTTAAAAAAGTCAGCAGGTTGTATTAACACTAGTTTCTTACTTTTTTGTGGGTATAGTCATTGTTCATGTACAAGTTGTGAGAAAAATATTATCCATAATATATCTGTTTTGCTTGTTGATGGGTTTGCAGGATGCAAATTCAAACAACCCAAACATGGGCACTGCTCCAATGACGGGTGAGGGCGAGAACTATCTGCAAGATAGGATGTGCAGGGTAACTGTTAGTGAAGCAAAAGCTGGTGTAGATCTGCATGGCCATGGAAAGGTGGATACAACTTCAGATTACAGAGTGGGAAATGATCTTAATTTCGCCAACACTAATTTACCTCTGAGAACAACAGTCCATGGTATTTTTGACTTCTTCTAAAGAGTTTAGTGGAGATTCGTTTCTTGTTTCCATCTCTTCTAGACACCTGTATTTATTGGTCATATTGATGTTGAATTAACCATTGGTGGTATTTCATTTCTCTACTTGACTTTATTTAATTGCAATTCCTTGGGAAGGAAAAGTTACCAAATCTGTAAAAGGTTGATATAGATACTCTAATACACACACACACACAAGTGAATACGCCAAAGTCCTTTGGACTAGATGGCATAAGATCTGGTCTCCCAATGGGAGAATCAGGTTTGAACCCCCCACCCATTGTATCAAAATATATATATACATATTTAAGTGAATACATTTTCCATTTTATGTCATATGGCTAGCCCAATATCTTTATATCTATCTACTTACAAAAAACATATCTTCATATCTAAACATTAGTGATGGTTGTATTTTCCTCTAACATAGACGCTTTATGTGACATTGGAGCACGGTGTTAGATAACTTATAGGGACATTTTTTTTTTTTTTTGATAAGTAATAACTTATAGGGACATAAGAGGGAATCGACTAATGATTGCTTGTAGATGAGCATTTATCCTGATAAAGAAAATAATTTTTAAATGCTTTTATGAATGGGATGGGGGTAGGCCATAATAAATGTGCAAGGTTGGAATATGGCTGCCAAATTGCCAATACATATGGTATTGTATGCAAATTTATGCTTACGGCATGGTGATCATGATATGCATTTTCAATTATTTTCTTGTATTTTGATGTCTGTATATCTTTTTGTGTTCTTTGTGTGAGAAAAACTCATGTTGAATATCCATATTTTTATTGTTAAATTTTAATTTGCAATTCTTTGGAAGGAAATAACGTTATCAAAATCTATTATTCACAGAAAAAGGCTTGGTAAACCTTTACAAGTGTGCAGTTGTATTATTTGAAGGAAATACTAACTGCTTGATGAATATTTCTCTTGTTTGAACATATGGATCCAGAGTCAAAAAACAAAGTAGAAGAGGAAGAAGTATGGACAACAATACGTGAATGTTTAGATTTGCGTAAAAGTTATGTATATCTTGAAATAGTTGAACCAGGGAAAAAGGAAGCTGCAGTGGAATCTAGTGCATCAATGATGAACAGGGATCCGTTTCACTTTGAACCTGCTGAAGCAACAGCTGTGAGTTATTTCAACCTTGTTCATGGAATGAGATTTTCTGAAGATTTTTTTGCTACTTATTAAAGCTAGCTGTATATTACATTAAAATACAAATTCATATATTTGTTAACCTTTTATCTGATACTTGCTTTGTGGCAAGCAGCACCATTTCAAAATGGAAGACGGAGTTGTGCATGTTTATGCAAATGAAAATGGTAAGCATTATAAAGCAATTCATAGTGCAGTAAAAGTAACAGTTTTTTATTGGATAATTGATGACTGTTCTTTTGTGTTATTTTATAGTTTCTTGATGCTTAGTAAATGTAAGCCTTCTCTGATTTTTAACTCAGATACTGTGGATCTTTTCCCCGTCGCTAGTTCAACACAATTTTTCACTGATATGCATCACATCCTGAAAGTTATGTCTCTTGGAAATGTTCGATCTGTATGCCATCATAGACTACGGTTTCTTGAGGAGGTACCGTTCTGCAACCTTTGTTTTGTACTTCTGTTTTGTATTCTTCACTTTAGCCCATGTTTGTAACATATGTCTGGACATCATACAGAAATTCCGACTTCATCTGTTAGTAAATGCAGATAGGGAGTTTCTGGCTCAAAAGAGTGCACCACACCGTGACTTTTACAATATCAGAAAAGTAGATACACATGTGCATCATTCTGCATGCATGAACCAGAAGCATCTCCTTCGCTTCATCAAGTCAAAACTTAAAGAGGAACCTGATGAGGTAGAAACTGTTCCTTTTTTCCTTCTTCAAAGTTTTTGTTTCATGAGGTAGGTGTTTCAACCTACATTGGATGAGTCAAAATTAAGCAATCCTGTATCACTATTTTACAAAGATTCTCTCCGTTTTCAATTTCACTTTGTTGATGCTTGAGTTACACCATGGCAGGTTGTCATATTCAGAGATGGGAAATATATGACCCTTAAAGAAGTTTTTGAGAGTTTGGACTTGACAGGGTATGCACAATTATTCTCTTGGCTTCTATATGCATAAGAATGCTCTCTCTCTCTCTCTCTCTCTCTCTCTCTCTCTCTCGCTTAATGTGTTTTCACATATGTATCCTTGTCTGTCTAAACTGAAGGCAATGCAATGCAGGCATGATCTTAATGTTGATTTGTTGGATGTCCATGCTGATAAAAGTACCTTCCATCGATTTGACAAATTCAATCTTAAGTATAATCCTTGCGGACAGAGCAGACTCAGAGAGATCTTCTTAAAACAGGACAACCTTATCCAAGGTTGGTTCACAATAACAGTTCCTGCATGTTGCCTGCATAATCCTTGATGATTGCAAACTGGAAAGAGAATTTGTTGCATTTGGAGAAACTTTTGGAAATACTGCTAACTTTTCTTGATAGGTTTGGTCTTTATTCTTTATACTAGGTTCAAAAGTTTGTGTAAAACATCAATCACACATTATCTATAATCTAGTTTTTCTTCTGCCGAAACCTGACATACCACATGGATAGCTTGAATTGAATTGTTGTATCTCTTCGTGTGTGCCTAATATGAGTGTTTCTGTATTTACTAGCTTAGTTTTATCGTGTGTGATGTTTCTTGAAACTGAAAATGTGGTCCATAAGGAAATGGTGAACATGAAATTAATGTATTTGACTACTTGGGCTGGATACATGAATATTTTCTTGCCATTTTATGTAAAGCCATATGAACTCTTATTTGTATTTTCTTGTTGTACTTGTTCTATACTTGAAATTGCCCGTATTGTTATTATTAATGTAATTTAGTGAAGCTGAATATTTGAGTTAATATAACAGGTCGGTTTTTGGCAGAAGTAACGAAGGAAGTTTTAGCAGATCTTGAAGCAAGCAAATACCAGGTTTTATCATATATAATATATACTGCCAGAAAGTATATAATGCCAAATGGACTTATGCATCGTTCTCTTTATTCTTTTTCTATGGATCCTCTGTATCCTTTGATTTATACCATTCTCATATATATATATATATATATATTATGGAACTTTTGGTGGCCCTTCTTATCAGTTTTACTGGAAGATCTTGCAGTTGTACACATCTCAGCTTATCTAGCAATCACTTTTATGGTGTTGTGCTTAGATAATAGTTAGGGCATCTGCTCAATTTTTGCACCACTTAAAGTTAAGCCCTCATTGTGTACGCACAATTTGATTTGCACTTATAGCTGGAACTTTTTTGTATTCTCTTTGTTTCAATGGTTTTCTGCTATTGTTCTAAAGGGCGGGAATGTTCATGAGTTTCTATTTTCTTTATAGCCCACTAGAATGTAACTAGGTGTCTCACTTTGTATACTCCCTGTGTACTTGGGCATTGCCTAGTTTCTTCATATTCAATAAAGATTATTACTTATAAATAAAAAAAACTTAGTTTTGCACAGCTTGTGATTAATTTGACCGAGAGGAGAGAGAGTCCTTTAGCAGTATGCTTTAACGCATTGTAATATTTTGGTGTTTAAAAAACCCATACATAATACTCTATCCTATATCAGTTATGGCATATTTCTGTTGCTTGAATTGATTCCCTTGAATGCAAAAATTTCTGTTGTGTCACTTGTTTATGTTGGTTTTGGTTTTGCCACACCTCTCTTAGTTACTACTTCTTCTTATCAGTTATCCTGAGCATAAGTCAATAGTTACTCCAATTAGACTCTCCTCTCCTCTTTCATATCTCAAAACATTGATCACTTGAATGCTAAAGAGTTTTTTGTTTTTCATTTTCAGATGGCAGAGTACAGGATTTCCATTTATGGACGGAAACAAAGTGAATGGGATCAGCTGGCCAGTTGGTTTGTTAACAATGAAATTTATAGTGAGAATGCAGTATGGTTAATCCAGGTATTTTACGTTTTCATCTTCTTACTCAGGTAGCTGCTGTAGTATGTGTGGTTAATTATTTTATAGGATGTTTTGATTGTTCAAATATGATTGTTAATGAGAGCCACTGGACTAATGGAAACGGATAACAAGGGAGGGAGGGAGGGAGGGAGGGCATCTACAGTTCTTAATCATATATTCAGTTTTATATTGAAAAAAAGGGAATCCCGATTTAGATGTGGTAATTGATAAACATCATTCTGCATGGCGAAAAGATCATAGTTAAAAGTGACATTGTATCATTTGACCTTACTTTAAACTTTAGGCAGAAATTAGGTGATGTTTGGATGTAGGATGAGATCATGATAGTGGAGAATTGTTTGAATAATATGAATAGTGGAGAATTGTTTGTGAATGGTGGTAAAATCTTTTTAAGATGAGGTTTTGATAGGCTGGATGAATAGGAAATTTTTTTTTTTGAACAATAAGATAAATAATTAAAATTTTGTAGAAAGAAAAGAAAAAGAAAGAAAGAAATGCAGCATCCATCCCGTGGTGGCAGCCGCCAAGGGGTGGATGCTGTGATTTTTTTTTGTTATAAAATTTTGTTTAAAATATAATTCAGAAAATGATTTTATGAGCTTTTGGTTTTTTGAAATTTGAGTAAGATGGTTTTTATGTTTGCATGTTTGGGAATGAGATGATCTTTGACTGAAAAATATGTTTGACTTTGAGATGAGATTTGATTACCCAAACATCACGCAAATGTTTGCATATCTAAACAATTTGGAGATGAATGATGTTACATTTTTTTTTACTTATGGCAGATGAACCAGACAGCTAAGATTTAGAGACAGCAATATAGCCTCCACTCTGGCAAAAAGATATTGTTGAAAAGTTACATCGTACTTCCATATTGCTTGGGACATTATATATTTATACTCATCAGAAAAGAAGATTGTTTGGGACATTATAATGTGAGCAGTAATGCATAATATGCTTGTCCTGCATTCAAATGATCTTGAGACTCATGGTAATTATTTATTTAGAGGTGCTGTAAGAGATTGTTTTGATTACTTATTGGAACCAGTAAATGAAATAACAATATTGCATCAGTGAATTAAAACAATGTGGAGCATGACATTTCTTTAGAACCTTTATTGTCTTAGTGGGAATTTTATTTACTTGTTTCTTTTTTGTTGGCGTTGGTATCATAATTATTTAATTGGTTTTGCATGTTATCTTTTCCAATGCATTGTCAATTGCAACTTTTCTTCTTCAATTTTCAATGAGTTGTATAGTTCTATGCCGTTTTCACTAATTTCTTTTCAATCTTTCTATAAACTTTGATATGCAGCTACCACGGCTCTATAACGTGTACAAGAAAATGGGAATTGTTACCTCTTTTCAGAATATTTTAGATAATGTGTTTATTCCACTATTTGAAGTCACGGTGGACCCAAGTTCTCATACTCAATTACATTTGTTCCTGATGCAGGTGAGTGGAATATGTCATTTTTGTATATCCCCTCTTCGATTGACAGTTTTATAATCGATTTACATGGAATTACAATATTCCTCATTCTCTGTAATATGTTTTTACACATCCGTTCTTGTTTTTGCTTTTTTGTTTTAATCTGTGGTTTATGCCTACTCAACTCTACTCTAGAAGTCACTAGACTCACTATAGTAGTCCGTCCAGCTGCTCTTGCTGAAATCATTACTCTTCATTCTCCCGTGCTGTAGCAATTGCACTCCCTAGACCACTACCATGTGGTTAGGTAGGGACAATCAATCCGTAGTGACAGGAATCTAGGAATGAATGGGGATTCATATCAATAAAAAAATTTTGAGTATATAATTAGAGTTTTCTCCCTTTCTCTCACTCAATAGATGTATCTGGTCTGATAGTACTGGTACAATACGAGACAATGGAGTGCAGTGGGATGGATGGTAGAGGACTGCCTGTGCCCAAAAGTGATGATTCACTTACCCCCTTGTCCTAACATTTTATGTACATTGGCTTATGGCATATTTCCATTATCCAATGTAATTACTTTATGTCTAATGCAAGATGAGACAACTACCAGTTTGTCTTAATATTTGCCTGAAGCTGCTGCTTACTGCTCCATTTGGAGAACAATATGGCCATAATCATGGGACTGACTTCAGAAGTGCCTGTTCCATGTCAGTTGGGAAGGTGTAGTCAGCCAGACAAGTCTAACACTATAATTTTTTTGAGTTACTTTTGGCAAATGCCTTTTTTTTTTTTTAATTATCAGATTGGGATAAACCCATGTGGGGTGCTGCAATATATGCTAAAGAACTATTGAGATTCCATATTCGGGCATTCCAAAATGGTAGACATATTTTTATCTAATCGCATCCGTGCACATCGGCATATTTAAATTTGAGTGAGGACACCATAACTGCTGAACATAGCCTTAGTTCCGCTACTTGGGGGCAACCACAAAATCCTGTCACCATTCACCCCTCTTGATACTTGGCAATCATGTCATTGTTCACCATCCAATTTTCTCCATTTCTGTTGTCCCTTGGGCCCTCCAAGTTTGAAACACATTGTTTATATACTGATTACTGATAGGTCCTTGTTACTAATGGTCAAACGATCTTATCAAATTTTTCCGCATTTTTTCTATCTTAATGCCACCTCAGGCCTAAGAGGGCATTCATTTATCCTTATATATGGGGTTGTATTAGGAGGGAAAGGAATGACTGAAATTTGAGGATCGAGAGCGCTCCTTGTAAGAGTTTAAGAGTTTTTTCTTGAAGACTTTATTTATGTGGGCCATTCTTATAGACTTTAATGGTCTCAACTTTCATGATTTCCTTGTATCGGTTTCTAGTTCCTAACTAGGTGTAATCTCATGTATATTTCCTGTTTACTTGGGCTATGCCTATTTCAATATCAATAAAATATCTTCTTACTAATAAAAAAAATATATGTCGGGTTGTATTTTACCAATTCATTTTTGTTTTATGGAGTTACTGCCTACTGGTTTTGAGAACTTGAATGAAATGAGCGTGGTTTGTGAGTGAACTTTCTCTTACGCCATCAAATGTTGCTTCACTTGATCCTTTTTGTTTGCTTTACTCGAGGTGCTTAATGAGGTTAGTTGTTTTCCTATTCAGGTGGTGGGCTTTGATATTGTGGATGATGAAAGTAAACCAGAAAGGCGTCCGACTAAGCACATGCCAACACCAGCTGAATGGACCAATGAGTTCAATCCTGCATATTCTTATTATGCTTATTATTGCTACGCAAACTTGTATATTCTCAACAAGGTCATACTGTAATTTATCTTCTTAACAAATTAACTTCACTTTGTTCTCTTATTTTCTAGAATGCTTTTAACTTTTTTGTTTATAATTTTGCATTTTTACCACCCAAAAAAAAACTAACTTACCTTTCTAAGAAAATAAACATGTAGTTTAAAATGATAACCAACTCTATATTTTCTTTTCAGCTTCGTGAATCAAAAGGAATGCCAACAATAAAATTTCGGCCCCACTGTGGAGAGGTTTTGATCTATTGATTTTGTTTCAGTTCCTATTCTTTATGGTTATTGAAGTGCTTCTGATTTTTGCAACGTTTGCAGGCGGGTGATATCGACCATTTGGCTGCCACATTTCTTCTGTGCCATAATATTTCTCATGGGATTCATCTACGGAAATCTCCAGTTTTACAGTATTTGTATTACCTTGCACAGGTTCTGCCCACTTTTTTTGCTCTCTCTCTCTCTTCCACCCCCCCTTCTTCCATGGCACTAGTGTGATATCCTCCGGATCTCATGTCTGTCATAGTCTGCAGACCTAAAGTTCATGGCAATATGGAATTTTTTTTTTTTTTTTTTTTTTTTCTGAATCCCCGTCTCAATTTTGTTAATGTTACATTAAAATAAATAGTAATTTCCGTTATCTTTTCAGATTGGACTTGCTATGTCGCCTTTGAGCAATAACTCCCTTTTCTTGGACTATCATCGCAACCCTTTGCCCATGTTCTTCCAGCGTGGCCTAAATATCTCACTCTCAACTGATGACCCTTTGCAAATCCATTTGACAAAAGAACCACTCGTGGAAGAATATAGTGTTGCCGCGAAGGTTTGTTGCATATTATATTCTGTTATTGCTCATGTTCATATCTTAGCGAATGATATTTTGCAGGTCTGGAAGCTCAGTGCTTGTGACCTCTGTGAGATAGCTAGAAATTCTGTCTATCAATCTGGGTTTTCACATGCCACAAAGGTGAGAACTTGACAAAAAACAATCTTTGATGTTGGCCATTATGAATTTGGAAAAACCCATTCTACTGTAAATAAATTTGCAAATCTGGAACTCTTTAAAAGAAAGTTTCTCTATATTCTACTTTTTCCCTATTGGAAACTATTAAAATTTGTGAAGAGCATGGAAAAAATTTTCAAGGCTTACCAAGAAAAACCACGAGTCTCGTATCCGGTCATGCTACTGCACGAGCAAAAGAAAGGAAATAGCTACCTTAGCTAGTCTCCAGAATAAGTCCTTTAATCGACATTTAACTTAATCCAACTATAGGGGCCATTGTTTGTCTTTAATTTATCGCTCTTAGAATGTATTTAGGTGTTCTTTTGTATAATTCCTGTGTACACGGGCTATGCCTATTTCATTCATATCAATAATATTTATCTCTTACTTATAATAATAATAATAATAATAATAATAATTAAAAAAAAAAAAAACTATAGGGGCCATTGTTTGGGTGAATGGTCGCGTCTCGGGCTGTCCAGCACTACTGCATGGGTTTGAATCTTACAAATTATCACTTCATATCCAAACTAGGAGCCACCTAGATGGGACCATCAGTGGGTAGCTGATCCTATTTCTGTCTCCGATCTGACCTTGTGCTGCCTTCATTTTTAACATACAACTGATGGGAAGTGCTTCCATGAGAGAGACCACAAATTCCACAGCTATATTTGGGGCAGAAGGAGATGAAAGTTCTTGCTATGAATTGGTGGATTTTTTTGTTGCGAACCATCCCCTATTTATTCTCATTTGGGTGTGCATTTGGCATGGAGAAGCAGAATAGTTGCCAGTTGATAGTGGTCTACATATGGTATTAATGCAATGACAAATATTTCTATTATTGTTTTGGTCCTTTTGCAGTTGCACTGGCTTGGTGATAGATATTTGATTAGAGGCCCCGAAGGAAATGATATTCATAAAACAAACGTACCCAACATAAGGATTGCATTTCGACATGAGGCTAGTTTTACCATTTCTCACAAGTCACAAGAACCATAAAATGCAAGCAGTTTAAAATCTATTATTTCCAGCTAATTTGGTAGATGTTTTGCAGACATGGAAGGAAGAGATGCAGTGTGTCTATTCAGGAAAAGCCAGGTTTCCTGAAGAAATCGAGTGATGAAGCAAACGATGCAGAATGTGAAACGCTGTATTAAGTTGGGCTTGATGTCAATTTTATGCACGGCTTATGTCTACTAAGTACTATTGTCACATTACCCGGGGCGCCATCTTCTAGTCCTCTGCTTCATTCAATGTAGGAGTTTGTCAAGAGTGGCTGTTTACAGCTTTGAGGGAGGACCCCCCTTTTTTTTTAAGGAAAATATTATAGTGGTCTCGCCGTGCAAAAACGTGCTTGGCCAATTTTCTTCAGGTCAAGTGGGTATTATGATTTGAGAAATGATTTGTACAATCTCTACATAGACAAGTTTCATATAAGCCATTATAAAAAGTGGATTCTACCTAAAAAAAAAGATAAAAAAAACTACTTTTTATTAGTGAAATTTACTATTTTACAAAAAAATTGAATAAAATTGATCTATTTGAAGCTTATACTCGAATGATTTTAAAGAGGCGATTCTGATTTGAATTGCAAGCCTTTTTACCTTGTACTGGGGCATGATCTTCAGAAACTGAATTCCTTTTGGAATATCTACAGTTTTGGATCTGTTGCATCTGATTAAGATGCCGTATGGTCTGGGCTGGATTCTCAAGGCTTTGCTGACTTAAAGTGGAGAATGACACATGAAAAGGTGTTCTCCTCTAGACCGTCCCCTGGAGCACCTAAAGAGCCTTTTGCATGTGGAGTGCTCCTTAAGGGCACTTTTTTTATATATTATTTTGTTGTTTGGAAAAATGCCTGTCCCTAAGAGCATTTACATTCTATTTTTTATAAAATTCTTTATAATTTAACTAAAAAGTACATTCTCTAAAATTTTTTCTTAAATTTTACTCATATTTCAAAAACCTCTTACATCATATTCCTTATCTGTTCTCTATTATATTAAAATAACATTTATTTATTCTTTCTTTATTACATTTTTCTCTCACCTCCCTTTATAAACTTAATTATAAACAATTTTATAAATTTAAAATAATGGTTTGGGGACAAACAGTAGATCTCCATATTTGGGGTCTCACTGTAGTAATCACATCCCTTAACTCCAAAATGGGGAATAGGATGGGGGTTCGTTTGGGATGAAATCTCTAAATAGTTTATCAAATTATGGAGAATCCGGTGCTTTAGGGCACCAGATGGGGATGTTTTAATGCTGATTTGTATATTTTGAAAATTTTAATAATGAAATAGTTTGAATTAAGATATTTTATTAAATTGAAAGGAGAATGAAAATGTTGAATAAAAATATTATAAATTTTAATATAATATTTATTTTAAAATTTGTAAAAATAGTATTGTTGTTTGTGTTTTGTTGTGAGTGAGAAATTTGTAATGATTAGATAATAG
Source organism: Carya cathayensis (assembly GCA_011037825.1). NCBI lineage: Eukaryota > Viridiplantae > Streptophyta > Magnoliopsida > Fagales > Juglandaceae > Carya > Carya cathayensis. The sequence goes on along the minus strand of QGSO01000245.1, from coordinate 1,260,480 downwards.
TTAAATAAAAAAAATTAAAATTATTTTGCATTTCAGTAATATTTAAAATATTTAAGATATGATGAGTTGCCGAACGATACCTAAATGCCATTCAAACAATAATTTTTAAAAAATAATGCAGATTTGTCGGTTGGGCAATTAATTTCCGTGTTTACCACCCTTGAAGAAAGGCATATTAATTGACTTGCGCAAATGCTTAATGATTGCTTTTTCCAAAAGGGTGATGCTAGTCTCCCGAGTCTCAAGTCTCCACCGATAAGTCCAATCTTCTTCTTTCTTATTTTTTAAATTCTTTAAATATCTTTTTAAAAAATAAAATAATCATAAAATTATTAAAAAATATTTACTTAACCACTAAGAAAAAAATAAAAGAAAAAGAAAAAGCTAACGTGTGACTTTTGTGTGCGGCTTTTGTCTTCCCTTTCCAAAATAGCTAAAATTAGTAGTACATATAATTATAATTTTACACGTAAGATTTATTTTATCATTTTTCTTAATTTGAATATTAAATATTAAATTTTATAATTTTTACATCAACACATAAAATTTCTAAATATAAATAATATTTTCCTCTACTAAAAGCTGCGTCTACTGTTTACTTCTTGGAGATATCATCCAATAAAAAAAAATTAAAGACAAATCTAAAATAATATTTGGATAAGTAGCATAGTTACAACCGATCATAGTCCTATAGATTCCGCCACCAATAATTTTCATCAATATTTTTCGGAATGATTGTTTGCTAGATTCTTAAGGAAATGTTTACTATTAAACACAATTTTTAAGGGAGCATCTTTTTAATCATTCTTTTTATGTGATGTGACATAATTAAAAAAACGTATTTTTTATTTTTATTTATCTAACAATCATTTGAAATTTTTTAAGATTATAAAATATAATATCAAAAAATAATTAATTATTAATTATAAATAACGTTAAATAAAGTATTAAAATGTATAATTATAATTTAAAAAAAATCCCAAAATTATACAAATCTTTTTTTACTTTTATTTTGTATTGTCGCTGCCCTAAGTAAAACCCTTATCCAGCACCCGTGATCCGTCCAACTCTCAATTAAAAGCCTCCTCAGTTCTCGCTATCATTTGCGCTCTCTCTCGCTTCGCACCTAAGGCTAAAACTAAAAGCCCTTCGGCCCCTGCCAGAGAGCCGCTTTCGCTGCCTTCCCTCACTCAACACCAAAACCCTTACTTTTTCCACCACCAAACCCCGGTGGTGCTCTCCTCTCCTCCTCCTTTTTAGCCAAAACCCTTCCTCCGATCAAATCCAATGGCGGATTGCGCGGCCTCTGACGTGTCGGATGGCCCAGTCCTCAGCGTTATCAACAAGCGCCTCCGAGCCCTGCGCAAGAAACAAAACCGTATCCTCCAGATGGAGGAAGCCATCTCCCAAGGCAAGCCCATCAACAAGGAGCAAGAGGAAGTCCTCCGCTCCAAACCCGCAGTCACCGTCCTCATCGACGAGCTCGAGAAGCTGCGCCAGCCCCTCTCTCAAGCCCTCTCCGAGGAACTCACCCTTGCCGCCCAGCGCCAACAGCTCTCCTCCGATTCCGCCCCCGCCTCCACCGTCGATCCCGAAAACTCCAACGACGAAGACGACCACCACCACGAGCACAAAAACGACGAGTCCGGCCTCAGAATCGTTGAGGATCTCCTCCATCTGCTTTACTTCGGGTCCCTGTTCGACGTGAAGTCGCAGAGCGATTTCACTGCGACTATTCTGACGCGGACGCACGAGCGAGGGTGTTGCTTGACCTACGATTACGTCACCGACGATGCTACCGATCTGCTGGGTGAGAGGGACTTGAATTCTTTATCGGCGTTGGGCGGCTTGTTGATATCGCGCCCGGTCGATTCGGGCCTGTCGCACAAGAATGCCTTGCAGCGCTGCATCGAGCACGCAAAGCTCTGGCTCGCCAACTCCGACCAGCCCATCGAGCCCAATTCCAATCTTACTTGTAAATATTTTAGTGTAGTCCGCCTTCTTTGTTATTAGTCAATGATTTTTATATAATTGTTCGATTACTTCGTAAAAAAATTGGTTTTGCTTTTTCATTTTGTAGATTCGGATTTGAGAGAGAGGCTGAACAAGATTATGGCTTCGGACTATTTCACCACAACGCCAGAGATGAAAGATCCGGTGGAAGTTGCTGCGGCAGCTGCTGCTGGAAATTATGCTTCTTTTCAGGTACCGATCTCAGCGCCCACCCAAGTGGAAGGCTCAGTGGCAGAATTCCACCATTCGGTATAGCTTTTATACTCCTTGTAAATTTGGTTTTTATAATGTATTTTTGTTGTGCTATATATGACACTATATTTGCAATTTCATTTTTATGTTTTTTGTTTCTAATCGTTGTTTCATTGTGTACGGTCTTGAGTTATTAGTTTCAAGTATCTATGAGCTTTTATTAAGGCCTGGCTGAGGTGTTTTGCACATCGTGGTATCAGTTGGCTTGCATTTCAATCATAATTTATTCGACTTTGTTAAGGATTTAGAGGAATCCTCGGCAATAGTAGATTGCTTTTCTCTGTGAAAATACTGGAAATCAACTGCATCTGGAAGCTGAAGACAATTTAATTTGATAACATTTTTTAGCATTACACATTCTGAGTGAAGATAAGAACGGCAACCCTTATCTTGGTATTTGCTTCCTGTGAATGTTGATTAGTTGGAACTCCCATCTGTTCCAAATTAGAGATGTGAGAAGCTAAAGTTTGACTGCTAATTCCCCTTTGTGTGGTGTCCTGTAATTTGTGAAAGTGGAGCATTATTTATTTATTGTTATTGTTATTATTATCATTATCATTATCATTATCATTATTATTAGTCTTCTTCTTATTATTATTATTATTATATGCCTGTGTAGAACAAGTTCAGCAACTTGTGGCATGTAATACAAAAGCACTGGAATAACTATATCGGTCTCTATAAAGTCTACACGGCTTGATATACAAAAGCAATGAAGCATATCAAGACGTTACTACAGAGCTTGATATGCTTCGCTTTGTGAAGCTATTACATTTAAGCTATTAATTTAACTAATTTTAAAGTGCATATATGGGCAAAAAGGAACATAAAAAAGCAGTGCAACGATGAAAAGTTGAATTATCTTCTGAGAATTAGACCAAAAATGTATAAAAAACCATGACTTAACATTTCTCAAAAGAGGAGTTGCACTTCTATGGAATTTTTTTATCGGTACCCTTCGAGGGAATTTTCAATTATGATGACAACACCTTAAGAACCTGCCTCTTATTTCTTCTATAAACGTGGGTGTTGAGTATTTGTTGACAGAATTTTGTAATCCTCATATTAAATATCCCTAGTGTCCATGATTGACTGGTTTTCACACTTGAGCTTGTGACCGTCAATATGGGTGCTCCAGCTATACTGCTCTATCAATATATGTTATGTTTATAGTACATTTTTGGTTCATCCATTGGTTCAATGGTGTTTTCATTCTAGAATAGTAAATTTAAAGTCAAGTTAGAACTTTTAGAAAATATGGCTCACTGAAGAGATGGATGTTCCTTTTATTTTATTGGCACTGGCCATCCGGGAACAGCGCCAAAGAGATGAATGTTCTTTACTTATGACAAAACAAATTGTTGAATTTGAAAGAAGACCAAATTCTGTAAAAGAAATAAAATTTCCTAATATATGATAAAAGGTATCCATCCCTGTAACTCATAATATTTAACTTAATAATGTTTAAATTATGATAATTGTTTGAACAACACAAAGTCTTGTTTTTTAGTAATTGGTGTATCTCTTATATGATAAATGAATAGGAAACTTCTTGGTAGCTTTTGCTTTTGGCTTTTCTTTGCTCCTTGCTCTTGATGGTTTGTATGTAAGCCATGCTCCTTTGTAATGTCATTAATCTCTAGTTATATGCGGACCCGGGTGATTTTAGATGTTCTTCATTTCATTCTCATTAAAAGTTTCTTGTTTATTTAAATCTAAGACAAATAAACTAGTGTTTATCATGGGCCAACATTTTTCTTCAGAAATCATTTGAACTGAACACAATAAATAGCCTGAGCTCATTGGAAAACACTCATTTAAAACTTCCACTTGCTATTTCAACCCACCTTCATACCACTTTGACCCCCTATGACTGAGTTGTGCCATCCAACCTATGGGATCAAGTTCTACTCCATACCTTGTCAAAGGAGTATCATTCTTTATAATTGATTCTCTTATGAACCGCAACATCATTCTCTTGTCATGGTGGTGTGCTAGAAGACAACATTCTAATTGTGTGATACCCCATACGAGTGATAAGGGTAGGTGGTGTATTGGATCCCACATTGCTTGGAAATGAGAAGTTTTTGCTCTTTATAGTGATTCTAAATGGGGGCTTCAATTGTATCATTGACTAGTTTTTTTTAGTACAGGCCTAGGTGTGGCTTAGGCTTCCCTCCCTTGGGGCGTTACAAATGGTACCAGAACCTATCCCAACCAGAACTGTGGGACTTGAGCAGTGTCACTTAGGATGGACTGACCCACTAAAGACGTCAGGAATTAAAAGAGGGGGGGGGGGGGGGGGAGGATAGGTGGTGTATGGAATCCTACATTTCTTGAGAAAGAAAAGTTCTTGCTATTTATAATAGTTCCAATGAGGCTCCAATTGTATTATTGATTAGTCCTTTTGGAATATAGGTTCAGATGTGGCTTGTGCCTCACTTGGGGTGTTACACATTGATCATGCAACCTTTGCTGTAGGTACACTAAAATCATTCATTTCATATGTTCTAGTACTATGAACTTCCATATAATTTCTTTCATACACTAACATGTACATAGTATTTCATAGGCATTCATATCCATAACATATAACATGTGCAATACTTCATAAGATTGTAATGGTTGTTATTCAAATTTCTCTGAACATGTAAAGCATTTCGTAGAACATATACAAATCATTCATGAAGTTGTATAAATAAAAGAGTTTCAGTCTTTTTTTCTTTTTATTGGCATTGGGTATCTAGGAACAGCATCCCAACTAATCCCAGGGGTGCACAGGCTATTGATAAGGAGTTTCCCGCAAGTGCACCTCGGATAATTTTAGGGAAAAATCCCCTAGTCCGATGGCCCCTAGAGATTGTTTGCATCCAAGGGGATTTGAACCTTAAACTTAACAAAAGAAAGCTCGATGTATACTTTTTCGTGCAATAATTTCACAGCATTTTACTTATATAATAATAATAATAATAATAATAATTTCACAGCATTTTATTATAATCAAATAATGCAATACATTGAAGCAACACGAAGAAAAGTTTCAAATAAAGATTTCTTAAAAAATATTTAAGCATTTTGCATTCACCAAATGTGCTTGCCCAGGTGGTCCTCTTGCATTCACTTGGCTTCCTTAACCAAAACAGATAGATTTCTTTAATTTTCTTCGTAAGAAGGGACTATAATCAAAAGTGAATTTGAGCAGTAAACATAATGTAGTTCCAGGCTGTTATTTATGAAGGATTATTACTGCATGCTAATCCTAAGGCCAAGCTAAGGACTTGAGAACATTGTTTACATGTATTTACTCCTGACATCTAAGACTAAAACATACCCAAAAATCATAGCACTCTGTTGTTGGTCACTGACCATTTGCAGTCAGTAACCCGAAATTTATAAATTATAATATCCTATCATACAAACTGCAAAAACTGTGAAATTGTACAAATAAAACCATCATATCTTATGTTTTAATCCACCAAATTGTGCTTAGACTTATCCTACAAACAATTTGATAAACTTTGCTTATATCAATGCTCACCTCGTCTCCTCGAAGTACCCGTGATAACTTCTTTGATTTTCCTTTCTCCCTTCTTTTATGTATCGTTTATGTGTGATTGAGCTAATTCAGCTTTATCGCATATTTGTGTACTTGTGCTTGCTTGCGTTTGTGGGAGAAGTCAATAAGTTAGAGTTTATGAAAATAAAGGATACATTGGATGATGATTGTAGCATTTATCTTGAAAGCATTCTAACATGTTTCAAGTCAACATACTAAAACCATATCAAACAGTATTCTAAGCGGGGCTTGTTTGTTTTTGCAGATGAGATAAGATGAGATGAGTTGAGATAAAAGTTGAAAGTTGAATAATATATTGTTAGAATATATTTTTTTAATATTATTTTTGTTTTGAGATTTGAAAAAGTTGAATTGTTTATTTTATTTTGTATGGGAATTTGGAAAAATTGTAATGATGAGATAAGAATAGTTGTGAAAACAAACGAGGAGCTTCTTGTAATGAGCATCACTTCACACAATAGTCATGCTTGTTTTGCAATTCTAGTGGAAGGATCCGCATCAAGTGATCATAATTTTAACGTGTCTTTTCAACATGTTGTAGACAAAATCAGATTTCACCACGAAAGAAAAGCTGAACCTTACTGTTGTTTAAATATAATGGGTACACTCATCCATCATTTCACTTAAGATCGCACAAGTTCATTTTTTCTTAACAAAATGAATCCCTCTGCCTCAATTCCACCAAGAAGAGTGAAAGAAAAGGAAGCCTAGCATTTTCTTTGTGGCAGCATCCAGCTTTATGGCTATGGATACAAATTGTTCAGCTTCTCCTAATCATTACACTCAGAGAAGATTTATTTCCCCCATTTTACAATAGAATAGTTGGTTCCAATGTTAACCTCTGGGGGCAGTTAAGAAAGATTTATTTACAAAAAAAAAAAAAGTTGAAATGCATGCCATATTTAAACTTTTATATGTCATGGGAGAGGATGGAATTTGTATTGCTAGCTACTTATGATAATTAGACCTTTTTATGGTTCTAATGTAAGATTTTAAATTTCTCTCCCCTGGTCATGCATTTTCTTTTTAACTTTCTTGTATCTTCTGCAGGACCAAAACTTGGAAAATTTTCAAGGACATGAGACTGGCGATGATGAATCTAGTCCTGTGGATGAACTACAAAAGGTGCTCAAAATTAACTTGATCTTTTTACTGCAACTTTCTATGCCTTTGATTGAAAGGGTGTGGTTTCTGCTTGGCAGGATGAAGAGAGAGAAAATGCAGCAGAGATTGTCTCGGTTGAACAAGAACAAACTGAATCACGGGCAGAACTGGAGCATAGTGAGATAGATCCACAATCAAAGGCACAACAATACATTCCCAGAAGAATGTATCAGAATCAAAGAGGTGGTCGTGGTGGTAGTGGGGGTGGCCGCCGGGGTTATTCCAATGGCCGTGGAGGTCGAGGCAGTGGCAGGGGAAGTGGGACCTATGTGAATGGTCGCAACCAATATTATGAGCAGCCTGCAAATTATTATCCTAGGAATATTTATAACAATAGGGGAAGGGGTGGAAGGAGTGGTGGGCAGTATTATAACAGCCATGGCTCAGCAGTTCCAGGTGGCCATTCCCCAGCTGATGTTGGGGTGCATTCATGACATTACTCACCAGGTATTGGTATGGTGTTTGGTACCGTCTTGATGGGGTGGGTGGTGAATTGTTTTTTTGCTTTGTACAAAACATATTTTGAATGTTGGTTGCTGTTGATGAATTTACCATCCCGGACCACCCTTCTGTAGTTCGGTTAATGAAAACTTCTCATCAGAAACCTTTTGGAGAAAAGGTAGTTTTTTTTTTTCCTCTGCAATATTATTTATTAAAACATTCAAGATTGAGCAGTACTGCAGCTCATGAACCCAAGTATTGAGAGAATCTAGCTAGCTAGGGCTTGATGAATCTGTTGGCAGTTTTTGCAGTTTCTTATCTGATTTGATTAAAGATTTTAACTAGATTTCAGGATAGCAGAAGAGTTTAGGTTTCAGACTTTCAGTTTCAATTCAGAAGTTGAAGGTGCAGGATATTTGTTTTGAAGAATTTAACCCAATAGTTGGGAAGAATTGAATCAGTCTCTTGGTATTTGTTACATCTCTTCACTCTCCGTTTGGTTGAGGTCTTCTTCTAGAAAAATATTCTAGCTATAAAAGGATTATACAAAACTAATTCTTCAAACTGATATGATTTGATATGATTCGTCAGATTGTAAAATTATTTTTATTATAAAGTAGATCTAACAGATTAAATGAAATCACGGCAGTTTGTGGATTTATTTTGTATAATTCTTTTGTAGATGTAACAAGATTCCTCTTCTACCGAGCTAGGGAATGCATAATGGCAATGAAAGACTTTTGGGTTTTTTTTTGGACCTAGAACTCTAGAGGTCGTGCAAATACATCTTATGTCTTTATCCAATTAAAGATGATTACCTATTACATAAATATGGAAATGGAATTAGATAGATGATCAAAATTGAATTGAACCACTTTTCCAAAGTAGAGAGAACATATGTTATTATGTAGTGAATGAGAAGTATGACATGACAACACTAATTAAAGCAAGCAACAAGTGATGCTCCTCCATTAACATCTCTGATCTAATACACGATGAGAAGAATGTCGGAACAAAACTTTGAATCAGAGCTCAATTCAACGGTTAGGGTAATGAAGAAATGGAGATTATAAAGTTGCGTCATAAAATGTTTGAGAGAATGGTTGAAGTTGTGGATGTTCGTGTTTGCTTCTTCTACTTTGCACTTTGCGGGCCCATTCAGAATATTCTTTCTCGACATTCGACATAGACCCCTCTACATAAAAGGTGTTCTCTCCTCACAGTGACCGCCAATGCGTGCCTCTCTTCATTCCTTCCTTCCTTCCCATTTTTCTCATTTTATAAATAACCAATAAAATAGAATTAAAATTTCCCCACAGAATATAACTTGCAAAAAAGGGAACGTGGGTGGCCAATTTCTACTTGGGACCATTTCCAAAAAGTATTTTCTGTGAAATTGTTATAGCCGCAACTCAGATGCTTACTTTCTGAAACATTTTAAGAATCGCAATTTTGTTATGGCATACTGATATAATTTATTATTTTATTTTTAGAGAGTTGTACATAATTTTTGAAGGTACACTAAGGTGGACCTTAATTCTATTAAATGCATGGAGATTTAAATGATCCATGACTTCTCATCCATCAAATCACTTAGAAATAAGATTCTTAAATGCATTGAATCATCACCCCCTTATAGTCATCACCTCCATATTTATAATCTCTAGGAGAAGGTTTTTTGTTGTTGTTTTGTTTTAGCAACGTTAATGACTTACTCCTCATCCTACATTTTATTATCTCCAATTATATTTGTTGATGTGACACATTTTAAGTGATAAGTATTGTTGAGGATGAAAACATCTAGAAGTACAAACATTGTTTTTCAATTTTCTCAATTCAGTGAATCTTACTTTATAAGCGGTTTTGCGAATTAATTTCAACTTATGGACATTGTCACATAAGTTCACATATGCTAAATCATAAATTAGTTTTTTTTTCTTTTTTGTGATTCTCCATTGGTGTAAGATTTTTCTTACACCTCACACATTTAACTCTACATACAATAGTATGGATATCCATCATTAAATTTAAATACAATTACATATAAAAAGAAAGAATTATATATCCTTAGTGTATATACTTTTAACATAAAGAATATTTGTATTTTTAAAATTATTTCCATCTCAATTTAGTGGTGACTTTTATGGAGGAAGATAAATAATAATAATAATAATAATAATAATAATAATTAAAAAAAATACAGAAGTTTAAAAAATATAAATCTATTTTTATTTTGGGTTGCTTTTGCCTTAATTATTTTTTAAATTAGAGCCAACGGTCCATACAATAGATTGAGTCACATCATGAAGCAGAAACGAATCCAATACTGATCTTCGAGATTACAAGAGTCGTGAATGTTATATGTCTTTCCCCACAAACTCCAACCTATATAAAACCCTTCCGACCCCCCATCTTAGAGCTCAAGACAAAGCTTTCGAGATTGCAGAGTTCGTAGCCACAAGAAAAAGAAAATCTGCATTAAGAAAGAAGCAACGAAAAAATGGGAGGCAGTGTTTACGAGTTGCAGAACCTTAATGGACCAATGGCATCTCGTGTCACTGCCTTCCACTCAAAAGAGCAATGGAAATCCCACATCCAGGCCTATAAGGACACCAACAAGCTGGTAATTAATTCAGTCTCCTTTTTATGCAGACATATATAGCTAAATCAATATTGTTCTTAATTATTTAAAAGATTCATAATCTGTTATTTTTTTTTGGTAACTGATATTTTATATTTGGTTTCTGGTGCTGAAGTCGGTGGTATATTTCACTGCTACATGGTGTGGAGCATGTAGATTCATCGAGCCAGCCTTCAAGGAGTTTTCTGCAGAATACAAAGATGCAGAGTTCATCAAGATTGATGTGGATGAGTTGGAGGTAACATGGCTGATCTTTTCCTTTAAACTAGAAATATTTGATCATTTTGAGACTCTTTTTGAAGCATGATTGCTAACATATTAATGGTGAAAACAGTCTGTGGCATGGGGACTCGAGGTGGGGACATTGCCAACATTTTTGCTGGTGAAGAAAGGGAAGGTGGTAGAGAGGGTGGTGGGGGTTAGGAAGGACGAACTGCAGAAGATGATTGTGAAACACAGGGCATGAGGACCACCAATCATGCATGGAGCATCAATCCTGCTAGCTGGGCACTGCTATAGTTATCTATATATTTATGTATTCCAACTACTACTACTTGAAAAAGAGAACGTGAAAAAGGGAGAGGAGGGAAAAAGAGAGCTCAAAATAATACACACCCATTTACATATATATAGGCTAAAATAAGACGGTGTCTTTTCTCTTCCTTGTCAATGTAATATGCGTGAGCTTTTCTCACTTCAATTTCTGATTTCAACTTTTACTCTCTCTCTCTCTCTCTCTCTCTCTCTCTCTCTCTCTCATGTCATCGAGCATAAGTTATCGTGATGGAGTGAGGGATCTAAGCGGTCTTATAAACAATAGTTGTGTCCTTTTCTTGTACTTGCCCATCCTATACACGCGCCAATGCATAAAATAATTAAGTTTATTAAATAAAAAAAAATACTCTAGTCTCCATGTAAGAGATATAAATCCAGAAATTAAAACATACAATCATGCGTTTAACAATTAAGGCAAATGTTTTCACAAATTATCTCGCCTTATTTAATTTAATATTATAAATTTTTTCAAATTTCCACACAAAATATAATAAATAATTCAACTTTTTCAAATCTCAAAATAAAAATAATATTAAAAGATTATATTCTAATAATATTTTATTTAACTTTTATTTCATCTTAAATGATAAACAAACGAGGATAAAAGACTAGTACTTTTAACAAATTAAAATTCATAATTTCATTAGATATATTATTTATATTTTGTTGGTTTATAAACTTATGAGATATATTATTTTAATTTTAATTTATTAGTAACATAAAGTATAAACCATGAGTGGATGATGTGGCTTTATCAAAACAAAGCTTTGTGTTCTGAAAATTATAATATAGTTTATATGGATATAGAAGGTATACAGATGCTTGAAGAGATCGAATGTCATTACGAATAATTGTGTATTTCTTAAGTAATCCTAATGGTCACTAACACATGTCGTTTTAACCGTTATTCCTCGCATCATTCTTTCATGTGGTATCAAATTGTCGGGAAACTATTTATCATTTTTTACTTATCTTTCGGTCATTTGATACTGTATAAGAAGATGATCAGAGGATAACAAATAGCATTCTTCAATGCCCAAATCTTCCATGATTAAGCAATTTGATTTCTTCAATGTTTTCAAGCAGCCGAATTCTAAACACTTCCAACTTGGATGTACTGAATAGATTATCATCTCTCCGAAATCCTACAAGATATTGGTAGAAGTTCTTGACTACGCCGATCGAATTATTCAATCGGAACCGGTAACTCTGAAATTAAACCGAACCAGTTTCATATTAATACAGGTTGGGAAAGGATTGTCGAAAGATGAACAAATACAGTAACGAACGTCTAAAAAGAAGGGCAAAATCTCAAGATGTTGGCATATTGAACCACATAACTTCCAAATACATCATTTAAAATGTTTTCCTGCAATGGCACATTAAAACCACAATCTTTACATTCCTAACACACAAATTTTAAATTAGATAACCCAAAGTCATCTAGTGACAAGCAAGGCAGTAGCTGAGGATGCTGCTTTTTCCTATGCTACTTTGTGCTACCAACAAAAAATGGCATCCCTTCAAACATCCTCCTACCATGCACAATCCTCCTTTTTTTTTTTTTTTTTTTTTATTAGTGAAAGCCCGTATAAATATTTACATTTAACGGACCTTGCAATATCAATCAGAGTTCCTGGATAGTTATAACCCTAGGCCTTTCAACAGAACTAGTTATCAGCTCCACCAAGAGCTCTCCTCAAGTCAGATTTCTGTTCTTCGGTGAGCCTTGACGGGAACTTGACGTCAAACTTAATTACAATGTTTCCTTTCTTGCTTGGTTCCTTTGAGTTGGGCATTCCTTCATTTGGGATCACCATCTCATGGCCGGGTTTTACAATATTAGTCAATGAGATTGCAAGATTCCGCCCATCCAAGGTTGTCAGATTACGATTTACCCCAGCAAGAGCCTCCAATAGCGATATTTTCTGAGTGACCACCAGATCATTTCCATTTCTCTTGAAAATAGCATGAGGTTGCTCGTCCACCACAAAAATTAGATCAGCTGGAGTAACACCAGGTTCTTGATTTCCTTTCTCAGGAAAAGTAATTTTCGTGCCCTTCTTCCAACCAGGTTTGATATCTATTTTTAGGATTTCTTCAACAGTCTTAGGCCTACTGCAAAAAGATTGCTTGTATTAGGGAAACCATGAAGGGAAAAATTGGTAAGTAAAGCCATGAAAAAAAAAATCATGATACCTAAATGCAGTGGCTTTTAAGAATAAACAAACCAATTAACAAATTTTTTTTATGAGTAAGAATAAACAAACCAATTAAGACATTGCAAAGATCCAGCAGTTACAGAGCATCTCAACCCCCCCCGCGCGGCGCTCTCTCTCTCTGATTGTGTCAATTAGAGCCCAGGTTATCCAACCATGGATCTAGGGACGCAACAAGGTTCCAGCTAATGTAGGTCAGCCACAGCCAAGAACCAAACCAACACAAGGTCGCTTTTGTAAATTCAACCAAGGATAAACGAAAACCCTGATAGAACAAAGATTTTATTTCCATTAATCTAATATTAGGTTAGGAGACCCCCCCCCCGGCACCGCGGGGGGGGGGGGGGGGGGGGGGTGGGCGACGCAGTTTAGACAAATTCATAACTTAAAATAGCTTGCAACTGTAATTAACTCAGATCTGTAAACTTTCATTTCTATTATCAAGAAGCTAACAAAATCGACCAGGCTTAATAAACCTTTCATAGTCCATTTATCAGCTATACACAGAACCGTGTTCCTTAATCCTCAGTGCCTACAATGAAAACTTCTCTATATGAATAAAAGACAGCACAAACCAATCGAGATCTCTTTGATTGAGGTAGATGAGAATGATTGAAGCCTTGTCTGTAGCTAATGGATGACCAAGAATTGTAGGAATACCAAAAAAGAACAAGTCACGTCAAGGTAGATGGATACGATGTATCCTTTACCATATGAATAGAGTAGGCATCCCCTTAGACGTCCAAGTATCCTTTATCATCTGCTGAGTTGAGAGAGCGAGACAGAGAGAGGACAGATGGATAATATCCCCCTATATTTAGCAATAAACCCTATCTATTGATAGAAAGATCTCCGTTAAATACTCGACTTTTGATTTTTTATAGGAGTTCCTCATATCCAAGGCAGCTTACCACTTGTCTTCACACCCCCTGTCCCCACCAGACCAAGAAATACACCACCATCGACTAGTGTTGGGTGGGGGACTAGCATGTTTACCTTTTAAATCAAACATAGTTAGGGCTGCATAGCTGCTTACATGATAAAGGAAACTGAAGAACCAACCATTAGTCAATAGGAGTCCATTTCCCTCTCTGCAAATACCATGGGTCCTTGTGCAGTCCTCCAACCCCACCACCTTCTGATAGTTCACATGAATGCATGAGGGACTATCCTTTCTCTCACTTGCACTTGTATTTCACTCTCAAGACAACAGTCTTTCCCTTCTATAAAGCAAAGCAAAGCACATGGCGCTGAAGTGAAGAAGCTCTCAAAAACACACACTTAAAACACAATGTAGTGCATGGCACAAAACATATGCTTTTCACTATGAGTAGATTGATTGAACATAGTAAACAGAAATTAAAGATTTTCCCTCTTTGGCTATCTGTGTCCTCTCTGAGTTAGGAGTAAGAGCATGAGAAGTCAAAAATGATCATCGTATTTTTTTTAAGAACACATGTTGACTAACCAACAGGTTCCACAGAATAGCCTGAAAGTTTCCGGGTGAATGCATACAGCCCTTATATACTTCTATCGGACATTGAATCACATGGTGAAGATGGTGAGACTTGTCAAAAAAATCTCATGATACAAATAGCAAGAAAATCACATGAGATAGGAACCTTAACGGTGGCATCCCAAACATACACATCGTGTTTAATTGCGACAAACAGTTGAATCAATTTCAAGGTCAAGTATTCTACTTTCATCCCTGCAAGTTATATAAACCAACGAGGGTAAGAGAAGTTCAATTCGCCGTAATCACCAACTAAAAGGGAATTTGGTAAAAAAGTACATACTTCCCCATAAGAACACTACATCATAAATGGGAAAAAACCCAAGCTGGCCTATCTTTTTGACATCTCCACATCAACCAATTGGTTAGTCAACCAAAATTAAGATGCAGTTTGAATAGTAAGATTAGATGAGATGATTTTAGACGAAAATTAAATAAAATATTATTAAAATATTATTTTTTTAATATTATTATTATTTTAAAATTTAAAATAAACGGATTGTTTATTATATTTTACCTCAAAATTTGAGAAAATTGTTAGGCTGAATGAAATTTTCATTTTTCAGTATCGGGTATCTTTGAAAATTGAAACACTACAGTGAATTGGTAGCGCCTCTCACAAAGTTATAAGCAGATTGTAGACGTTGGAATTGAATTGAGTGAAGCGTTTTATAACTTTTATTACTACATTTTGGGGAAAAAAAATCACTGAGAATAGAAGAAAGTGAATGTACCCAAACTCATCAGGAACAGAGCGCGAAATTCTCATCTTCTTACGACAACCCTTGTAAAGCTCCTCCAAGGTACACGCCAACTTGCTCTCGATCGCAGCCGCTTTTGGATTCGCCTTCTTCTTCACCTGGCTCCTCCTTACTTCCTCCCCATTCCCGCTCCTTAACCTATCCCCGCCGGATCCGCTAAAAAATTCCACGAAAATGTCATCAGCATCGCGGGGATTGTACCGGAAGCCCGAGTTACCAGCAGGGAAGGGCCCACCCGTGGAGTTAGGGCTGGCAAACTCGGCAGCTTGAAGGCCTTCCTCGCCGTAGAGGTCGTAGATCTGGCGCTTCTGAGGGTCACTGAGGACGTCGTAAGCCTCGGAGATCTGCTTGAACTTGGCCTCACTCTCCTTCTTGTTGGCCGGGTTCTTGTCCGGGTGCCACTTCATCGCCAACCTTTTATACGCCTTCTTCAGGTCCTCCTCGCTCGTGTTCCGGCTTACCTTCAGCATGTTGTAGTAGTCCACCCCCATATCTCTCTCTTCTATGAAACTCTTTGGAGTTTGTGGGGAATGCAAGGGAATTCTTCAATTATGTAATTAATACAGGTTTTTGAATGCGAGGTTCGTGAAGAATCACGAAGCTTCTTCCGCTGTGTTTATATGAATGTGAATGAAGCTTTACGTGATTCGAAATTCAATGGAGGTCGGGCAGAGAAATCGGCGAGTCGGCCGTTGTCAACACTCAACAAGGCTTCAAAGCTTACGCGCTCCACTAAGGTAAGGAGCAGTGGCCACGGTTTTGTTACGTGTCTCTGACGATATTTTCCCTTTCCTTTAACGTGGAATGCTTGTGTAACAGCTGCGGTATTGCAAATTCATGAATGCCCCTTTATTATTATTATTATTATTACCATTTTTTAAAAATATTTTTGTGCCTCTAATTTCTCAAGCTCTTTGTAAACATTCGTGTAGTTATTAATTAATATGTTTTTAAACAAAAACTATGATATAAGAGTACAAATAATAGAATTCTTTTATCTTATCACAATGTGTCTTGTAATTAAAATTACTTACGTAAATAATTTATAAATAAGATAAAGAGTATTATATTATTTATGTTTGGGAATGATTTTCTTATTATAATCATCGTTTTTAAATCTAATAAAAAAAAAGGAAAATTTTATTCACCAAACTATCATCCCACTTGCATCCCTCTAAGTATGATATGACACATTTATTATAATTGAATGATCATTTATTATATGTTTCTTTATCATCAAATAGTGATAAATACATTACATCAGATGTAGTAGAATACAAATGAGATGGTGATGTAGTGTATAGCATTACTCATAAAAAATATTGAAAAACACTATTTTGCCTTCCAAAAGTGACCGCTCCATTTGACTGCTCATCCAAAATATATATTTTTTTTACTTAATGATTAAGAAATTGATTTTTAGTGTATTGGTGTATTTTTTTAATTTTTTAAAAATATTAAAAAATGTGAAAAGAAAAAAATATTTAAAAATAGTAAAATCCATCGTGATAATTCTAGAGAATTTATAAAGGGTAAGGGTTAGGTCCTTTAGCCGTTTGGGCAAGATATTAGATTTTTTTCAAATTTAACTTGATTGATGTGGATATATTTCTTTAAGTTTTTGAAAAGGACAAAGTTAGGGTACACACTAAATGTGTATATATATATATATATATATATATATATATTTTTAGCCCACTAAATGTGTATACTAAATATGCACATCAGTGCAATTTTTTTTTTTTTTTAATGTTAAAAAAATACATACACATAAATTCATTAGTAGTAACTTTTTAAATATTTAAAAATAAAAAGCAAAAATAAATAGACTGGTGTGCATATTTAGGGTGCACATTTGATCTCCACCCAAGCATTTTTCTAATTTTAAATATTAACAACATTTTAAGAAAATTGACAAGGATAATGCTAGAGTGATCACCAAATGTGCATAGTAATACAAATGAGTTTTTTTTTTAATATTTTATTTTGAAAGGAATATTATTCCATAAAATCACTCAGTACATGGTTTCTCAAGCAAAATAACTGACATAAACTCAGGAGGACCATCATCAATCCACACAGACTCAGCTTCCAATAACATGCCTAACTTTGCTGCACTATGAGCAGCCTTATTGCCATTTCTTTTGACAAAATTCAGCTTCCATCCTACATGTGTAAACAATAAGTGTTTAATATCATCAATCAGCTGTCCTTGCCAAGAACAATTAGTATTAGGACCCTTAACTCCCTCAACTATTGTCTTTGCATCACCCTAAAAAACCACCCATTTCTTGGCATAGTTGAAGGCTTCTGAGAAGATCATAACACTCTGCAGAGAAAGTAGAGCAAACATAACTTCTTAGAGTAGAAATTATAATCATTGCCTCACCCCTGCAATTTCTTATCACAATGCCAATGCCCATCAATCTCTTTTCTGAATCATATGCAGCATGAAAATTTAACTTATAGAATGAATGGTGGACTCCATTCCATACCGGCAACCTGTCGAGGCAGTCACTCAACATCAGCAGATAATTTCAGATGCAGCTCCTGGAAGGCCTCTTAGTCATTCAATGCTGACCTCAATAAAGCAATTGGAGATTGAAATATGTTATGGAAAACCAATCTGTTACGTCTTGCCCAAATCATGTGAAGAACAGTAGCAACCTGATCTAACTGCACTGCATCTAACCTGTTAAACATATCCACCCACAAAAAA
Source organism: Carya cathayensis (assembly GCA_011037825.1). Taxonomy (NCBI): domain Eukaryota; kingdom Viridiplantae; phylum Streptophyta; class Magnoliopsida; order Fagales; family Juglandaceae; genus Carya; species Carya cathayensis. The sequence goes on along the minus strand of QGSO01000245.1, from coordinate 1,242,622 downwards.
CTGAAATTCTAATAATTAGAACTCCATTTTTTGAGTGGACTTTCTTTCTCGCCCCAGACATCCATAGAAGCAGGACAACTCCATAAGACATGTCTAATAGACTCCTCACATCTCTGACAAACAGGACAAAAACCATCCTCCACAATCTGCTTGTTCCTCAACAACTGCTTTGTGGGTAAAACAGTATTAAGAGCCCTCCATATAAATTGTTTAATTTCACCAGGAACCTGTAGTTGCCATACCTTTCTCCATAACACATCAATTACCTCTCTATTCGAATTCTCACCTAAAGACTGTTTTGTCATTGAGCAATCCAGAAAATAAGCATTTTTAACTGAAAAAACACCCTTAGCACTCGTGGCCCATATCAGTTTATCACTGACACACCTCAAACTGATAGGGATACTACAAATAAGTTGAGCCACTTCCAAACTGAATATTTCCTTAATTAAATCAGTCTTCCACTTGCCATTTGCCTCATCTATCAACTCAGCAACTAATCATTTTTTAAATATTCTTAACCATCAAGGAAAAAAAATATAAATTTATTAATAGCCACTTCCTTAACCATTAAGAAAAAAAATAAAAATATATATAAGTGAACATATTTGATAGACATATTTGATAGTCATACTATCATTTTCCAATTAAAAAACAGCACTAATTATTTACGACTAATTTACTTGAAACCAATATAGAACTGAAGGTAATAGTCAATAAATTTAATTACTTAATTAATTGGTATGCAAAATAGTAATAATTAATTGGTTTATATATAATTAATACCAAAGAGTTTCGGATACTGTAAACTTCATATTGATATTTATTTATTTGATAACATCATATTACTTGATATTCATTAACAGCTACATATTACATTAAAGATTCTGACCAAACAATCTGTGAGATATATTCAGGGAAAGAGTCCCACCAAATGTGAGGTTTCCAAGATGTTGAATACAACATAAGGGGCGCATGTCAAATGTTGCGTTACATACCAAGATATGCTAAGCATCTAGATGATTTGATATTTATTATTTTATCTTTCTCTCATTGAATTAGGCCATCAAATTAATGAATCTTTAGATATCAAAAAGTAGTGAGATTTTTTTAAAAACATACAAAAACAAGAACATCCTTCTTCTTCGTCGAAATAAAATCATCCATCACATTGTTTTCCTAAATGAATACAATTCTTAGTGAGATCTGGACCCTCTTCTAACCTAACTAACTCCTCTTCACAAGATAGAGATTTGCCATTTGATGTGGAGCATGATTGCCTTCTCTAGGTGCTTACAGGATACTCCACATATTTCTACCTTGGCATGAAGCCTTAATATATCATTTGGCCATACCAGGACCAGCTCTTCCTCGTATTTTTGTACATCTTTGATTACCGCAAGAGCATCTCCTTAAGAAATGACATGTTTTAACTCAATTTCTAGACATAACTCCATAATTAGGGGTGTAATGGATCCCGTTTTAGGCAAAATCTAGGGCCGAACCAATAACATCAATTTTGCATTTTTTAAAATTAATTACGCAACCGTTATCCTCTTAAATTGATACTTCTGGTTTTATCGGTTCCGGTCCAATTCGGTTTGATTTTAATATATTAAGTATATTAGTATTACTAATTATTTATCAAAAGAAATATGTTGAGAATTTATTAGACAATAAAATGTATTTAATATATATATTATATTTAAAACATATGATTAAATAAATATTCATGTTTAAGATTAAAATGTTATGTTATAATTATAATATGTTATTTCATACATAATTATATATATTATATATAAAAAATTATATATAATATAAAATATATTATATTTAATATTAAAAATTAATAAAATATATATACAATATGTGAACCAGTCCGGTGTTGGAAAACGTAAAACCGATCTCAGACCGATTTAACCGGTATTTAAAATTAAAGACCGATTCCGGCCCGAACCGATCGAAAGCCGGACTGGACCATCCGAGTCCGGTCTCGGCTAGTTTTTCGGTTTATTTTTACACCACTATCCATAACCCTCTCTAAAGCAAAAATTTCAACCACATCATGATTAACAAATATTTTTGGCATGCACAAAAGCAATTAATCCACCTCCTAGTTCCTGATCACAACTCCAATTCCCATCTTTGAAACGTTCACATCTAGTACCGCATCCCAATTTACTTTATGGAAGTTTATACTTGGCCTTTTCCACCAGATAGCCCTATTTATTGGAAGCTCTGTAGTTAAGGAATCTCTGAGCATCACTTGTGCCTGCTGAAAGCTCTCCACCTCTTATTTTGCTACTTGTAAAACTGAATTGGGACTATTAGATTTTCTTTAAAAAACATATCTATTTCTCCTTAACCAAATCCTTATAAGAACACATGTAGCTTCCCCCAATTCATTCCTATGTAAGTTTGTTGTCATCTCGTCTCATATATTATAAAAATCAACCTCTACACATTTCCATCTCTGTAAATTGTTCAAAGCATCTGGCAAGACATATGAAGTAGTAGCACAACTCCACAAAGAGTGATAGCTTGTCTCCTCACATAATTCACATATAGGACAAATATCATTATCAGTAATTTTTCGCATAAAAATGTTCCAGTACTTCACTAAGAGCTTTCCAGAGAAAAACATTAATTTGATTTGGAAATTTCAACTACAAAGTTTTCTTTCATCCAATTGAACCATTATTGCTAATTTACTATTCACATCCCATCACTCTCTTCATATGAATTGCCAAATAATCTGCAGTCTTCAAAGAGAACACGCCAGATTTGTTAAGATCCCATATGATTTTATCTTCTAAACCTCTCTTGCTTACATGTAACCAATTAATTACTACTGCCTCTTTTTCATTCATCACTTGATGAATCATGTGTGTATTCCAACAACCCTTATTATCAATCAACTGTTTAACATTAGCTTCTAGACCTGTGAGAAGCTCGATGGGCCGATCGACCCATGCAACCTAATTGGACCCAACTTGATAAATTTGGATTAACATCAAAAGTCGGTTTCAACACATTGGAACCGATGAATGTCGGGCCATCATTTGGAACCCGGCTATTAAAACTTTTTTAAAGTTTCTCTCACTTCAACATCAAACCCTAGCCCCTGCCCCTTCTTCTCCTTGCCGTTCATGTTCTGTTCCCCTTTCATATGACTAGGTTTTGGATCTACGGAGCAAGCCAAAGACTGATAGTACTTATATATCTTTTTACTCCTTTATTCCATTCTTTCATTTTCTATTTCTTCATCTTATCCAACCATTGTTTTGAAGTCATCCTTAGGCCTGTTCACCTGTGTTCCATACCGAATATACCCAATTTGAAATTCGAGTTTCAAAGTCGAGCTAGAATCCGGATAAATCCAATTTTTTGAAATCCAAAAATCGGGATTATGAGTTGTACCCAAAGTTTTAAAATACAACTTATAAATAAACGAAATAAGAAAAAGTAAAAAAAAAAATAGCTTTCTAACTTCATGTGTACCAAAAACAAAAATATCGTAGATATAGAGCCATATTGCTTAGGAAACATAAAAGTACGATAAAAGGCTAACATAAAAGTATAATAAAAGGCTAAAATCTGCACTTGCACTTATCCTAGTCATGTCTACCAAATAGTAGAAAACCCATCAACAATGACAAAAGATAATGTCTTCTTGTAGCTGCCTGCCAAAGGTTGGTTTACCTTGGTATTCACGACCTAGGACTCTGATCCCCGCACCAGAACATGAAATAGACAGTTCAACGAAATTTCATGATCAAGATCAAAGATCAAATAGTGAAAGAAGGCCAGTGATCACTTTATTACTCAAATCTTCCATCTTTTAGCAATATATTACAAAGAGCCGAATTAAACCCAGATATAGGAGATCAAAGACTCGAGTTCTGTTTTTTTTTTTATAAATCCAGGTACTAGGTTCAATATCCGGTATCCGATGTACCCGGAGTTTTTATGCGGTACCAACCTAGATGAGCAGGCCTAGTTAACCTAAAGTTTTGCCTAGAGAAATAGCGTCTATTTGATAACGGAACTGTTAGATGCAGTCGGCATATGCAAGCGGGAGGTAAACGGATGTACTATATAAATAAAAAAAAATTATAAAAATAATTTTTTTTTCATGTGGGTCTCATATTAATTCACTTTTTTCAAAACGACTGCACGCCGCTTGCACAACCACGATTGTAAATATCATTTCTCATTTGATAATGGGGTCTTTGGGAGGTGAAACTACAAAGGAGAAGGCAATCCTTCCAAGAGATGGGGGCACTCATCTTGATGTTCTCAAGGAGTTGTTGGAAGTGCTGCTCTTACGTTGGAAAGAAGTATGAGAGACAATTAACAGCTGATGTAAGTTTTTGTATGTTTTATAATTTAATTTAGAAGTGGAAGTAATAGATAGTTTTATACATATTTAACCTATATTATGTTCAAAAGATCAAAGTAATAGATGTTCAGTTAGTAGTCATATTCAATTATCTGAATGTGGAATTGTGGAATGTAGCAGCAGGTGGAGGTTATTGTGCGCGATTAAATGTTGTTTCCTTAAGAAATGTTTTCATTTTAAGCAAAAGAAAGAAAATAAACTGGGTCACACAATTCTTGTTATAAAAAAATATTGGGGGGGGGGGATTGTTGACCCGATCCGAATGGGCCGGGTTGGTTTGGCTCGCTTTAGACATATGGGTTGGGTTTGATCGGGTCCAAACACGACTAGGCTGGTCGGGTTGCAAGCTTAGTAGTTTCACTTGTGATTGAACCATATGACTAGTAGGAGTTGGTAACCACTTGTCACACCATATTTTAATCTTTTGACCATTCCCTACCCTTCATCTCATACTCTCTTTAATCAGATTTCCAGACCCCATATACTCTTCCAAATTTGTGAAGGGCCATAACTAAACTTAGCACCCAAAATACTATATTTTTTCAAATATTTCTCTTTCATAATCTTGGTAGTTAATGACTTCAAATTTGTTAGCAACCTCTAGAACTGTTTTGCCAACATAGTTGATTGAAGTTCTCAATATCTCTTAAACCCAACCCTCTTTCACTCTTAGAAACTCCCACTTTACTCCATTTCTTCCACTGAATTTTACTGTCTTGATTCATATGACCCACCAAAACCGAATCATCATAGTTGAGATTTCCTTATACAATTGATTAGGAAGTTTGAAAACACTAATTGCATAAGTAGGGATTTCTTGTATTACCCTTTTTATAAGAATTTCTTTACCAACCCAAGATAAAAAATGATTCTTCCATATAACCACCTGGCCTAATATTTCTAAGGTCGGAGTATACATAATCTTAGTAGGCCAATTTTGTCTATTTTGATGGGATATTATTTATTTAGGTTTGCGTCATGTTGAGCCTAAAGTAGATCATATATTATTTATTTATTTAAAATTTAAAATATTATCAAAAAATTATTTTATTTTAACATATATTATTGCGACAAATTTTATCAAATTCTATTAGTAATATGTGTAATTTTAATTGAGGTTATTATTATCATTATTATTATTTTACCTACTATCCATTAATAGAATAAACGTCGTGGAATAAACCGCGCCACGTTCTTCATCTTCGTGGATGTGCACGTTATCAGTTTGTAACCGACGGCTTCTAACGCGTTGAAGCCCTCTATATATTTCTTCGCAACAAACCACCTCCTTTGGAAGCAAAGCAAGCCCCGACGTTGAAGTCGATCTGCATCGCACCCACCAATAGTGCCGTCGACCTCGTTAGGCCAAGATAAAAATGACCGTCGCATGGAACAAGCAAAAGAACATTCTCTGTTTTACACTCACGGAACAGAGCATGCCCATGCCATGGAAAACGCCGATCACCACTACAGTGAGCCACCCGCGATCAAACCAATGTACCACGAACAAGTTGTAGCCAACGAACTCAGCCACCGCCACTGCACTTCATTTCTCCTTGGGTAAGCCCACACTAAGACCCCTCTCTTTTGGTCGCGCACTTTCCTCAAAGCTAACGGCACCATCTCTGTATCTTAAAATGTTAGCCACTGTCAGTTAATCATTAGTAATATTCTGTTTACAGAATATGCCACTTCAAAGTTCCTTGCCATTCAGCTTGAATCACGTTGAAGAATTGTTTTTTTTTTTTTTTTTAATTTAAATTTACCTAAAGCATAAAACATGTCAGTTTTTTAAGAAAATTATTGCATACTCTTTCAGAAAGCATGCTCAAATTATCAAAGATATTTCCAAAAGAATGACCTCCAAATCCTTGTCGTGTAGCTCCATCATAAAGCTTTTGGAGAGTCTTTTTTGTACAATTACATTACGGCCCTTCCTTCTCATCTTTCAAGTGTCAAACTATCAATGTCTTTTGGCACGTAGCCTTTCGACAAAAGCATCTTCAAACTTTCCTTTGTGCATTACTAGAATTACGCATAAATGACGCTTCAGACTTTCAACAAGATGCCACAAAATACCCATTTATTCGACTGTCCTGAAGCACTTATTCGAAAAGTATGTCGAAGTTTTTAAATAGAAATAATTCTATTCATTATTTTTTTTAATCAGTTTTGCATAATTTTTCATTAGATAATAAATTCAAATAATCTAATGCTACATCATAAAATGATGAGAATTAAAATAGTGAGTAGTATTATTCTTTTAAATATATTTAAATATGCACTTTAAGAATTTATATTAAGTATTTATGGGATTTTAATTATATTTTTAAGTATAATGGTTACAATCAAATTATTATAGTAAATCAAATTATTTATATTTTTACGCTATAAATATTATCAAATCTATTTTTATGTAATCAGCTTCACGGTTTAATTTATATAGAATATAACTTCCTACTAAATTATAATTTGAAAGGGGAAATATGTTACTAATATTTAAATAATTTAAGATTCAAACATTTTTGGATTTTATATTACACATAATATTATTTGATTATTTTCTACAATGTAAATTTAATTAAGTAGAATATTAGGACATGTTTTCTTAAGCAGATTTAATGACGTTTAATACTTCGTATAGGTGACGGGCTACAAAGTGAAATTCAGGAAGCAGCGCATCGAGGTAAGTAGTTTTATCAAGAATTAGGACTATCACATGCCAGCTTAGATAAAGTACTATTAAAGCTAATTCTTGAAAGCCAATGTTTATGTATCTTGTATGTCATAATTATACAAACATGTCATTTAGCATAGCATACGATAATGTTATTCCGCATCATGTTCAGATTCAGAAACTATAATTATGTATGTATTATGTCACGCATCTCACGTCGTATAAGACACGTAAGTTATCTTAAGTTCAAGTGCAAGATAAGATCAAAACAGTTTAATTAGATTGTCATTTAGTTGCATGGTATCAATGAAGTTTTAGGGTGGATGTGCATGGTATCAATCAAGTTTTTGGATTTAGATCCAGGCTTTAATTATTCATTTATTCTGATTTAATTTAATATTAGATCTCTTTTCTGATTATATTTTATGAAAATTACATGACACTCCTAACCCTAGGAAATGGGGTGTTACATTCCAACTGTTAATCCTATCCAATACTTTCTCTTTAATCTCTCTAAAAGTCTTATATTTAGACTTACCAACCATTGTTGGTAATCAAAGGTATTTCTTAGCATCCCCACGTACCCTTGCCCCAATGTCTTATACTAATTCATCCCTAATAGTTGGACTTGTATTAGTACTGCAATATATAGAAGTTTTTTTGCATATTCAACTTCTGTCCAGAAGCAAGTTCATACATATCTAGAATTTGTTTCACAAATTTCCACTACTGCATATTTGATCTACAAAAAAGTATACAATCATCTTCAAATAGTTGATGATTGATACTAATTCTACTCTTACTTACAAAAACTCCTTTTATAGCCCGTCTTTCATAATTGTGAACCATAGCACTTAACTCTTCTCCTCCTTCCTTCATCCCTCCTCCCTCTGATATGCTAGTCATCGGTCACTGGCATCCGGTGACCACCATGCACCCTACCAAATATTTTCCAAGGTGCTGATCCTTTTGATAGGTTAAGAATTTCACCAAATGGAGCTATGCGTGACCACACACAGAGTCCAAAATGGGCACGTGAAATCCACAAGTCATTGCTAAGGGTGCTCTTATGCTGCCATGCGTGGCTTTTCTGGGTTTAGGGCTACAAGTTACTTCAGACCTGATTGACTGCCATACTCCCAAGTGGCACGTGGCTCTCACGCGTCATCACAGTCACTTTGCTTGTAATTTTTTTCCTCTAAAGTTGAAAATGCAGATCTATATTTTTTCAATATGTAATTCATTTTTTTTTTCATGTATCTTTAATTTCTGTTATGTCTTTTATTTTTTTTAAAAACACATCGTCTCTTGTACTTTTGTCCATAGAGTGTGTCACTTGGACTTTTGTCCATAGTGTATCCTCTATTTCGTCTTAGACAGAGTATGGGGTTTTGTTAACTTTGTATTGGACAAAGTTGTGATGTCTCTCAGACGGTGGTCTGTAGAGGTTTGCAGCATAGATTAGACCATGTCAGTCATAGTTGTATACTGGGGAGCTATTAATACTGTAGTTGGCTTGTAATGTATGTTTATGTCTATTATTAATTAATGCAGTATGTTTTACCAAAATAAAATCTAATTAAGACAAATTTTTATACGACTTATATTCATAATTGAAGATGAATTCATATTTTGATTTAAATTCAAAATATAGTATGTCAAACCATATAAAAATAAACCAAAAACCACTGAGTCATCGCCCTTAGGGGTACTTGCAATATTGATCAATTCATCGTTTATGTCGTTCCCCTTGTAACCTTATTTTGGTAACTTAATAATGATAATAATAATCAATCTCAAAATAAATCCATTTAACTGGTTCCTTTGTCGAAACTATCACAACCCAATTCAAACAGAAAAATAACTCATGATTGAATGAAAGAGAGATATGCGTATGAAATGAGCTCTGAATAATTTATTGTTATTCATGTGAATTTTTTGAAAAATATTGGATGCTCAATGAAAGCATTTTTTTTTAATAATATTGAATGATTGTATTTTATATTATTATTATTATTATTATTATTATTGGACACAAACTATAATTCTCTATTTTATATTTTATTTCCATCCACATTTTCCTCTTTATCACTACAAACTCCAATAAGACGAAATTGAGGAAATGGCTGCAACTAAAGAGAGGAGTTGTGTGAAGAGAAATACCAAAGGACTAAAGAGGGGAAGTGTTGTACAAGAAATATCAAAAGACTAAGGTTGTGTTTAATTGTTGAACTAAATTTAAGTCATCTTAAACTAATCATTGATAGGAACTATTACTTTTTTAACTTTCCATAATAAAGATAAATTCATTTTAACTTACTTTATACATTTTAACTTAAAAAATTAAACCCATTTCAACCTAAAATTTTTTAACTCATCTCAATATGACTCACAAAATATTATTATTCACAACTCAATTCAACTCAGCCTTAATCTGTTGGCATTGTGACAACTGAAGGTAATGGAACTACAGCCTTCCGTTACTTGGTGTCAGTACTGTGTCATTGTTCGACAATGATGCAAGTTACATCGGCATCCCCTCAATTCATACATGTGAACACTGCTGAGATACAATTGAGACCAAACATGTCCAAAAATTCACATGCAAGGCAAATCTATAATGCAACATGTATACAATTCAAGTCAATCCTGCCCTCCATCTTCAATGTCCTTCGTCGGGGAATCATAATGATGGAGAGAACCGAGACTGAAATAAAAGTAGCACAAAATAAGAACCACTACAGAAATAAAGATTCATTAACTAAATAAGCATAATGTGTTAAGCACTGATTTTACAATGAAATCACCACGGCAAGGAAGAAATGTTCATTGCACCTGCAATTCTGAGGAACCCTCCAGGAAAAATTTGACAATCTCTTCAAACTTTGTGGCAAAGACATAAATTGCTTCCAATCCTGGAGCATAATCCTTAGATCATGGAGCTTGCTGTCTAGGCCATAACAACAATTTGCGTGCATTGTACAAACTTCATTCAAATCTTTGCTAGGTTCACAAAGCCCACCAAAATATGCAGTGTCCAAGAATTTCATCTTTAGTCCAATATCTAGGATGAAGGGATGAGACTTGATGATATTAAGGACATCTTGATCATGGTATCCAGGAAAAGTTTCATGCGAAGAGTACCAGAATTTGTAGAACTCTACTGATCGATTATTTGATTTTACATAGTTAAAGCCTCCGTTGGGTCTGTTATGTACATCATCGGAGCTCCCTAAGAAAGAATCACAGGCTATTTGGAAATCCGCATCCAAATAAAACTGAGGAAATGGGTCTCTGAACCACATGACATCAGCATCCTGGAGGAAAAAGCGACCAAAAAGCCATTGAATATCAAGGAAAGTTCTTCACAAGACTGATTGCAATCAGATAAGAAACATGACAGTGATTACAGAAAATAAGTATCCTGCAGACTATAGCTGATAAAAATGAAACGTTCTTAAGCAATAAACACTACAATACCACCTAACAGATTGTAATGTTTTCCTTAAATGGAATAGCTTAGAAGTTTGTGCATGCTATTATTGACTTGAAGCAGATACCAAAAAGAAAAGCTTTTAAAGTATTTGTAATCCGCAGTTCTTCTCAGTTTGTCACCAATAGTCAAATCAGTTTTGTAATTTATACACTATGTGAAAGAATATGTTTCTACAATGCTTTCTGAGTTGTTTCAACTTCTGTCCCTGTTGCAGACCTCAAGCTTGGGTGAAAAGTTTGACAGATTCTGAACTTTAGTTATAGAGAGAGAGAGAGAGAATGATATTTGTAGTCATAGCATAAGCGCCGCGCATTCCTATTGAAAAAAGTGAGTAAATATGATATGCACATGAAAAAATTAATTTTTTTAATGGTGGAACCCACACTTTTTCAAAAGGAGTGTGCGGCGCTTCCATAATCTATGACTGTATCAGCATTACTCTTTTCTATAATTTCAATAGAAAAAGTTTTATGTACATATTCTTTTCTTTTCATTCATAGTTTTTGAGAATATTTTATCCAAAGAAGAATGTGCTGAAGCCAATATGGGACCAAGCACTCAACCCTAACTTTATAACTTACTCTATGGACTATAAGAATTATTCCCTTTTCCAATGTTGGATTGGGGTGTTATGTTCAATTCAGAGATCAACTTTAAATTCTCAGAGACTTTTGCAATTCAAAAAATCCCTCACATAATCCCATCTGCTTTCCTACCAAACATTCAGGTGTTGCTTTACTCCAGGGACTCTGCTTTGTCAGTTGCAAGACTTGAAGCATACCCATTCATCAAACACAGCCAGCTTTCTTCTTATTTGGCCCAAGAAATTCTGCAGTAAAAGTAGACACTACCATAATACATCTAATCCCATAAACCAGAGCATTGATGTAGTGTACTCTCCAATGCTTGGCAATCTAAACCTGGAACTTTCCTGATCAGACCAAACATACAGATTTGGTTATACAGATGAAATGAGATAAGATAAAAATTGAAAATTGAATAAAATATTATTATAATATAATTTCTTAATATTATTTTTGTTTTGGGATTTGAAAAAGCTGAATTTTTTATTATATTTTGTGTGAAAGTTTGAGAAAGTTATAATAATCTCATCTCATCTATCAAACCAAACCAGGCTTACTCATCTCACCAGCTATTCAATACCTAAAGCCAAAGGGTTTTTTATATTAGGGGCTCCTTATCCAGTTCACCTAAAATGTTTTTTTCCTCTCTCTCTCTCTCTCTCTCTCTCATATGTCCACCGACTGTATATGTGAAAGTGATGAGGATGTACACTCAGTTTGCCCACAAGTGAATTACTTACAAGCCAGGAAAGCTAGTTTCATCAGAGGGAAACAATTAGAAGTGGAATAAAAGGTAAAGACACAATGAAGTTTGACAAGTTCATGAAATAAGTTATCAGCTTGAGGGGTGTACTTGTATGCAAAAGAAGAGGAAGAGGAGATTACCGTGAAAACAAAATTGTACCCCATCTCAAGAACAGAGCGCAGGAAATTAATCCTTTTCCACATCATCTTCAAGTAATCAGGGGTCATAAAGTACGCCTCATGACGAAAATCGACTCCATCGCTGACAAGAGAAAAGCAGTGTGTATGTATCACGAGACAACGAGCAAATGCCTTTTGATCCAAGGCAATAATCACCAAATGGTTCAAAAGTCCATGGGTATGATATCCAATTTTAAAGCTCTCTAGAAAGAGATCAATCACCGAATTTGGAGCTGCCCACGCTTCATTTATTGCTGTTACAATAACAGTCCTGTCTTCCATGGCAGCATCCTTCAAAACCTTTTCAAGCCTATATCCGTCACCAGTCTACCTTAGTTGCAAAATAAAAGGGCAAACGACTCAATTAAGTCTTCTATGGAAAAATATAACGTGTGCAGCCTCAATGCCAAGCATGCACTCAACAGTTCATCAATTAATTACTTATTTTAAACTTCTTACCTAACAATGCATCAATTAATTGCTTAATTAAAGATAACAGGAAACTAAACTAACCGGAGGGGAATCGTGGAAGGCAGAGGAGAAGTTGAATGGAAAAATAGAGGAACCGGAGGTGGAAGATTGTAAGAGAGGGAGGAAGCGGACGAAGTCAGAAGCTCGGAAGAGAATCACGCAGGAGAGGGAGACGGCGACCAAGAAAAGAAAGCGGCGGAGGACTAGGGTGGCTGGCTGTTCGGGCAGCATTTTATGAATGGGGGAGGAAGAGTCACCGGTTCTTGGGAATGGCGTCGTCGCCGGAGGTGAAGTCTTTCGGTGGTAACTCAAACGGTGTGCGGGTATCATGGAGCGCTGGAGCGTCAGGATTGTTGATCGGAGCATAGTAATCGGACGTGCAGAAAAGTTTCTCTGGTGCTTTACCTAAAGAAGTAATATTCACGCCGGACGCTGTGTAAACAAAACATTCCCACCCCCCAATAGAGAAGCACCACGTCAACCTCCTATGGATTATACGGTATACTTACAAAACACGGGATCCCTACTCATTTTAATTCAAAACAGTTCCTCTGATGTGTTTTGCTATTCAGTATTTCCATTATTTACACGTCATATTTATTTTAATTTATTTTATTTTTTATTTATAAATTAATTAAATTCTTCTACTTATCATCCATATATTATATATTTAATAAATAAAAAAATTTATACATAATATGTGTTGGATAAAAATGATGAGTAAATTTTTTATTTTATTTTTTTCTTCCTCAATTGTCCCTAAAGAGAGAGAGAGAGAGATCACCAAAAATATAAGAAAACTGAAATCAAAATTTTCAAATGCCATACACCATTCTCGCCACTTTCTCCGAAACCAAATACAAAAACAAATGGTGCTATGTACACCGCTCTTAGTTATTATTGAGAGTTACCGTTAGTTATTATAGTATTTTTTTTTAATTTTTTTATATATTTTTCTAACACTTCTAAATATTTTTTTGAAAAAATTCATAATATTATTAAAAAATATTTCTTTAATTAAGAAGTAAATAAAAATTTTACAAAAATGTGAGTGGTAGCTTCCAGCTATAGCTGAAAGTGGCGAGACTATCATTTTCCTACAGCAAAATGCAAAACTTGATCTAGCAGAAGCTACGAAACCCCTCACCCTTTATATAAAAAAAATGAGAATACCTTCTAGCCGGTCCGGCTGATTTTCCCCTTATAACAGCCTGCCATTAGATTTTAAGCACGTCAGCTTTCTACCACAATTATTGTGAACCACACCACATGGAATCATCCTTCTCGACAACCCTTGCTCGAAATAGAACCCACCCTTTCTCTTTCCCTACGTGATACAGAACCCCTCTTCTCCCCTTCTCCTGTGCGAAATCATTCAGTAACTCTTTGAAAGCATCTCGTAGCCCCTTCGCAACCCTCCCCTTCACAGCAGCTTGCAGACCTTTCAGAATCACAACACAACCCAGCCCCAAAGCCCCACGGATTAGGAGGTCAGAATCTGTCTATGGGCAAAAGTTTGGTTTCGAGTGTCTAAATTAGACCAATTGAGTGGGCTTTAGCCTCTGTTAACCCACCCCCAAAGCCCCACAATGTGCCACGACCCCTTGCCAGAAAAAAAAAATGGCTACACCATGAGATAACCGAGCACTACATGGCACCGCAAGGAAAGTGCACCGCGAAGCCCCATGTCTAACCTCCGTAGCCAATTTTGAACCACCATGAAAATAGCCTAGACGTTGTGTCCCAAACGCCTAACAAACCTCTGTTTTTGAGGAGCAAAAACAGAGCACAATTTTTTCTTTCTTCCTAACACCACCATTGATAGCACCAGCACCACCGTAACACACAAATCTCATTTTTTTCATACTAAAAAAAAAAAAAAAAAAAGTGGTGAGCGCCCAACTCGATTTCTCCATTTCATGGTGGTGAAACAAAGGCCTGGTAGCCCTATTTGTAATTGGTGTGGGCGATAGTGATGGAAAACTTGTGGGCGACAGTGTGAAATCGGTGTGGGCGACAATGGTGCGATGGTGGTGAGAATCGGTGTGGTTGAGAAGAGACAGTGGTGCGAAATCTTGGGCGAAGGTGCAAACGAACGGAAGAGATGGATTCTGCAGAAGAGATGGCTGGGTCTCGGTGGGTTGAGATTCGGAAGGCAACGACTGTGTGATTCGAACAGCAGCGTGTGTGACTAACTTTCTGATCATGTGTGGCTGCACCCATAGACTTTTTTGTGTGATTTCTGACATGGCTGATGATGATAGGAGGGCTGATTTTCTCTAATAAACGGCCCGACCGCTTAGAAGCGGAACTGAAAAAAAAATATCTAAGAGCAGGAGATCAGCACATGGGATCTCAAACGTATAGTTTTGTTTGAAAAAAAAAATGGCTTTGAGAGAGAGCGTTATGCGGTGTACGAAAGACAAAAAAAAGTTGAAGTTTTTTTTTTTAATTTTTTAAATTTTTTAGTGAGAAGCTTTATGTTGAAAAAAAATAAGATAGTCTTTAAAGATTATTGAGAATTTTCTAGACAAAAGAGGTGTTTTTTTAGAGAAACTTTGGGCTCAATAACTTATATAGAGTTGATTTAAACTATACGACAATCAGTTGATCTGTCATATTTTAGAGGAAACAAGTCAAGAGAAAGTTTGTTGTATCAGTTCAATTGAAATTTTACATACTATAGAGGGATTGAATCTTATTAAAGAAAGCAATATTTTTGTGCCTCAATCTAAACTGATTTCCTTTAAATTTTTTATTTTATTGTAATTTTTTGTTTTATTAGTGCGTATTTCCTAACGCAAACAAACCCCAAACACCTTCTTTCCTTTGTCCAAATATAATAAGTAACGAGTAGAAATGTTAAAATCACGTCTTTGACTTTTTTTTTGGGGTCTTGTTCCCCCTATTCTTTCTCTGCCCAAAATAGAATATGATGTATATGCTCTTTTCCTTTTTTTTGGAAAAAGTCTAAACATAGGCATAATTGGTGAAGGCCTCGTGCTGCTGCTGGGCTGTAATCAAGCTGAGTCGAGCCGGTTTTTAGCTTGCCGAGCTCGACTCGACTCAAAATACTCGAGCCCGAGCCCGAGCTCGAAATTTTGTTTAATTCTTTGTTTAAGCTCGACTCAATAAGCAAAACTCTCAACTCGAGCTCGTCCCATAAATAATTAATATCTAACTAGTTGATATTTATCCAAAATAACAATATATTATATGCCTACATATATTATTAATACACACACTTAATATGATAGCATATACCTATTTCATATATGGTTCCCACATATTAGTATATGAAATTATTGAATTTTACCGACTAATTATTATACAAATTATAAAATATACCTATGAAGTATATTCACTATATAGACATAAGTAATTAGAATACATATTATATATTTAATTATAAAAGTGGTATGCTTATATTATTAGCTAATACATATATACATGCATAGGTGTATGTATATATTTATCAATATATGAATGAGTTTTAATCGAGTCGACTCGAGCATAAACGAGCGAGCTTAAACGAGCCTTAGCCGAGTTGAGTCGAGTTTTGTCGGGTATGTGTCATTTACAAATCGAGCGAGTATCTGCTTTAACAAACGAGTTTTTTTTTTTTCACGAATCGAGTTTGATTCGAGTTTAACCGAGCGGGCTATCGAATAGACTGGTTCATTTACAGCCCTACTCGTGCATGGCTTCCACCGTGTATAATAAAATGGTGTGTTTGATCCCAAGCTGAAACAGTGTGTTTAGCTTCCTTCCCCAAGTTCAATTCCCCTCCATTCCCTCCTTCAGCGCCAACCTTAAGCCCCCTTCTCATGTGCCAATCTCTAACCCTAAGGCCCCTCATTCTTCGACGCCAATCATTCTCCTCCTTCTTTAATTCCAATTAGCCCCCTCCTTGTATGATGCTTAGATTCACAGTAGTTAATTTACACGCAAGAGTTGGCCTTGGCCAAGCCTTATATGTACATGGTGTAGCGTACACTCACCGAGTAGTATTTCGATTCTCCAATCCTTGCCAATAGCTTGAAGCACTTGAATTGTTCTCTTCATCATAGAGTGATAGGAACAAAAACCACTTAATTGAACATTTTTCCTTGAACAAATTTGTCTTTTTTGGTTTTGGGCTCCCGTGTATTAGTATCTTTGCACGCAGATTGCTCGTTTAGATGAAAAATAGAACTGTTGCTCATATTATTTATTTGCTCTCAACTTTAGCTCAAGCTTTTGTTTACGTTTTGAGATTTTTTCATTAATTTTTTTTATTAGGTTGTGTTACAATGCCGAGTTATATACTTGTGTAAGAACGAATGTACAAGAGACTCCATGGGTTTAGAAATTGATACTCTCGAGGTGAGGTTAACATCCATGCTTGGTTAGCTCCTAACAGAGTGGCATTCTTGAAGGAATGGTGTACAAGAACAAGAATCGACATCAGCATTGCTCTTATTTCCAGCATATTTTGAATGTTCTTATTCTATATTTTCCTTTGAAGAAGCTTACTGTTTTTCAACTTCTGCAAATGAAAAGACTCCATCGTTTAGAAATTGATACTCTCGAGCTGTGTTACTTGTTTTCTTTTAGTATAATAGTTGATGCGGTAAAAATACCACGTCAGGGTTTGCATACAGGCACAAGTCGACTTGTGCCTGTGTGTAGCAGTATTGGTTTTTTTTTTTCCACTAAAAATTCGGATTAAAATGTAGGATTTTAATGATGTATTAATACATTGAAGCGTTCGTAAGAAATCTCTCAATTTGATTTGTAATCAATAATAAAATTTGGAGCATGTGTTTTTAGGATAGGGTGAAAGTTTAGATTGAAAAATCGGCTTGAACCAGATTGAACTAGACTGTTTGGTCCAATCCAGAACCAGTTTCTATATTGTAAAAACCAGTTGGATCCGGTTCGATTTCAATTATGTACTTTCAGGGACCGGATCAGTTTAAAAATATATATAAATTAAATTTTAATATTATATAAAATATTTTATATATAATTTATATATAATATATATAATTATATATGAAATTTATATATATAATTTTATATCATATATAAAATAATTTTATATTCTAATTTATAACATAAAATTTTAATCTTAAATATGAACATTTGTAATTTGTTTGATCATATGTTAACTTAATATGTTAGTATTAATACTATGATATATATTAGTATTATACTATGATATTGGCATTATATTATAATTTATAGTAGTAACACTATAATATTATATATATTAATATATAATATAAATTGACACTTAATTAAAATCGCAAAACCGAACCGAACCAAACCGGAAGTACTAATTTAGAAGGGTAACTAATACAGAATCGGTTTTTTAAAATGCAAAATCGCTGTAATCGTTTCGATTTTAAAAATTCTACAAAATTGAATCGAACCGAACCGGTTACACCCCTAATCCTATGGGGTAAAGGTGGCACATCGATAGGTTAGAGGCGGTGAGTAAAATGTTGAAGTGTAATAGCAAAATTGCGAGAGAAGATGATTTCTTTACATTGGAGAAAGATGGTTTCATTATAAAGGGGCATGATTCAATGCATCACATATTAGTGTTTTATACAATTGAAGGCTGAAGTGTTTCATTAATATTGGATAGTGTAAATAACACATTTTCACTATATTAGGTCCCAAGGGGACTTTTACCTAAATGATAGAGAAAAACTTCAAGTCAAAACCGATGCAAATTTTAGAATTACACCATCCAATTAAAAAAGACAGGTAGGAGACTCACTTAATTTATTATGGATGCGTGCTGAGAGTATCTTTTCTCATTCTGTAAAAGAGGCTTCCTTTCAAAAGTTTTAGGTTGGGTTTGGATGTTGGGTTGAGTTGAGTTGAGTTGAGTTGAATAAAATATTGTTAAAATATTAATTTTAAATATTATGAGTGTATTGGGATTTTAAAAAGTTAAATTTTTTATTATATTTTATATATAAATTTGAAAAAGTGTATTGAAATTTGAAAAATGTGTAATGATAAGATGAAGTGAGTTGAGAGGAGTTTGCAACCAAACGTAAGTCTTGTCTCTCTCCTTCTCTTGCACTCTCTCTCTCTCTCTCTCTCTCTCTCTCTATCTCTCTCTCTCTCTTGCAAAGTAAAGGATCATATATCCATTGATTGCAGTGGAGTATTGTTTTATTCATCCAAATACCTTGTTTGTTATTTGTTCTTTCATGGAGTCATGTGCTGAGATTGTGGGGTACAAGGAAGATGTAGGAAAGATCATAACACTTTGAGCTGAGCATGTGAAGAATGAATAATACGTAGTTTGGGTTGATGATAGAAAATCATAAAAGATGGGTCGATTTGTCTAAAATAGAAATCGTGAAATAGAAAATGTAGTTTGGGTTGATGATTCTCAACAGGTGATTTGGAACCCATCTTATTCGATTTCGTTAAAGATGGGTAGATGATTCTCAACTTTCGTCGATTTTGTCGATTTGGGATGTTATGTCTGTTATGTTGATTTCGTTGATTGAGTAGTTTGGGTTGCGATTTTGTTGATGAGGGTATAGACCAAAGAAGGAATTTATACAGACCAAAGAATTGGTGGTTATATTTTGTTTGATTTTGCATCTGAATCCTCAGTCTCATGCTCTATTTTCTATATGAAAAAGTCTACCCAGCCTTCAGTCCGCTAGTCGCACACCACACAACTGATGTGGCAAACTCGATTCTTCACCCACGTTATGGTTCAGTCTCCCATTTCTCACTTCTCTCATTCAAGTTTCTCTCACTCAGCTCCCTACTTCTTCCTCATTCGAGTTGCTCTATTTTTTATGGAACTATTTCTTTTATCTCAACTTTGAAAATGTGTTTCCTTAACACTATATGTTCTTATTAATATTTTTGGGCTATTTTTGTAATATTTTAATTTCTTATCCATTTGCTTGGAGAAAAATATGTGCTAATTGAGTTATTGGATATTGAGTGTAGGTTCTGAATAATTTTGTTTCCTTCCTAGAACCATGTCTTGACTACTCTAGTTTTTTCACAGATTTTAACAATTTTAATGGGATGGTAGAAGCTGGGCTAGAAATGATCTTCACTATAATTTTGCAGTGCATGGGGGTGGTGTATTGGAGCAATGAGTGTCATCAAGGAAATGATGAATAGAATCAATGAGTAAAACTAAGGTTGTTTGTATCATATTTGGCACTTTTGGATCGGGTTTATGAGAGACTTGTTGAAGAAATGTCCAACTTTGTAATAAACAAAGTACAGTTAGATAGGGTTTATGATTCCAAGTTTTTTAGTTTTTGATGTCACTAGTTTTAATTTCTTATAATGTATGTTCGGTGCTTTTGGATACTGGATGCTAAATGAAATGATGACTTGATTTTGGACACTTGGTAGATATTGTTTTCGGCATCATTGTATTTTTGTTTCTTTTGTGAACAATAAATGAAATGATGCTACAAATTATATTGAGCTGCTATGTGTCTCAGGATTGTGCTTCCTAATGCATACTATGTGTCTCAAGATTATGCTTCACGCACTCTCAGGTGAAGCATCAATGACAAAAATAGGCAAGAATGACCAGAATCCTTAAGATATTGCTATTGCAAATTCCATAACCTATTCTCACACGTTAAAATGCATGGAACCCCATATCTTTTATTAATTGAATTAACACAACACAAACAACTTAGAAACAACAAACCAAGTGAATCAAAATGCATGGAACCCCATATCTTTTATTAATTGAATTAGCACAACACAAACAACTTAGAAACAACAAACCAAGTGAATCAAAATGCATGGAACCCCATATCTTTTATTAATTGAATTAGCACAACACAAACAACCTAGAAACAACAAACCAAGTGAATCAAAATGCATGGAACCCCATATCTTTTATTAATTGTTGTTATCAACCTATTTAATGTAGCGCTTGTAAAACATAACCTGTAGGTACAAGGAAATGTTCACGGTTGAAGCACTTGTAAAACATAACCTGTAGGTATAAGGAAATTTATATTCTACTTATAGTTGTTGAAGCTATAACTAGTAGTAGAACTTGTTAATAAAATAAAGAACCAAATAGACTCTATTGTGTACCAAGCAATAAATTCATTGTGGCATTAACACTAACAAATGCAATGGCTTCTAAAAATATGTCATTAAGGTGTCAAAATATGTCAAACATTTCAAAATATGTCAAAATGGCTTTTCAAAATGTGTCATAATCCATGAAGAAACTTCAGCAAAAGCATTTCATCCAAAGTTTGGACATAAATTAATGCTTATGTGATGTGTGAAAATTTCACGAAGCACCTAAGTCTTGATCTTGTGACATGGTCAGATCTTGAGACAATTCAAATGCAGTTGGATAACTTTCTGGCATATTCCTAAAGACAAAAAAAAATATTCATATTAAAAAATGAATAAATATAAAAGAAAAAATATAAAATACCAAGTGACATAGTATTCAAACATGTCAAATGCAATTAAGATAGAGCCCTGATTTGAAGATATGTCAAATATCGTTGAAATTAGTTCCCCCATATGCCTACCAAAAAAAATTATATTTTATAGAGTTAAAAACTGGATTTAAGAAATGTAAATAATTAGAAATATAATTACCACATTCTAAGTACCTATTTGATGTACAATTGGTTCTAATATGCCCCTTTTGTTTATAGATGCTACATCGTTGCTTCTTGGTTGGATCATTTTTCTTTGGGTTCTTTTGGCGTAATGATTTGGGCCTTCCTTTAGGCACAATATGTGGAGTATCTTGTAACAAAAAATTTGAGAGTAGTTACCTATTCATTGGTTGTCCCTCTTCAATGTTCCTGTCATCAACATTCATTAAAAGAAGTTCTTGTTAGATATTCTCTATGCCCCTTGAGACATGCTCATATCTCTGGATAGACATTTTAGCAACTTCATAAAACTGTTTCACCAAACGATATTTCATGACAAATGCAATTGGGACTGTGTACATTGGCCCCTCATCGCCACATATGCCATTTATCAAGCAACTTTTTGCACTGATCATCCACCTTTCTAAGACATATGATTGCAATATAATGTTTATCATAGATTTTTTTCCCAAAATATGTAGGTTGTGATGGCATAAAAATCCAATAAATTCAAATTTACAACATGTACAAGAAACATTAAGCCTTTTCTTGTCAATTGTTACTTCATATACCGGATTGTCTTTCCCATCAGGTGTCACTAAATATATTTTCCTCCATCTTCTTCACATGTTTTAGAAGCATTGTATCAATGGCTACAAAATAGCCCTTCTTGGAATTTCAAAAATGACTTTCTTGTGTAGATCTTGGTTGCTTCCTCTTTTACTTTGAAACAAGTTCTTATAATTGGTTTCATAGTTTTTGTCTTCACATCTTTCTCTTTCTCACTGAGATAATAAGCGATCAATACTTTATCACATTGATGGACAAAATCATGAATCATTGTACTTGAACGAACAAAATCTTTAAAAAACTTGTTAATACTCTCACTTCGCTGAGTTGTAGACATTCCAGTGCAAAATATGCCTCTAAAGTAAGTTGACATCCACTTTGCCCTCTTGACATAAATACCCTGTAACCAACTATTATCTTTCAATTTGTACTTTGATAATATTTCAATATACTCTAACTCAAACTCTTTAATTGTGAGTGTTTCATGAATACAATGATGAAAATCTTGTTGAAATTGTGGATACTTATTATAGACATAAGCTAGATGTTTATGAACTTTGTGTAATATATGCTATAAACACAATTTGTGAGTTGTATTGTGCAATACCTCCGTGATGGCCTTAGTCATTGCCTTGTCATCATTGGTGATTATTGTTGATGGAGCATGACCAAACATCGCTTCTAGCCATATTTTTAGTAGCCATGTAAGACTTGGTTGTCTCATTTATGAGTACAACACACCCAAATATCACATATTGATGGTAATGATTAACTCTAGTGAACAGAACAAAAGGCGTCTTGTAGTGATTGGTGAGATATGTGGCATCAAAAGTCACAACATCCCCAAAATATTGATATGCAGCCGTGATCTAGCATCTGCCCAAAAGCATTATCCCATTGATCCATTTTCATTGACTTGGATCGAATGCACAAAGCTTGAATTATTACGTTCGCTTTCCAAAATGTAAGTGTACAGACTTTGTATATCTCTCTCTCCCATAAACTATCTTAGTCGATTGCCCAAATAATTTTGAACGCTTTTATTAATTCAACCAATATTATAGTCACCACCAGACTTCTTACTTAAGACAGGCATTATTTTTCGTGTTGGTATCCCCAACTCGTTTAGTGTGTTTATTAAAATTTTTTTACGTTGGTGTTACCCGTTTATGTCCACAAAGAAAACTTGTACTCTTAGGTATCAGTAGCTCATGACTATGCTGGAGTACAAACTTGGACATACCCCATTTTTCTCCATCATTCCTTATTGTCATCATCGCCTTACACCCAATCTTTGTTTCTATAGCCTCGAGTCTTATTCTATCTTTCGATTCATATTCTAGCGATAGAACTCTTCGCTCGAGCAAACATATTCTATCCCAATTAGTGATTTGTCTTCCTTTGACAATCGGGTATGGTTTGTTTGAATATTAAAACCAGTTTGTCTAGAGAAGGCTTTATAGCAGATATGTGCATCTTCTATATTGTCAGATTGTAGCCCCACATACAGCTCCACAGATAACGTAGTATTTGGATCCTTGGGCAAGTTCCTATCTTGTTCAACCTCAACATCCAAATCTTTAACCATTTCAACTTCATCGACATTATAATTAGCATAAACTAATACCTCAACATCATCCTTAGAAATACTCATTTTTCAAATTTTTACTCCACCTAATATCATGGAAAATGTGTCATTTAGAGAACAAAAATTGCATGCACAATAGTTAATAATTTAATGGAATAGGACCCAAAAATAAGATTGGCGACAAACATCATTGATTAAAATAAGATTGCACTATTGAGAACATATATTTTTAGTGACTAATCATTATCATAAAGGAAAAAAACAAGGAAAATATTTTATGGTGTACCTAAAAAGTAATTTAAACATAATTATCATAATGCACTTCTTCAACCTAAAAAGTTTATTCAATCATGCAGGTAATCTAAAAAGTATCTGGTTTGGGATCATGTGCTTTATGGTTTTCCCAAATTTTTGGTGGGCTGCTATGTTGTAGTACTAGTGATTTGTAATAATAATAAAAAAAAAGGTTTTCATTTTTCTTTGTGTTAGTGGATATAACTTTAACAACAATCCACAAAAGTCATTTTCAAAGAAAAAAAAAACCAACTTTTTTTGTCAAGCACCTGTGTAACTAAATAATGGCTATATTTTTATGAAGACAGGTTAATGCTACAAATAATGGCAAAAAAAATTATTTTGCAGTGTTTATCAAAGTAGAAGAAGCTTAAAAAAAAAACACTTGTGAGCACATCAAAAACAATAACATGTCAAAATACCTCACTTTGGCTGGAGGAGAGCGACAGATGCGATAGTGTGAGAGAGGGGAAGGTTGAGAATCGGGGTCCAGTTTATCTGAAGGGGAGAGAGAGAGAGAGAGAGAGAGTGGGGGAAAATGAGTATGAAAAGTCTGAGAGAGAAAGGTATCAGTCTCGAGATCTATAAAAAGCCTATAGATTTACTACAACCAGTTTTATTTCATTTTTAAAGAAACCCTTATGTGTCATCTCTTGATTGGGTGGTGTAAAAAGTGTATATACACCAAGACGTGCTGCCAGCCACTCCCTAAATGATATGATATGTTCAACAAAAATACTATTGGCACACGTCGTTGGGGACCCCCCGCGTACATGTGTCCACGTGTACTAATTAATGAAACGGTGCGTCTCATTTAACAGAAGCCCTTCCTCCTGTATATTTGTTTCCCCCTTCTTCGTTTCACCTTCCCCCTTCACGTACAGAAGGCAGATGAAATTAGTGCACAAGCATCGTTCGTAGAGAAGGGAAAATCAAAGACAAACCATGGTTGAGACGTAGGTAATCCAAAATCTTCCCCTTATTCGCATCTAAAATCTTTTTCATCTTCTTCTAAAATTTCCCTCATCTACTTCTCATTTGAAACGCAGCACTCCCTTTCATATACCCACGAAACAGATTAGGCTTCGGGAGCAAGCTTCCCCACACATGACCACGAAGACCGGTTATTCTGATCTACTAGTTTGTATCTTCTTTTCATCTTGGAACTGTTGGAAAATAATTCTGACCAAGCGGTGCACCATTGTTAGTGTTTCTTCAACCAACGGTTTATTCACATGCCCTAAACCCGAAATCTCTCATTTGTAGTGTTTCTTGAACACTAGATTTCGAATTGCCCAAATGCCCAAAATATACAAACATAAAAATTGCTCCTGATTTCAAAATTTGGAAATCCTAACTCTAACCCTAACCCCAAATCTAAACAATGGAAAAGATTTTGAACTCTTATGTGAAGGTTGTGCACGATGGATGTTTCATGTGTGACAAAACCTGATTTTAGATTTAATTGGTGTAAAAGTGTTGTGGCCAGTTGCACATGATGTAAATGACTACTTATAATGTGCACGCTTTCTTTTGGGTAAGCATACCTTTTGAATTTCTTTATTAGTGTATAATCATATTTTCTCATTTCAATAATATAAGAATCTACAGCTCAAATGTAGAAGTACCAATACAGGGAACTGATCCATAAGTATGGCAATTCAAGCTATACAAATGCTAAATTATATACACAATATTCTTTTATTGTAGGTCTAGCTGGCTGTATCTCAGCGGCCTGGATAAGAACTGATGGGCATACACAGGATTTCAACTTTTAGAGTAGTGAGTGGCTGCAGTTACAATGTGCAAAAACTAGAAAAATAAAATAAAATAAAAGAGTTGGGTACAACATAGTGACGCCATCTTAGCATTTCTCTTAGCAGAGAAAGTGTCAGAATAGCTTCATCTTGGTTTCCACTAATATGTTGAGAAATCTATACATTTTTAATATAAGTTCTGTGAGATGTACTTGTCATATCTGATTTGGCTTTCATTTTGAAAAATGAAAATTTGTGTATATGAGTAAACAATGTTTGCATTGAGANTGGGGTAAACAATGTTTGATTGAGAATTCAATATTTTTATTTCTAAAAGATTCTAAATTTATTTTGATACGAACAAGGGTGAGGCTACATTGTTAAAGAGATACATATTAGGAAACTTTCTTTCATAGATGCATGACCTTAATCTAATTATAGTATTTAACAATTAATGGGATGTTCTATTTTTCTGAAACATTTTTGTGGCATGTTATTATATGTCATATCCACGATAACCTTCCTCTTTGCAGAAGGGTTCATTATGCTTCTTAATTGAAGCCTTACTGAGATACTCAAATACTCAAAAAAATCCAGGACGACCCTTCTTAGGTTGTCCAAAGTACAACAAAGAGGTAACTAAATTCATATTTAGTTAAATTATTAATATTATGTTCATCTAACATTTTTGCAAAAATTGTGTATAAAATCACAGGGATTACCATATTGTAAGTATTTCAAGTGGGTAGATGGGGATGAATACAAGATGTCGGATTGTCTAGAAACTCACAATGAACTATTAAGAAAGGAGAAAGAGCTGAAGAAAATACTCAATGATATTGAAAATGTCATTATTGATTTGCGTAAAAGAGCAGATGAGATCAAGTTTGTACTATCTAATAGAAATGAAGAGTTACTGAAAGAGTTGGTGGCTGTTGTACGTGAAGCTGAAATAAGACGTTCATGCACATTACTCCGTGTGTTTTGGGCTTTTGCATTTGTTGTAGCATATTCCTTGGTAGTACATAAGTAATTTCAGATTAGTGTTAGAAGTTAGTTGCTATGTGTATGTAATGTTGTTTATACGTTAGTTTTACTTGTCAACCATGTAGATTGCACCTGAAACAGGATTGGAACTATGCATATTTTGTATTGTATTGCTCGTTGGAATGGAAATGATTCGTGGGATGGATGTTTTAGTTATGTTGAAATTGAAGTTATTTTGTATTGCATGAACATGAGTAATTATCTTTGAAGAACTATTTTAGCAGCGTCCTGCCCTTGTAATAGCTGGCCAAATTTCTCAATTTTATTAGATGGGAGGAGAAAAATTTTTTGAGGGTAAAATTTTCTTGCAACCCCCTCAATTTTACTAGACTGGAGGAGACATATTTTGTATGTCTCTTCTAATGATTTATTCAGGTTGTAGACCAAAGTTTTGTGAGATTAATCTTTCTCTTATGCTTTCATGGGAACTGACCAGAATTCAATAAGATGCTTCATGCATGCGGCCTATGGGAATTTAATAAGATGCTCCATGCAATGGCCTGTAAAATATACTGATAGTGTAAATGCCAACTTGTATTTTATTACAAGTTCCATGCATCTTGCTTATAATAACACTTTTTAAAAAAATTTCTCAATTCAAATCTTGCCAGCATGTGTAAATGCCAACTTCAATGGCTTTTTTGCATTTACTGTCAACTTGTCTATTATCTAGTAAATATTACTAACCTAGCACAAGATAGAAATTAAGAAGAATCTAAATCAAGGGAGTATTAGAATTTCTCTAAGGGGTCAGCAAGAAGAAAGTTTTAGCACCAAAATAATCACTATAATTTTTTCATTCATTTACTTAGTATCAAAACATTTAAAAATATTGCAAAACTCTCATTTCTTCATGAGAATGTTCCACATACAAGGTATACTTCATTCAACACTACAAAATAAACCAATCATTGTACATGATTGACTCAAATTCATGTGGACCTTTGAACACAAATAAACCAAAAAGGGCATTCATGTACGCACTCAACTACTCCCATTTGATAACTTACATACAACTCTTGCATATATATTCAATGCTTCGGTTCTGCACCTAGCTAGCTAATTGTGATCACCCTGCACCTTCAATACACAACGTTGTCATTTTCATTTGGATGAGCATGCTATAGAATGACAGATACAAGAGAGCACGCTATACAAGAAAGATACATTTGCTTCATCATTTTCCAGTACCTACACAACACAATCCAGATTACTAACATTATTTTAAAAAATAATGTGTGTAATTTAATCACTTATGTGTTATTTAATCACTAGTTAGTTTGTTCAAATAATGCCCTTTTCAAGGCAAGTCTTATTCTTTTCTGCCTATAGTCTGAATGTCAGAAAAATATAACTAGCTTAGATTCATTAGCTTTTGTAACTCTAACAATGTTATGCCAAGCACCCCAATGTATTACTAATAATTCAACAACTCTAATACCAACATTACCAAAACATCAACCCATTAAGGGCTTAAATAACCACTTTATTAATATTGAACTTAAAAGTCACTGAGGATTGCACCGGTTGTGATCCATCCACCTAAACTCTTCAACCGGTTGTGATCCATTCAACCCAAATAGCATCTCAAGGAGTAATATCAGTTTCTTAGTGTAATGTCAATATTACTACTTTCTTAAAAATGCTGAAATATTACGCTTTCTTAACTCCTATCATTGATTCTTGGTGCTGGGTTCGACAATGTCAACAACTGAGCTATCTTCAACAAGCTGGTGATAACATAACAAACGTAAAAATAAAAAAATAAAAAAATGGTAGGTAGCAATAAGTAAACGTCAAAATATCTATATTAGGAAATTAATATACCTGCGACAATCCAACATTGGACATATCTTTCTCTGACGGGTCAAATAAATTCCTGCACGTATTCGGCAATGGTGTATCTCCTCCATCTCTCTAAAATATACAAGTAACAAAACACATTTGTAAGTGTATGCATTAATAACTTATAAAACTGCATAAAGAACTATATTTATTTGTAACTAGCTTAGTGAAGTACTTGTTTACGTTTTCTCTTGACTGGTGCTTTCTTCGCCTTCACTTTAACTTTCCGCACCTCTTTTTCCATTATCGATGCTCTCCTCAGAGATGGTGGTCTGTCTTTCCCTCTTACTACTAGCGGATTGAGTACTTTCAGTGAACCCACACATGTAGCTATCTCCGATATCGTACTAACATTGGAACACGTGCATGTTCCTGATGGAGGTTCTTGGTTCTCACTATATAACTCAATCATTGCATACAACTTTTGTGTTGCATCCTCAGTATATTTTTTTTGAACCCGCTGCGTGAATAATCATCTTATAACAAAATATTCAATAGAGTTGAATATCTGTTAGCATCTGCCTGTTGAGCCCCTGCGTCATAGCTGCTGTTGATTAACGTGTACCTCCTCTTAATGTCTTTCCTCCATCTCTCTAAAATATATTGATTTGGCAAAACTTCTATACCATTACATTTAAATACAGCCAAAATATGCCTGCACAATATACCCCTCATCTGAAATAACCCACACGAACACTTTGCAGCTGTATTCACCTCACTAAAGCCCACTGAATATGTAACTAGTTTAGTGAAGTTTTCCACATGAACTTCATCCTCTAGAAGATACGTCTTTACTGCACCATCTCTCTTAAGTAACTCTGGAGCCAAATTTATAAGACATTGAAGTTCTTGCTGAACTTCCCTGAATTTTGCATTCGTGTATAATTCTTGAAACTTTTTTCGATCGGAGATCTAGATATGCAAGAAATGGTGACCTAAATGAGTGAAAGTCAGCGCATTTTCATTTCAATTTTCTTCTTCAATGCATTGTCAAACTGGTCGACAAACTCTTTCAAGTTTGTCTTAGCGTGAACATAACCATAAAAAAAAGCATTCATGCTTCGCTCCGTTGCGTTGTACTCATCCCAGCCCAAAAAGAATCTTTTAAGAATATCGGTACCCAATGCGACGCTCAGTGTATAAACTTTGCAGCCAACATTCTCCTCAAGTGTAAGTGGTGATTAACTGCTCCCAAGAGCTTTCAAACTCTTCAACACTTTGGGTATCATACACGCATTTCATCAATGCATTCATTATCCCATTTTTGTAGGCAGCATAGGAGGAAAACTTTTCAGGGACTTTTTTCAGTATATGCCATAAACAAAATCAATGGCGACTTTTTGGAAAGACAATAGCAATAGTATTCTTCATTGCTCTGTCCTGATCTGTGATAATAGCTTCAGGAGCTATACCATCCATACACTATAACCAAGTCTTGAATAACCACATAAACGTTGTCGTATCCTCACTAGATATCAATCCTACTCCCAAAAGAATTGACTGGCCGTGGTGGTTTACACCAACAAATGGTGCACATGACATCCCATATTTATTCGTCAGATATGTGGTGTCGAATGTAACCACATTACTGAAACCTTTATAGGCTACCCTACTACGAGGGTCTGCTCAGAAGAAATTCTTTAACTTTCTGTTTTCATCTAAATCCCTCAATGCAAAGAACCGAGGATTCTTGTATTGCATCCGTAAAAAATATTCTCGAAGCGCTCCAGCACCACCAGCGCCAAGTCGTAGATGTCTTGCCTTATCGATTAATTTGACAATCATTTTAAAAAAATGGGAGGTTTTCGAAACCTCCCACGCCAAAGACAAGAGATCCAAAGCTCTAATTCATTCGGATACCGACCAAAGGGCAGTGGTTGTTCTATTTTTCTGAAAACATTTTTCGTGGCATTGGATTAATATAAGAATATGTCATCATCCACGATAACGTCTTCTTCCTCTTTTGCCAAACGAACTTTGGGTCATCCATTATGCTTCTGTGAAATTGAAGCCTTACTGAGATACTCAAATACTCAAAAAAATCCAGGACGACTCTTCTTAGGTTGTCCAAAGTACAACAAAGAGGTAACTAAATTCATATTTAGTTAAATTATTAATATTATGTTCATCTAACATTTTTGCAAAAATTGTGTATAAAATCACAGGGATTACCATATTGTAAGTATTTCAAGTGGGTAGATGGGGATGAATACAAGATGTCGGATTGTCTAGAAACTCACAATGAACTATTAAGAAAGGAGAAAGAGCTGAAGAAAATACTCAATGATATTGAAAATGTCATTATTGATTTGCGTAAAAGAGCAGATGAGATCAAGTTTGTACTATCTAATAGAAATGAAGAGTTACTGAAAGAGTTGGTGGCTGTTGTACGTGAAGCTGAAATAAGACGTTCATGCACATTACTCCGTGTGTTTTGGGCTTTTGCATTTGTTGTAGCATATTCCTTGGTAGTACATAAGTAATTTCAGATTAGTGTTAGAAGTTAGTTGCTATGTGTATGTAATGTTGTTTATACGTTAGTTTTACTTGTCAACCATGTAGATTGCACCTGAAACAGGATTGGAACTATGCATATTTTGTATTGTATTGCTCGTTGGAATGGAAATGATTCGTGGGATGGATGTTTTAGTTATGTTGAAATTGAAGTTATTTTGTATTGCATGAACATGAGTAATTATCTTTGAAGAACTATTTTAGCAGCGTCCTGCCCTTGTAATAGCTGGCCAAATTTCTCAATTTTATTAGATGGGAGGAGAAAAATTTTGTGAGGGTAAAATTTTCTTGCAACCCCCTCAATTTTACTAGACTGGAGGAGACATATTTTGTATGTCTCTTCTAATGATTTATTCAGGTTGTAGACCAAAGTTTTGTGAGATATAATCTTTCTCTTATGCTTTCATGGGAACTGACTAGAATTCAATAAGATGCTCCATGCATGCGGCCTATGGGAATTTAATAAGATGCTCCATGCAATGGCCTGTAAAATATACTGATAGTGTAAATGCCAACTTGTATTTTATTACAAGTTCCATGCATCTTGCTTATAATAACACTTTTTAAAAAAATTTCTCAATTCAAATCTTGCCAGCATGTGTAAATGCCAACTTCAATGGCTTTTTTGGCATTTACTGTCAACTTGTCTATTATCTAGTAAATATTACTAACCTAGCACAAGATAGAAATTAAGAAGAATCTAAATCAAGGGAGTATTAGAATTTCTCTAAGGTGTCAGCAAGAAGAAAGTTTTAGCACCAAAATAATCACTATAATTTTTTCATTCATTTACTTAGTATCAAAACATTTAAAAATATTGCAAAACTCTCATTTCTTCATGAGAATGTTCCACATACAAGGTATACTTCATTCAACACTACAAAATAAACCAATCATTTGTACATGATTGACTCAAATTCATGTGGACCTTTGAACACTAAATAAACCAAAAAGTGCATTCATGTACGCACTCAACTACTCCCATTTAATAAATTACATACACCTCTTGCATATATATTCAATACTTCGGCCCTGTACCTAGCTAGCTAATTGTGATCACCTTGCACCTTCAATACACAACGCAGTCATTTCATTCGGATGAGCATGCTGTAGAATGACAGATAGAGGAGAGCACGATGTACAACAAAGATACATTTGCTCCATCATTTTCCAGTACCTACACAACACAATCCAGATTACTAACATTTAAATTACATAAATAATGTGTGTAATTTAATCACTGTTATTTAATCACTAGTTAGTTTGTTCAAATAATGCCCTTTTTCACAGGCAAGTCTTATTCTTTTCTGCCTATAGTCTGAATGTCACAAAAATACTAACTAGCTTAGATTCATTAGCTTTGTGTAGCTCTATCAATGTTATGCCAAGCAACTTCAATGGCTATTACTGATAATTCAACAACTCTAATACCAACATTACCAAAGCATCAACCCATTACAAGCTTAAATAACCACTTTACCAATATTGAACTTAAAATTCATTGAGGTTGCACCGATTGTGATCCATCCACCTAAAACTCTTCAACCGGTTGTGATCCATCCAACCCAAATAGCATCTGCAAGGATTAATATCCGTTTCTTAGTGTAATGTCAATATTACTACTTATTAAAAATGCTGAAATATTACGATTTCTTAACTCCCAATCATTGATTCTTGATGCTGGGTTCGACAAATGTCAACAACTAAGCTGTCTTCAACAGGCTGGTGATAACATAACAAACGTAAAAAAATTGGTAGGTAGCAATAAGTAAACATCAAAATATCAATATCAGGAAATTAATATCCCTGCGACAATCCAACATCACACATATCTTTCCTTGGCGGGCCAAATAAATTCCTACAAGTGTTTGGCAATGGTGTATCTCCTCCATCTCTCTAAAACATACAAGTAACGAAACACATTTTTAAGTATATACATTAATAACTTATAAAACCGCATAAAGAACTATATTTATTTGTAACTAGCTTAGTGAAGTACTTGTTTATGTTTTCCCTTGACTGATGCTTTCTTCGTCTTTGCTTTAACTTTCCGCACCTCTTTTTCCATTATCGATGCTCTCTTCAGAGATGGTGGTCCGCCTTTCCCTCTTACTACTAGCGGATTGAGTACTTTCTGTGAACCTGCACATGTAGCTGTCTCCGATATCCTACAAATAACATTGGAACCCATGCATGTTCCTGATGGAGGTTCTTGGTTCTCACTATATAACTCAATCATTGCATACAACTTTTGTGTTGCATCCTCAGTATATTTTTTTTGAACCCGCTGCGTGAATAATCATCTTATAACAAAATATTCAATAGAGTTGAATATCTGTTAGCATCTGCCTGTTGAGCCCCTGCGTCATAGCTGCTGTTGATTAACGTGTACCTCCTCTTAATGTCTTTCCTCCATCTCTCTAAAATATATTGATTTGGCAAAACTTCTATACCATTACATTTAAATACAGCCAAAATATGCCTGCACAATATACCCCTCATCTGAAATAACCCACACGAACACTTTGCAGCTGTATTCACCTCACTAAAGCCCACTGAATATGTAACTAGTTTAGTGAAGTTTTCCACATGAACTTCATCCTCTAGAAGATACGTCTTTACTGCACCATCTCTCTTAAGTAACTCTGGAGCCAAATTTATAAGACATTGAAATTCTCGCTGAACTTCCCTGAATTTTGCATTCGTGTATAATTCTTGAAACTTTTTTTCGATCGGAGATCTAGATATGCAAGAAATGGTGACGCTAAATGAGTGAAAGTCAGCGCAATTTTCATTTTCAATTTTCTTCTTCAATGCATTGTCAAACTGGTCGATAAACTCTTTCAAGTTTATCTTAGCGTGAACATAACCATAAAAAAAAGCATTCATACCCTCGCTCCGTTGCGTTGTACTCATCCCAGCCCAAAAAGATTCTTTCAAGAATGCCGGTACCCAATGCTCACGCTCAGTGTATAAACTTTGCAGCCAAGCATTCTCCTCCAAGTTGTAAGTGGTGATTAACTGCTCCCAAGAGCTTTCAAACTCTTCAACACTTTGGGTATCATACACGCATTTCATCAATGCATTCATTATCCCATTTTTGTAGGCAGCATAGGAGGAAAACTTTTCAGGGACTTTTTTCAGTATATGCCATAAACAAAATCAATGGCGACTTTTTGGAAAGACAATAGCAATAGTATTCTTCATTGCTCTGTCCTGATCTGTGATAATAGCTTCAGGAGCTATACCATCCATACACTATAACCAAGTCTTGAATAACCACATAAACGTTGTCGTATCCTCACTAGATATCAATCCTACTCCCAAAAGAATTGACTGGCCGTGGTGGTTTACACCAACAAATGGTGCACATGACATCCCATATTTATTCGTCAGATATGTGGTGTCGAATGTAACCACATTACTGAAACCTTTATAGGCTACCCTACTACGAGGGTCTGCTCAGAAGAAATTCTTTAACTTTCTGTTTTCATCTAAATCCCTCAATGCAAAGAACCGAGGATTCTTGTATTGCATCCGTAAAAAATATTCTCGAAGCGCTCCAGCACCACCAGCGCCAAGTCGTAGATGTCTTGCCTTATCGATGTAATTCTGACAATCATTTTAAAAAAATGGGAGGTTTTCGAAACCTCCCACGCCAAAGACAAGAGATCTAAAGCTCTAATTCATTCGGATACCGACCAAATCATTTGTATCTTGGACTCTTTTTACTGAGTCACTAACTTGTCTATTACATCGAAAGAAGCGGGATTTTTTTGGACTGAGACCGTAGTTATGAATGTTATGAACTGTTCTCAACTGAAACTTTCCGTCAAATTTTAAGACATTAATCTTCGCCTTACACTCTGTCTTTCCTGTCGAACATGGTTTGGCAACATTCAACGTCCTATTACGGGCCATCCCACCATGGGCACAACCGAGGGTGGCATATCTGACAGTCCCATCATCTCCCTTCTCAGTCCTTCTTGTCATCACTCCAAACTCAATATTCTTAGCATAATGCTTATAATAAGTCATTACTTCTTCAAAAGAATTAAACTCCATCTTCGGCTTGAGCTCCTCAATCATATCACTACCAACTTCATCCTCTAACTGAGTTGAGTCGGCAATTCCATCCTCGGTTTCTACTGAATCTGGTCTATCTTTGTTGCTTTCTTCAACTCTAGCGGAGGTACATGGGATATCAGTTTCCCTACAGGTGTTTCTTCTATATCACCTCTTTCACTTGCGACAGATCTAGTAGTCATAACAGGAGTTGGGTAACCAACATTGTGCTAAAAGAAGAAGAAGAAAAAAAAAACCTATGACATTAATCTTAAAAAGAACCAACTTATAAAAAAAATTCAAGAACACAATTGTATCACCTCTTGAATATTGCATGGATATTGGTAGCCACCTGGTTGTTCCATAAGAGCTGGTGACCACGAAAGAAGTTCTCTATAGTAACCGTGCATGTGCATGTAATTTCTGAAGCTTAGAGAAGTTGATAGTATGCCCTAACATGTTATTACACAAGTTATTCATGTACAAAATCCATAGATATCAACCCAACGTAGTCCTACAAATTTTTAAAAAATATAACACACCGTGGTTGAGAGATTTGAGCTAGCTGGTGTTAGCAGAGATGAGTGTTCTTTCCCTTTTTCCATGATGAGAAGAGATAAATTGTATAATTCCACAAACGTAATTAAATTGGCCTTACAAGTAGTACATCTTGAATGAAAAACTCTAAAATAAACAAAACTGAACTATAGAAGGGCAATTTAGTCATACTTAATTGAAATTGTAATAATACCAATTAATTAATCTAATTCCATAAGAATTAATTAAATTTTGCATCAGTACCTATCAGCATAGAGTTGGTATTTTAGCATCATGTTTAGAAGTGAGACCAGAATTAGGGGCACAAGGTGTAGTGGACAAAAAGTGGTTTAAATAGTTAATAATTATATATCATAAGTTGTCCAAATTAATACCAAATTAAATGTTTGATTTCAATTAACAATATCTAGTGTTGTAGCCATAATTAAATGGTCATCAAGTTTGTTGCCCAAATGACTAATACAAGAGGGGGGCAAATTGAGTTACATTTAAAAAGTTAATAATTATAAATCAAATACATAATATAAAATATAAATAAAATATGAAGCAGCAATAAATATAAAGAGTAAGCGTAAGAGAGAAGCAAACTCAGTATGTTAATGAGGTTCGACCCCACTACCTACATCTTCACCTCAAGCTACTCCTTGAGAATCTCCAAATTCACTATTCAACCTCCTTCAGGTGGAGATAAAAACCTATTACACATTTGAACAACACCGCTATAAAGGATCTGTGTAAAACACCCTCTACACTTGCAATCACCTTACACGTGGTGATTCCACTATTCCCTGTGTAGAACACTTTCTACACGCATAAGAGTTATACACACAATTTTACTGATACAAAAGCTGATAGTGGGTAAGTTATCAGAAAATACTCCTCAATTAGTGAAATAAAAACAATACAATGCAAATTATATCTCTTCAAAAATTAACAAGGTTTAAGGCTCAATGTTTAGATAAGAGAGAATGAAATCTTTGAATGAATGTTGTATACTCTTGGTGTTGTAAAATTGAAGCTCTCAAATGATCTATTTATAGGCATATGAGACTTCATATTCAAATTTAAAAAGATTCACATGTAAAAAACAACATCATTCACTTTTAAAAAAATTCAAATAAAAGTTTCTTCATTTTCATTTGTCAAAGACAACATTATTCAGTTTTCAAAAATTTCAAACCTAATCATTTTACTTTTCGCATATGACAAAAGGAATACACTTTACTTTTTAAAATTTTTAAACAAAATTATCTACCTTTTGCATAAGTCAAAAAGAGCAACAATTACTTTTGAAAATATTCAAATAAAGCATACACATTTGAAAAATGACAATCAATCATCTTTAATATTTTCAAAATTTTCAAACAAAATCATCTACTTTTTGCATAAATCAAAAAGAGAATCAATCACTTTTGAAAATATTCAAATAAAGCATACAAATGTGAAAGATGACAATCAATCATCTTTAATATTTTCAAAATTCAAACCTTTAATTAAGTCATGCACATGTGAAAGATGACAATCAATTATATTTCAAATTTTCAAATTCAATTTTCAAAATATTTATGTACATGTAGAAAATGTATTTTAATGCTTTATGATAAAATATTAATTTTGATCCTTAATCCTAATTTTAAATTTTTAGAAATTTATAACATTAATCTATGCGTTTTAATGTGAATTTGTTCCCTTCTTACTCATGCTTGATTTCTTGATGTGCTTGACTCCAATGTGTAGACAACTTGAGCTTGAGACTTATTTATTATTTGTTATCATCAAAATCCATGTGTAGATATATAATTACATGAAATTCGAAACCTTAGGTTCAACAATCTCCCCCTTTTTTATGATAACAAATACTTAATAGAACCTGAAACCTGTATTAATACTTAAGCTCCCACTGATAATATGCGTTAGTTTTTCTAGCAAAAGAATAAATATAATTCCAAGTATATATAACAAGTTTAAGTTTAGCAATTCAAACAATGTTAATGTTCTAGCCTAAAACTTCTCCCCCTTTTGGCATCATTAAAAAGGATCCACAGCAAGTAAATGGACTAAAGAAAATTGTGTGTTAGTAGAAATTGTAAATAGTTGAAAATTTTGAACTGCCCATGACCCGACAAGTGTGGCTGGAGATTTGAATAATCGACTGATGTTGTTGACAAATAAGATTGAGGGTTCCGAGTTTCTATAAAAAAAATGATCATTTTCACCCATCTGATAACCTATAAAATCAGTCTTAAAGTTCATCCAATTCGTATCAAATTTTATTCTCATCTCTATAACTCATCTGTATTTCTTCAACATTATCGTTTTAAGCTTTCAATTCTTTTCTCAATAACTCATTGTTCTAACATTTTTCTAGATCCATCCATGAGGTATCTACACTTTAACCTCCTGTCCTTTCTGTAGCTGTCATTGGTGCCATGTTACAGCAAGAAAATAATAATTTGGCTAATAAGTCAGACTTTGATACTATCTACGACTTTGTGAGTCTTGGAATTCGCTACTTATCCTCTATTGTTGCTTTTTTCTAGCGGCTACAAGTAAAAAACCATGATGTTGAAAAGTTTAAAGAACAAATTATTGTACTTCAGCAAATTGTTCAAGAGTCTCATACAAGGGAACGAATCATTCGGCAGAAGAATAAACAGTTGAAGTCCTTATTAGATTCTTCATTCCGCTTACCAGTTCCCATGAATAAGGATGACATGATATTGTATGAAGAGAATGAGCATCTCAAACATGAAGTTAAAAACCTCAAGTTTATGTAAAAGTATTTATAAGCATTATTTATATTTTTATTGACTTTGGTCTATCTTTTAAGAGATATTCATAGCATACATCATACCTATTTCTCTTCTAATCATACATAATCTATATTCTGGTAAAGGTTTTGTGAAAATATCTGCTAATTGATCATGTGTATTTGTGAACTTTAGTACTATATCTCATTTTTGCACATGATCTCGAAGAAAATAATATCATATTTCAATATGCTTAGTTCTAAAATGTGTATTAGGTTCTTTGAAAAATTTATAACACTTGTATTATCACATTTGATTGGAATGTGATTATGCATGAGTTTAAAATCTTCAAGTTGTTACTTTATGTAAAGAACTTGAGCACAACAACTACCCGCAACAATATATTTTGGCTCAGCAGTGGATAATGCAACCGAATTTTACTTTTTACTAAACCAATAAACTAGTACATGACCTAAGAAATTACATGCTCTACTAGTGTTATTTCGATCAATTTTGCAACCAGCATAATCTGCATCAGTGTAGTTGATTAGATCGAAAGATGTGTGCTTAAGGAACCATAACCCTAGGTCAATTATACCACTAAGATATTTAAGAATGCGCTTAACTCCTATTAAATGATATCCTTTTGGAGATGATTGAAAGCATGCACATAAGCACATACTAAACATAATATCTGGTCTACTAGCTGTCAAATATAATAAGCTACCAATCATACCTCGATATACTTTCGAATCAACTGGCTTACCGATTTCATCTTTATCAAGTTTAGTAGATGGGCTAATCGGTGTTCCAATGTCCTTAGCACTTTTCATCCCAAACTTTTTGAGTAATTCCTTAATATATTTTAATTGATTGATGAATGCTTCACTTTTTGCTTGCTTAATTTGCAATTCGACAAAGAATATAAGTTCTCCCATCATGTTTGTTTCATATTCTTCCTGCTTAGTTTTAGTAAAAACTTGGCACATATTTTCATTAGTAGCACCAAATATTATATCATTAACATAAATTTGAATCAAAAGAATATCATCATTTTGGTGTTTAATGAAAAGAGTTGTGTCGATTTTTCCTCTTAAAAAACCGTTTTCAATTAAGAAACCACTGAGTCTCTCATACCAAGTTTTAGGAGCTTGTTTGAGTCCATAAAGTACTTTTGTGAGCTTGAAAACATGATATGGAGAAATATGATTTTCAAAACCTGGAAGTTGCTCAACATATACCTCTTCATTTATAAAACCATTTAAGAAAGAACTTTTAACATCAATTTGAAAAATTTTGAAATCTTAATAACAAACAAATGCAATTAGCATTCGAATAGTTTCTAATCTTGCGACTGGTGCATATGTCTCATAATAATCGATTTATTCTTCTTGATTGAAACCTTGGACTACAAGTCAAGCTTTATTTCTAGTAATGACTCCAGACTCATCTTTCTTGTTTCTAAAAACCTATTTTATTCTAATAATAGTATGATTTTTAGGTCTAAAAAAAGGTATCCAAACATCATATCTTTCAAATTGATTCAATTCTTATTGCATAGCTAGAATCCAAAATTCATAAAGAAGTGTTTTATCAATATTTTTGGATTCAATCTGAGATAGAAAAGCAGTATGATTACAAATATTTCTAAGAGATGATCGAGTATTTACACCTCATGAAGATTCTCACAGAATTTGTTCCACTGGATGATCTTTCACAAATTTTCACTGTTTGGTTGCATCTTGTATTAAATTTTGATGATGTCTCCATGTTGGACTTCTTTTATTGTGTTCTCTTTGAGATTGAGATTTTCTGTATTATTTATACCTCCTGTTTCTTCATCAACGGATTACTTGGAGAATAGAAAATTAGATTCATCAAATATTACATGCATAGATTCTTGTACAATCAAAATCTTTTTATTGAATACTCTATAAGTTTTATTATTAGTAGAATACCCAAAAAAGATACCTTCATTAGATTTTACATCAAATTTGCCTAAATTATCGCTGTCATTCAAAATAAAATATTTGCATCCAAATACATTAAAATAACCAATATTGGGTTTTTTCTCATTCCAAAGCTCATAAGAGGTTTTATCTAGTTTAGACATTAGCATAACTCTATTTATAATATAACATGCAGTACTTACTGCTTCGGCCCAAAAGTAATTAGGCAAGTTGTTCTCATTGAGTATTGTTCTTGTCATTTCTTGAAGAGATCTATTTTTCCTCTCTACTACCCCATTTTGTTGAGGAGTTTGAGGAGCAGAAAAATTATGCACAAAATCATTTTCATCACAAAAAGTTTCAATATTTTTATTAACAAACTTTTTTCCCCTATCACTTCAAATACTTGAAATAGTATAACCCTTTTCATTTTGAATTCTTTTGCATAACTTGGTAAAGACATTATGTGTCTCATCTTTATGAGTAAGAAAGATGATCCAAATATATCTAGAGAAATCATCAACAATAACAAATGCATAATATTTTCCTCCTAGACTTGCAACTCTATTTGGTTCAAAAAGATCCATGTGTATCAGTTGCAGTAGTCTAGTAGTATAAATATGTTTCTTGGTTTTAAAAAAAGTTTTTGTTTATTTACCAAATTGATATAAATCACAAATTTTGTCTTTGAGAAAATTTGCCTTTGGTAAACCTCTCACAAGATCATTTTTTGAAAGTTTGGAAATAAGTTTTATGTTGGCATGATCTAGTCTTTTATGCCATAGCCAACTAGTTTCATTTTAAGCTAAAAAAACATAGCATTTTGTGAGATAATTTCTTNAGAGAAGGAGAGGCCGGTTTAGTACACCACCGGCGTGGTTGTGCTCGCCGGAGGGAGGGGATGAGGCCGGTGAGGGAGGTGAGGTCCGGCGGCCGGAGGTGGCGCCGGCTGGAGCTTCAAAACGAACGGCCATGGTGGAGCTTCAAGCAACCCGTCGCCAAGAGAGAGAGGGAGAGAAAAAAGAAAGAAAAAAAAAAGAAAAAGAGAAAAAGTGAAGAGAAAAAGGTAGGGCCTGAGTATATCGCTTCAATTCTACATTTCGGGATCCTCAAATAAACCAACGGTGAGTTAAAACACTGATTAAAAACGCTTAAATGTTTTATTTTAAATAAAACACTTTAAATAAAACACTACGATGAATTAAGGTAGAATATTATTTTATAAACTAAAATTTATAAAATAATATTTCCTCATCATTATATTAAAATGATAAAGTACCGTTAATTAATCGAAGATGATAAAATCATTTAAATTAATAAAACACTTAATTACTACACTGAGAAGAATTAAGATAGAATATTATTTTATAAACTAAGGTTTATAAAATAATATTTTCTTCATCATTATATAAAATGATAAAGTATCATTAATTAATCAAAGTGCATAAAACACTTAAATAAACACTAAGAGGAATTAAGATAGATTATTATTTTATAAACTAAGTTTATAAAATAATATTTCTTCATCATTATATAAAATGATAAAGTATCTTTAATCACTCAAAGAGGATAAAACCATTTAATTTAAATAAGAATTTTCAACGTAAAATTAAACCTCTTAATATCTTAAAACAATTAAAATATTTAATCTAAATAATTATCCACAATTATAATATTTTCAGAGCTCATTAAATTATTATAATTGTGCTACTTTAAAAACAAGCTTATCTAATACTTTGAAATTCGGTGGATAAGATCCGGAATACGCCATCGAGGTACAACGCTTAGGATAAATCTGTTCATGATTTTACAGTTGTCGGTGAAGAACAAAGTAACGTGATTTACGGAAAAAGATAATTATGCATGTGATTTCGGGTGAGGGTAGAGACGGGTAGTGACTGCTGTCGGGAAAGAATCCAAAACTGATTGCCGTGCTGTCTAATATGTGCGAAAAAGAAAGAGAAGGGTGAGGAGATAAGACTAAATTTTAGCGGGCTGTTACAGCATATATGAAAAACTTGAGTGTTTATAATAGTATCTTTCTTTGACAAAATTACTTTTACGAAAAAAATTTTGAATACTGGACTTTGATGTAGAAGGATTATCAAAGAAGTTTTTATAATATTTGTATTTTTGTTTTGGCATATATCCCAAGTCTGCCTTATCAAAAACACATATATGACTATCAAGAAATTTTTCAAAATTTCTTTTT
Source organism: Carya cathayensis (assembly GCA_011037825.1). Classification (NCBI taxonomy): domain Eukaryota; kingdom Viridiplantae; phylum Streptophyta; class Magnoliopsida; order Fagales; family Juglandaceae; genus Carya; species Carya cathayensis. The sequence goes on along the minus strand of QGSO01000245.1, from coordinate 1,200,289 downwards.
CCATTCGAAAAATTTTCAACAATATTTTCTAAATCAGTTTTCTTCTTTTTCAATTCAATATTTTCATCTTTCAAAACGATGCTTTTTATTCTTAAAACATCAATTTCGTTTGTTAAAAAAGAATTTTTCTTTTTCAAAGCAGTATACTTAATATCCAATTTTCAAGTTCCTCATATACATTTTTTAAAATATTTTGTAATTCTTCATATGAAAGATCTTCAATATTATCAAGATTTGTTACTTCAATATTATCTTTAACCACAAGACAAAGATTTGCTGATTTTTTATTGCTTGCTTAACTATCTAAACTACTTGAATCATTATCCCATGTAACTTTCATTACTTTCTTTCCCTTGTTTCGATCTTTCTTTAACAGATAACAATCTGGGTTGATATGACCAGGTTTATTACATTTATACCAACTTAAAGTGTCATTTTTTATTGAATCTTTATTGTAAAACTTTTTGAAAGATTTTCTCGAAAAAGCTTTATTTTTCTTTAAGAACCTCTTAATTCTTTTTGTTATCATCGCTACTTTTTCATCTTTGTTGTTATTTTCCTCATCTTCATTACTTTCACTTTCATGAGGAACAGTTTTAAGTGCCAAGCTTTTTTTCGGCTTTCCTTCTTCTTCTCATCTTTTCAATGTGTACTCATTCATGGGTGGTAAGTGACCTCGATGAGTTCATTTACTTCGAGTTTCTTGAGGTCTCTAGTTTCAAGAATCGCTGTCACTTTTGATTCTTAGCGTTTTGGTAGAGAGTTAAGAATTTTTCTTACTATCTCTACCTTGGAATAAATTTTGCCAAGAGCTGTCAAACTATTTATGATGTTAGTAAAACAAGTGTACATATTAGAAATAGATTCATCATCATACATCTTAAGCATTTCATATTCATGAGTAACAAAATAAATTTTTGATTCCTTGACTTGCAAAGTTCCTTCATAAATAACTTCCAAGTTATCTTAAATTTCCTTTGCCGTAGCACAAGTCATTATTCTATTAAAATCATTTCCATTGAGAGCATTATATAATAAATTCAAAGCAGTTAAATTCAATATATAAAGTCTATCGTCTTCACGATCAAACTCTTTTTCTTCCTTTTTGACCTTTACTCTATTAACCACTTTTGTTGGAATATAAGGTCCATTTAACATCTCCAAATTTCTCGACCTTGAGCTTGAATGAAAATTCTTATTCTAACTTTTCAGAATGAGTAATTGTCTCCACAAAAGAGTGGAGGTCGACTGCTAGATTGACTTTCACCAAATGAAGCTAAAATATTAGTCAGAAGATCTTAACTCAAAAGATATTTAATCTTATAACAGAGCACTTGCTTTAATACCAATTGTTGCCCAGATGACTAACACAAGAGGGGGTGAATTAGTTATATTAAAAAAATAACAATTATAAATCAAATATAAATATAAAATATAAAAAAATAGAAACAGTAATAAATATAAAGAGTAAGGGTAAGAGAGAAGCAAACTCAGTATGTTAACGAGGTTCGGCCCCACTGCCTACGTCCTCGCCTCAAGCTACCCCTTGAGATCCCCAAATTCACTATTCAACCTCCTTCAGGTGGAGATAGAAACCTATTACACTTTAAACAACACCGCTACAAAGGATCCGTGTAAAACACTCTACACTTGCATCACCTTACACGTGGTGATTCAACTATTCCTTGGTAAAACACTTTCTACACGCACAAGAGTTATACACACCATTTTACTGATATAAAAGTTGATAGTGGGTAGGTCATCAGAAAACACTCCTCAATGAGTGAAATAAGAACAATACAACGCAAACTATATCTCTCTCAAAATAAACAAGGTTTAAGGCTCAATGCTTAGAGAAGAGAGAATGAAAGCTTTGAATGAATGTTGTATGCTCTTGGTGTTGTAAATTTGAAACTCTCAAATGATCTATTTATAGACATATGAGACTTCATATTCAAATTTAAAAAGATTCACATCTCAAAGACAATATTATTCACTTTTCAAAAAATTCAAATAAAAGTCTTTTTTTTTTCATTTGTTAAAAACAACATCATTCACTTTTCAAAAATTTCAAATCTAATCTTTTTACTTTTTGCATATGACAGAAAGAGTACATTTTACTTTTCAAAATTTTCAAACAAAATCATCTACCTTTTACATAAGTCAAAAAGAGTATCAATCACTTTTGAAAATATTTAAATAAAGTATGCACATGTGAAAGATGACAATCAATCATCTTTAATATATTCAAAATTTTCAAACAAAATCATCTATTTTTTGCATAAGTCAAAAAGAGTATCAATCACTTTTGAAAATATTCAAATAAAGTATTCACATGTGAAAGATGGCAATTAATGATCTTTAATATTTTTAAAATTTAAACATTTAAGCATGTAATGCACATGTGAAAGATGACAATCAATCATTTTTCAAATTTTCAAATTCAATTTTCAAAATATTCATGTACATGTAGAAAATGTATTTTAATGCTTTATGATAAAATATTAATTTTGAGCCTTAATTCTAATTTCGAATTTTTAAAAGATTTACAACATTACTAAATGAGTTTTAATGTGAACTTGTTCCCTTCTTGCTCATGCTTGATTCCTTGATGTGCTTAACTCCAATGTGTATATAACTTGAACTTGAGACTAATTTATTCTTTGTTATCATCAAAATCCATGTGTAGATATATAATTACATGAAACTTGAAATCTTGAGTTCAATAAAGTTTTTGTCAAGATTTCTATCTTTATCTTCTTGATTGGACCAAATTTGTTTCTAACATAATAGTAGCAATGCAAACACTTAAAATACAAGTCAATGCCATGTATATCATTCAATTAAGTCGTTTTAGAAATGCCCATGTTTTTTCTAAGTTAATACTTCTTAAAAATTTTACATAATGAAAAGTTCATCTACTTAGATTCATCATACAAAACTTTAAGAAACATTAAGGACAATTATAATAGTAAGAAATTTATAATTGCTATCTGAAAAAATCGATAAAACTAGAAATTTCATAATAGGGCCAGTACCCTTAGATTGTTTTCCCTTTCTCCCTTTTCTGTGCCTTCATAATTGCAAAATCCAACAAATTTATACCAGTATTCATACTAACAAAATCCAACGAATAAAGTTGTGAGATTGCCGTCTTAACACACATTTGGTTGGACAAACCAAAACCCTGATATCTTTATTTCATTTCCCACATTTGGTTGAAAAATAAAAAATTTACCAATTTAGGGATAAATATGTGTAAACTGTTAAGGGGTTTGGAGTTATATCTTGCTTAAAACAACAACAAGAACTGTCCAAGGAAACACAACTACACCAAAATCAAATGAAGGATACAATAATCCCACTTTTGCATGAACAAAAGAAACTGGAACCACCCAAGGGTATACACTTCTCCAACTTCTGCAGAAACTATCAAACTATAAGACCTAATCCATCAAAACCAACCCACTCGCGCGGTCTATTTCACACAATTCCAATTAATTAATTCTAACACAAATCTCCATGAAGCAGTGTCAACCTCTTCTTTTTCTATATACTGAGTTTGTACAAAGACCCATTCTACCGTTAACTTCGAACTAGAGATTATTAACAATGTGCAAACAAAGTTTTATAAATAGGAAGATAAAAATATTGCAGTAAACAAATGAAAGAGTCCCAAACTCACCATTTCAATACTAGATCGAGCATAGAGGAAAGGGCATTGAACGGCACTGGGTACCCAAGCAGAAGACTTGTAGTTTTAAGCCAACGACGTGTGCAAAAAATCTACTGGGATTGGAAGAAATGCAAAAGAAGAGGAAGAATGTGGTTGGTAGTTGAACAATTTACTGGGTTTCAAACTTTACGGCGAGGTTTGTGTGGTAGCTGAACTTCGGGAGTGGTTTTGGCGCTCACGGATTTTTTCTGCATGTTTCTGGGTTTGAAATCATTAAATCGATTTCATTTTTTTTTATTTATAAATTAATATATCGGCTGGCGTGGTCAGCTATTTCGCAATCGGTACCTAGCGGCGGGTACCTATAGCAGTATTGTATGTTCAAATCAAAGAAGTTGAAGAAGTTATATTTATTGAAAAATGATATAAATATTGAGTAAATATGAAATTTATATAGAAAAAAATTAATTTTTTTATAATAAAATTTATTCTTTTTAAGAAGAGTCTACGGTACCGTATAAGTCAAGACTAATATTACTCATATTTATTATATGGGATTTGCTGTGTAGTTATTACTTGAGTTTTTTTAACAAAAATTATTAAGTGATGTTAGAGTATAAATAATATTATCCTTTTATCTTATGAAAATATATCTGATAATTAAAATTATTTGCATATATATTCTATAAATAAGACAAAAGTATTATATTATTTATATTCTTGAATAATTTTCTTCTTTTTATCCTTATTTTCAAATTCAATAAAAAATATTTAGTTAAGTCAAACTTGTTCCAGTTCTGATTTTTCTTTTTCTAGAACCGTACTGGACTGGACCGGACCGGGCCGGTTCATATTTATATATTTTAATTTTTTATATTGTATATAATTTTTTATATATAATGTATAATATATATAAAATAGTTTTGTATTATATGATAATTTACTAATTAATATAATTTTAAATTTTAAAATCTTATATCATTATAGTTTATAGTATTAATAATTATACTAATATTAGATAGTGCATATTAATAGTTATACTAATATTATATCACTATATATTATAATATATTACTATATTATATATTATAACTGGAAAACCATACCTAAAACTGGTAAAACTGAAGTACTTATTTAGGAGGGTAACCGGTACGTAATCGGTTTAAGAAAATGTAAAATCAGTACATACCAGTTCGGTCTTAAATTTTGTCCTAAACCAGACCGGACGGGATGGGTTACACCCTTAGATGTGTTCAATGGAAGGAGGACTTGGTGAATGTAGTATTTTGCAAAGAAAATGCTACTTTGGTTAAAAGAATCTCACTAAGTAGTTTGAATGCAGATGACGTTAATTTGGGGACTAACAAACACAGGACTTTTTACAGTTAAAAGTGCTTATCATTTTCAGCATTCATGAATGAGATCAAAGAAGGAAGAATCTTCTGACTCATCAGAAAAAGAAAGTGAATGGGAGTCGATCTGGAGGCTAATAGTGCAGAATACAGTGAAGCAATTTTTATGGAAGGGCAGTACATGATATACTTCTAACCAGAGAAAATCTATTTAAGAAAAAGATAATGGGAACATATATGTGCCTAGTTTGCGAGAAGAAAACAAAATCTATAATTCATGCATTATGGAGTTGCCCTGCATCAAATGATGTTTGGACTGAAACAAATAGTTCATTTAAAAAATGGTCCACTATAGAGGTACATTTCTTGGAGATATGGAAGAGATTAAATGATAGATTACATAGAAAATATATTGAATTGGTGGCTCATACAATGAGGAGGATTTGATTTTAAAATTCCATTTTGTTTGAAAACAAGTTTGAACACCCAAGGCAACTGTTCCAGTCAGCAAAACAAAGTTTGGAAGATTTTGTTCTAACACAAAGAAACAATAAGGAAGGAAACCACTCAGGAGGATCAAGGAGGCAACATACCACTTGGAAGAAACCAACCGAGATAATGTACAAGGAAAATTGGGATGCTATAGTGAACAACAGAAATAACAAAGGGGGAATTGGTGTCGTCATAAAAAATAATGAAGGTAAGCTTATAGGCTCTCTTTGTCAAAATAATAGTCACTCAATGAAACCTATGATAGTTGAAGCATGTGCACTTAGAAAGGCAATAACTCTGTGTCAAGAACTGGGATTGTCTAATGTTGTTTTAGAAAATGACTCAAAGGTGGTGGTAACAGCTACAAATAGCCTAGAGGAAATCAATGCAGATTATGGTATTGTGATGGAGGATGCACGGAGTATACTTGCACAAAGACACAACTAGAGCATTTGTTTTACTTTTAGAGAGTCAAACAATGCTTTTCATATGCTAGCAAGCCTTGCTATTTCCATTTCGGGTGGAATGGCGTGGGTTGAGGATGGACCTATGCAAATTATTCCTTTAGTTTTGAAGGAAAAGTATTCTAATGATTGATTATTTCATTCAATAAAGCACTTGCTTTTGAGATTAAAAAAAAAATACAGATATGGATTAATTATAAATTAAAACGATCTTAGAGCACCACCAGGCCAATACCTATAACTAATTATTAGCCAAATTTTAGGAAAAATACTTGAAAAGTTGAAAAATGTGAGCTACATCCCATTCCCTAAAATAAGATAGTGAGAGAAAAAATAATAGGGAAATATTATTTTAATAGAATAGATAAAGAACAAATAATGAGATGTATGAGATTTTAGAAAAATGAGTAAAATTTAAGAAAAAATTTAGAGAAATATGATTTTTAGCTAAAATTTAGGGATAAGTTTGCTCATTCGGATGTGGATGTTCTTTTTTTAAAAAAAAAAAGGAAAATGTTATCATTTATTCATTTATCAAGAGAAACTTACATCCATGACCGAATACATACGAGGATATCCTCATATCAACTATTTGGAGCTCCACTAGTACACTACTGGACTACTCTGGATTTCACTTCTGCTAATATTCTCTACATACAAACGTCCAAGAGACAACACTTAACCTCACCCTTCATAAAAATGGAGAACTCAACCTCTATGAATAAACCTCTCAAGAGATGAACTTCTTATTTGTATTTACTATACAATAAGGGAAAAAAAAAACAAAAAATGATAGATTACAGTTTAGACCAACTCTAATAGAATTTTCCGGTTAGTGAAGGAAACAAACTTGTCTCTTTTCAGTCACAAAATTCAGATCTGAAAAGATCTGGTAGTGGTGATTTCAGTGATTCTCCTCATGTAGCGAGAAGAGCTGCCAGAAGGGGTGGCAAGTAAGGACCATGCGTAATTGTGAGCGGCGCATGGGACAACGCACGGTGATTTATGCAAAATTGCCACTATCCTCCGAACGATTTGCAGCTTGAGAATCTTCTTGTGTTGCATGTGTTTCGCGAAAGTTGTCGTAAATTGTAGATCTGACTTTTTCAACTTTGAAGGAAGAAAAATAAACTGGATGTGGATGCTCTCGTGCCATAATCCAAACGAGCAATTTTAAATAGTAACCACATTTTAAGAAAATTGACAAACTACATCGTAGATTCCTTGTTGATGAAATTATATTGACCAAGAAAACAAAATTATATTGGTGTAACATAGCAGCAATATCCGCTGCTACAGCCAACCTGTGTATGTGGCGATGGTCCTGACACTCACACCAAACCCACCTCCTCCCATTCCATCTGCGTCCACAACCAACAACAACAACAAAAATGGCTACTCAGCTAACCATCAAAGTCACAGCCGTCTTCTCAAGCTGTTGAATGAATGTACGGGCCTGTCTCGGCTCAAACAAATCCACGCTCACACGCTCCGTACCACCTCGACCCACAATCGACGCTTTGTCTTTCTCTGTAGCCGAATCCTACACTTCTCGTCTCTAGTTGACATCGACTACTCTTTCCGGGTTTTCGAGCAAATCGAAAACCCCAATTCGTTCATGTGGAATGCTCTCATAAGGGCATGTTCTCGAAGCTTTGAGCGCAAAGAGGAGGCCATGCTGCTGTATTGTAGAATGTTAGAAGAAGGCATTGTCATGCCCGATAAACATACGTTTCCGTTTGTTTTAAAAGCTTGCGCGTACTTGTTTGCGCTGCTGGAAGGGAAGCAGCTGCATGCCCAGGCCTTGAAACTTGGGTATAATTCGGATGTGTACATTAGTAACAGTTTGATCCATTTCTACGGTACTTGTGGGTGCCTGGATTTAGCACATAAAGTGTTTAAAATTATGCCCGAAAAGAGTTTGGTTTCGTGGAATGTTATAATCGATGCCTGTGTTAGTCTAGGTGAGTTTCATACATCATTGACACTATTTGGTGAGATGCAGGAAATGTTTGAGCCTGATGCTTACACGATGCAGAGTGTTATCAGTGCTTGTGCTGGTTTGCGTGCTCTGTCTTTGGGGATGTGGGCCCATGCTTGTGTGTTGAGAAAGTGTGGTGATGACATTGTTGGTGATGTTTTGGTCAACAATTGCTTGGTGGATATGTACTGCAAATGTGGGTCATGGGAAATTGCTCAGCAAATCTTTGAGAGGATGGATAAACGGGATATAAATTCATGGAATTCAATGATTTTAGGGTTAGCCATGCATGGAAAGGCTGAGGCAGCATTGGATTATTTTGTCCGTATGGTTAGGACAGAGAGGGTTGTGCCTAATTCTATCACATTTGTTGGTGTGTTGAGCGCATGCAACCATAGAGGTCTTGTAAATGAGGGCCGTTGCTATTTTGAAGCGATGGTTACTGAGTATAAGATTGAACCCCAATTAGAGCACTATGGATGCCTTGTAGATCTCCTTGCCCGTGCTGGGCTCATTGATGAAGCTTTGAACTTGGTGTCCAATATGCCCATTAAACCTGATGCAGTAATTTGGAGGAGCCTTCTTGATGCTTGTTGCAAGAAGAATGCTGGAGTAGAGCTTAGTGAAGAATTGGCCTCACAAATCCTCGAGTCAGATGGAGGTGATTGCAGTGGTGTCTATGTGCTTTTGTCCAGAGTATATGCATCTGCCAGCCAGTGGGATGACGTTGGATTGGTCAGAAAACTGATGACTGATAAGGGTGTAACAAAAGAGCCTGGTTGTAGTTCAATAGAGATAGACGGTACTTCTCACGAATTTTTAGCTGGGGACACATCTCATCCTCAAACCAAAGAAATTTACCAGGTTTTGGATGTGATTCAAGAAAGACTAGAATCAGTGGGGCATGTAACTGACTTTTCACAAGCACCGATGGTTGATGAGTACAATGATGAAAAACAACAAGCTCTTAGGCTTCACAGTGAGAGACTTGCCATTGCTTATGGGCTCTTAAGCTTGAAACCAGGTACCCCGATTCGTATATTTAAGAATCTTCGGGTATGCGATGATTGCCACAAGGTTACGAAATTAATATCTAGAATCTATAATGTGGAGATTATTGTGAGAGATCGTGCTCGGTTCCATAATTTTAAAGATGGCACCTGTTCTTGCATGGACTATTGGTGATGATTTTCAATTGTTTGAAGAGTTATGTAACTCATACATTCAGATGTATAAAGGTTAAAAGAATTTGGAGATCTGGGTCTATAATGAGAATTAGAGTTCCTTAGATACAAATTTCCTGCTACATATGAATGTACTGACACCTGGAAAAGAATATACATAATTCAAAAAGACTGCTCCATTAGCCTCCATATATCCTATTCATTACCAACCTTAGCAATTACTGATACTGGAAAAATAATGCATTCAGCTTGCAAGCTCAGCTGTCGTAATAAACAAATGATCAGAGGATCATACATGCACTGGAACTGAGGGCTTCTGTCTCGGAACTAACTCAGAAGACAGCAGCATTTGTTATATATATATATTTTTTCTTTTACATGTACATATACCATGCTCCGTTTAATTTGAGTGTACCGTACTATTGAATGCAATGAGAGTCCCATTCGTGTCCATGGCAACACGGATGGTGGGCTCATTTAAGCCAAGATGTTTGTTGAGATACACGTATCCTTTCATTTCATTTGAAATAGATAATTTTTTCATTTCGAAGTATTTCAGTTATTTAACTTGTCACTCTAATTCTTTTTTACTACATAACAATTGAAATACGTCATGTTTCATACTATATGAATATTGTATATTTCAAGAGAAATGAAGAGGATTATATTCCATCTTGCTGTCAAGGCCTTGTCTTTGTAATGGGCCTAAATACATCAATTTAGTTACCTTGTCATTGTCTTTGTAAGAAGATTAGATAATTTTCATTCGGAAGTATTTAAGTTATTTAACTTGTCACTCTAATTCTTTTTTACTACACAATAATAAAAATGCATCATGTTTTATACTGTATGAATATTGTATTATATTTCAAAAGAACTGAAGAGGATTATATTCCATCTTGTTGTCAAGTCCTTGTCTTTGTAATGGGCATAAATACATCAATTGGCAGTGTTTTGCTCGACCTTTTGGCATTAGTCAATATTAGTATGATTTTGTGATAAACCAACCTCACTGGCCGTCACCAACGTGATCCGGCCATCGGAGTCCAAAACCGGAGGAGAATCGATTGGCCAATAACAGAAAAAATAAGAAAACCGACGTCAGCCAGTTTGGTCTCGGTTTGAACTGGTTCAAACTGCCGAACCAGTTGATTATATTATTATTATTATTATTATTATTATTATTATTATTATACGTATAGAAAACAACGCTGTTTCACTTAAATAAGTGAAAAAATGTCATTTTAGTTGGCTTAATAACCCTGCCCCCCTCCCCTCCTTTTTCTTTTCTCTTTTTATTTTTTTTTTCAAAATCTCTCTCCTCTCTCACCCGCAGCCCTGCAGCACTATAGCCCCCGCTCTCTTCCTCCTACACAACGCCACTGATGGGAAATCGAAGAACTGAATGGAATCACACCAACAACAAGGCTAACGGTTTGCTCTCCCTTAATCGGCCGGTTCAACTGGTTCTGAACATTTGAAAAATATGTCGGTGCAGCGTCGGTTTTGGACTGAAATTGCACTAACGACATCGATTTTCAACCCTAGTTAGAATATAATTTGTTAATAATTTATTTACTTTTATTTGAAAAAGTTGAATTGTTTACTTTATTTTGTTTGTAAGTTTGGGAAAGTTGTAATGATTAGATAAGATGAAATGAAATGGTTTATAAAAACCTAGGTTTTTTCCAACTTAGTTACACAAGTTTTTTTTTTCTTTTTTTCTTTTTTAACAATGCCAGTTTTTTTTTCACAGCATGGTCCAGAAACCAGCTAATTGGGTTCTCGATGCGGTTTTATCTCGGCCAAAAACAGGATCACCTAATTTGTCCCTACCCAGACCAAGTACGAGTATGGGAACTATGTACTGAAAATTCGATGCCCGCAACCTAATTTCTTTTTAAAGAAAAAATTAATTTTTGGACCAGAATGACATCATTTTAGACTTCCATGACACACACACACACACACACACACTCACACACTCTCTCTCTCTCTCTCTCTCTCTCTCTCTCTCTCTCTCTCTCTCTCTCTCTGAAACCTTAGCCACTCTTCTTCTATCAATTGAAACTTTGTCACCTCGTGGCTCTCGTCTTCACCACTGCCAATTGTACGGACAACCTCTCCATCGCCAATGTATAGAACTCAAAGTTAGTTTCTCTCCATTTATCCAAGCCTTCTCACCTCCCCCGTTCTCTTTTTCTTCTCTTCTTTTTTCTTTTCCAAACTTTGTGGTTTTGTTCATGAAAGTTGAATTTTATCTCCTGATTTTGGCCTTGTTGAGTACAAGTGTTTATGGAGTTTTGATATTAAATAAAAGCTTTTTTTTAGTAATTTCTTTTTTATTTGGTTGTCATGGGTTTGTGATAATATTTTAAAAAGTAGGGCTTTTTGTTTTGTCGAATTAGTTTTGTTTTTGGAGTTTTGGGTTTTCCAGGGTATATGAAGAACAAGTTGTTAGTGTGATTTCTTGCTTATTTTTGGTGTTGATCATCTTATGCTTTTGCTCGTGAAAGTTAAGGACTATCTTAGAGTGGTTAATTTAGTTTGTTGATGTGGCTTTATTTCATTGGTTGTATTGAGTTGTAATAAGTTTTCTTCTTATAAGTACATTGATGTAAATCAAAATCAAGTAAGTTCATTCAATACAGAAAATTCAAGATTTTCTTTATTTTGTTTTCTCTGTTTCTATTGCTTCCATCTCTCTCTACCATTAAGAATCCATGGAAGGATTTCGAATTTGTAATGGTATAAGAGAAATCTGATTCTATATTTCTAATTTCTGAGAATCAGATTTCTGATTTTCCATGGTTACGTCAATTTCAGTTGCAAATCTGAATTCAACTTTCTCACATGATGTCTTCTCAAAGTTTTCAAAGCTCGACGATTGATGATTCTCTGAGTCCTTTTTACTAACATCATGGAGAAAACCCTAGTTTGATGTTGGTATCACAACAGTTGAACAAAGATAACTATCATACATGGGTGAGATCTATGTCCAAAGCCACTCACTACAAAGAACAAAATGGGTTTTGTTAATGGAACCCTAAAGAAACCAACAAATGAGTTTGATTCTATATTTTCTACATGGGAAAGGTGCAACAATATGGTATTATCTTGGATCCTCAATCCAGTTGGCAAGAACATAGCATCAAGTATCCTATACATAGATGTAATAGTAGAAGTATGGAAAGATTTGCAAGAATGTTTCTCACAAGGAAATCGACCAAGAATATTCTAGTTAAAGAAAGTCATTAGTTCTTTGACTCAAGAACAACAATTGATTAGTGATTACTTTACACAATTGAAAGCTTATTGGAATGAGTTAGCCAATTATCGTTAATTGCCGTAGTGTTCTTGTGGAACTTTGAAATTTTTTTTGGAATTTCAGCAAGAAGAGTATATTTTACAATTTTTTATGGGGGTTAAATGATTCATTCGCTAGTATAAGAGGACAAATTTTGTTTTTAAATCCTTTGCCATCTATGAATCGAATTTTCTATCTTGTTTTATAAGAAGAGAAACAACGAGAAATCAAAATTAATCCTGCTTCAAATTTTGATTCTATTGCTGCTGTGATGACTAAGACTACCAAGAATAGGAATAATTTCTATAAATAACCTAGATTTCGAAAAGATAGACCTGTATACAATCATTGTGGATATACGGGTCATACATAAGATAAGTGTTACCGAATACATGGCTTTCCACTAGGATTTAAATCCAAGAAAGCAACTACTCACTCAGCAAATCAAGTCTCTTCTTTTACAATTGAAGTAAGTAATGATGTTCCACAATTATCATTTACACAAGAGTAATGTCAACAGATTCTTGCCTTGATCAATCCTCCTCCAAAATCCATGCACTCCGTTACCAAGTTTCTACCTTGCCTACTGATGCACCAAGCTCATCATTTGGAATTCTTCCAACACCAAATATCAAATACTTAGAAAATCTTTCAGGTAATAATTCTTCAGTTTTTTCACTTTTTGAAAAAGTTGCTCTAGTTTCTGTTAATCTTTCATGCAGACCTTGGATTATTAACACTAGGGCTACAGATCATATGGTTTGTTCCACTAGTTTCTTTTCTGCCATTACTTCTACAGTTTGTTCATCTGTTAAACTACCAAATAATATTCTTGTTTCGGTTACTCATATAGGAACAATAACCTTATCTAACTCATTGGTATTACACAACGTTCTTTGTGTTCCTTCCTTTTCTTTTAATCTTCTTTTAGCGAGCAAATTAACAAAAGAGACTTACTGTTTTCTTATTTTCATTTCTAGATTTTGCTTTGTATAGGACCTATTTACATGGAAAACGATTGGAGTGGGTGAAGAAAATGTTGGTTTATATCATCTCTTGCAAAAACCTTTGGTTGGTTCATTGTCTATTGCTCTTTTAGATACTCAAGAATTTGATCTTTGGCATTACAGATTAAGACATCTTTCTCTTTCAAGACTAAAAGTTCTTAATAAATCTGTACCAGATATTCAAGTTTTAGATTCTTTTCCATGTAATGTTTGTTCATTGGCAAAACAGAAATGCCTACCTTTTGAACTCCAATAATAATACTTCTACAGCTCCATTTTATCTTGTTCATTGTGATATTGGGGTCCATTCTCAGTTGCTTCCTTAGATGGTTCTAAATTCTTTCTTACTATTGTAGATAATTTTTCTAAATGCACTTAGGTTTACCTTATACAACAAAATTCTCAAACTAGACAATACTTACAGTCCTTTTTTAGCCTTGTTGAAAATCAGTTTAATCTCAATATCAAACATATTTGAATAGATAATGGAGTTGAATTTCTAGCTAAAGGTGTAATTCATCAAATGAGCTGTGTTGAAAAGTTACAACAAAATGGTGTAGTTGAAAGGAAACATCAGCGTTTGCTGAATGTTGCTAGATCTTTGAGATTTCAAGCCTCATTACCTTTATAGTTTTGGGGTGATTGTATTTTGATAGCAACTCATTTAATAAACTTAACTCCAACACCTTTGCTACTCAATAAATCACCATATAAAGTTCTTCAATCATCTCCTCCATCTTACACTCATTTAAAGGTCTTCGGCTGTAATACCCGAGTCTTACTACGTAAGTCCTTACATCATTTCATGTTAATTATTCTTTAAATTAAATATTTTAAAAGAAAGAGTTTTATTATTTTATTATGTTATTATTTTATTTTAAGATGGGTGTGTTTTTATTTTTATGTAGGTTATTAAAATAAATTAAGTACATGATTTTTAAGGCTTTATAGTATTTTCTCTTAAAGCTCTCAAATTTTATTATTTATGAAAGAGCCCAAATGATTCCTGGATTGGTTGTTGGAATAATTATCTTCCTAAATCTAATCCTAGCCATCCATTTCCTTAAACTTTTAATGCAAGGTTTGACCAAAAAATTTAACTAAGCCTCATTCTCTTATGAACCATCGGACATCAATCTTAAAAACTTCCAAGGGAAGCTTTGACCAAGTGATTTAAACCTTTAGTCCATGTTGAATCCGTAGGTCCCTTTTACTAAAAGTGGTTGGTGCCTTTAATCCATCTTAAAACCATTGGCCATCCTTACAAACTTGTGAGACAAGCTTTGACCAAGACTAGCTTTCTTTCTTAAACTTGATTGGCTCATCTTTAAGCTTATGAGATAATGATGGGAACCAAGGTGGAGCTATCCTTAAAGATCCTTTGCAAGTTCCAGATGGGCCAATTACAAGATCAAGAGCCAAGAAGATCAAGGAAGCAATGCAAGGATTGGTGCAATCCACTTGGGAAGAAGCTAGGAAGGGCCCAATACTCAAAATGGGTTTGAAGGAAGAAGAACCGATTTTGATCCATTTGATACAAGATATGGAAGACATGACTTAGAGATAGGGCCTATTGTTGTTAAGACTCTCAATTTGTTTAAAGGCTTTTATTAATAGTTTAGAAGAAATGGGCTTGAGGATGCTTGGCCCACATATGTCTTATTTCTAATGGATTAGGGTTTTCTTTGGGAAGGCCTTGTATTTTGGCCAAGGGTTTATTTGGAAACTTATTATTTTACTAGGGTTTAGAAGTTACTGTAGCGCGGCGTACGACACTGTTCACGCTACAGTACCCGAGCGCTTTCATTAGGGTTTTTGGGAGTTGTCTATTTAAACAACTTATAGCCTCACTTGAGAGGCAGAATAGATGGAATTTATTTGAGAGTTTGAGTTATCTCCTCTTGTTCTTCTTTTGAACTTATCAAAGGTAAATCAAAACCTTTGTGGCGTTCCTCATTTGTAATTTGGGTTCTTGAGACGGATTCTTCAATGGGTCTAGATTTTAATATAATCTAGGTTCTTGGAACGGGTTCTCATCGGGTCTAAATTCTCCATTCATAGATCTGAGTTTGGCTTTTTTGGGGTTGTTTTTCCAGTATTGTTGTTGGGTCTCAAAGCAAATCGATTGGGATTCACATCAGATAAGCTTTGAATAGTCTAAAGAAACCTCCTTTCCATCGGCTACTTGAAGACTTACGGGATAAGTTCAATTAAATCAATTTTAAGTCTCCTTTTCCCCTTCAAACCGTCGGTCTACACCCAAGAAATGAAGAACAAGTTTCTTCACCTCCCTTTCCATGCTAGCCAACGCCACTTCCCTCTTTTCTTTTCCTCTTCAAGAAATCAAACTCCTCTCATTTTCTTCAAGTTTTGGACCTCCACCTTATCTTTTGAAAGAAACTAAGAGCTTAAGGTAAATATCCTAATTTAACTCCTTTGATTTTAATGTCATTTTGGAAGTTAACTAAATTGTTTAGCTTATGGTTTGATATTGTGGTTCCGTATATACATGTATATGCCCTGTTTTGAGTGACCGAATATGTATGGGCTGTTTATTGTGGTGACTTTCGTGTATATATATATATATATATATATATATATAGACTATTTTGAGTAACCAAAATAAAAAATATAAGGAGATTGTGCTAGTGTTGTGCTTTTATGTATATTTGAAATAAAAGAGGGTTTCTAACCAATGAACTTATTTAAAGTCTTAAATGATTCTTGGAATAAATTTAGTATGAGTATTTGTGTAGAGAGTTTATTTTGAAAGTGAGATTATGTTTTCTTTCTTAGGAGGCTAGAAGTGTTAAATTATTTTGGCTATATGTAATCTTATAAACTAGTTTTAAAAGGGGTGTTAAATGATTTAATTATAAACTTTGATGTTAAGGATTTGAAATTACTTAATGGGCTATTCTAGTTATTTTCTATGTTATGCTTAACTAAATAATATGTGTTAACTAGGTTAATTATTTTCTTATGTTATTATTGCAAAGGTTAGAAGAGAGGTTGGTTAATTAAACTAACTCTACGGGTAGAAAAGACGTTATATTTTAATATTGTGGCTTTCTCTTTTAAAGGGAGGGCTAAAGGAATATTGTATAAGTATTAACACGCTTATGTTATTTATTGAAAAATGACTTATATAGACGATTGGAAGTATCGAGGAGTATCGAGGTAAGTAGCTATGACCATGCTTCTTACACACAAAGTTCTCTTATAAAAGAACGTCTCTCTTTCTTCAAATGTTCTTGTAAAGAAATTGTAAATGTATATACCATGTACAAGCCTTTCTTGATAGCCCCTGTTAAGTACCCTATCGATTATAATTGTTTGTATGTGTATAAGGTAATGCACGCAAGTAGATGCTAAGTCATGAGATTTCCACACATGCTCTCTCAAAGTATTAATGCCCTATTTATATGTAAGCATGACATGAAATGTTCTTTTTCCAAATTAAATGCATATGCATCGAACTAAGAAAAGATAATGAAAATGTTTAGATGCAAAGAAAGAAAAGAAACGAAAAGAATGTTAAGGCATGAAAATACGTAACTGCATGAAAAATGATGTTTAAGCTTATTCTTTTAATTGACGTTTTTCCATGAATGAACTGTTAAATGAAAAGAACTGAAAAGTAAAGGACTGAATGGAAGAAAGAAAGGACTGAAAGGAAATGAATGTTTTAATGTATGAAACTACGTAATGGCCATGACTGATAAATGAATGATGGTACCAAAGAAATTGGTAGATTGCAATGCCGGGTAAGTAGTACTGGTAGTGCACCCAGTGCTGCACCCTGACAGAAAGGGATTCTTAACCCACGGGCACGGGCGGAATCAGGTTCAAAAGACCGCTAACTCTAACACACGGGGCGTAACAGTATGTACCGGCCAAATGAAAGTGAAAGATGAACGTAAAAGTACGCATGAAAGTATGATGTATATGTATGCAAGAAAGTATGATTTAAACGTACGCATGAAAGTATGAAGTAAGTGTGTGCATGAACGCATGACTAAACTTTTAAATATTTATGCATGAAAGTACTGCTTAAATGTTATGCATGAAGGTACTGTTTAAATGTTTATGTATGCATATTTTCAAAAGAAAAGAATAGATGATTAGCACGTTAACGGCATGGTGTAATGATTACTGAGTATTAGACTCACTTTGTGTTTATGTTTTAAATGTCCAGGTAATAAGGAAAAGGCTGGGGAGCAGGGCATTACTGCAAAGGGAGAGGCAAACGTTCAGTGTCTTCCCTGTTAGTTTGAATTTACATGAATGATGGGTTATGTTTATGGATGTTATGTTTTTTTATGTTGGGATGAGTCCCTTGCGGGACGTTTTGTCGAGTTTGACTTTAAACCATGTATCTTTTGGTATGGTATAAATGTTATGGTGGGGTGATGGTAACCCTTATATATTGACTTAGTGCATTCTTGTACGTATGATAGAGATGGAGTCCCTTCTTAACTAGAACAATTATGTTTTATGAACGTATGATAGACTCTGGGAGTCTGTTTATGGGGGAATGTTAAATAGAATGTCTATCAGGTGTTTCCTTTATTAAATTAGAAATTTAGAGTACTCGTGTGTCATGTTCATGCTGACCGCATATAAATAAAAAATAAAAAAAATGAGAAGACAGACAAAAGAAAATAAAGAAAGAAGGACAGATATGTACGTAGCGATTTCACCCTTCCAGGGCAAGGTTGTTACATCGGCTGTCTATGTTTTTTGCATCTACTCTTACTCGAAATAGATCCAAATTTAATCCCCGAGCTAGAAAGTGTCTTTCTTAGTTATCTTTTTGCTGTCAAATGATATAAATTGTATGATCTTGAATCTCATACAACATTTCTTTCTCGTGATGTAGTGTTTCATGAATTTGTCTTTCCTTTTTCATCTATAAATTATAATTCTTCTTCTTATGCTGAGCATTTCTTAGTCTTACCTAATATTGTACGTACCTAAAACTTCAGATTCTTATGTACCTATTCCTTCATCCACAAATAATTCAAATTCTAATACTTCATCTACAGATTCTTCACTTCTTGATTCCAATACTTTTTGACTTCGATAACTCCAATTATTCTTCATCTTCCCTTCCTATTCTTTTTCGACAATCTAAGATCTAGAAAACAACCAAGTTATTTGCAAGATTATCACTATTAACTAGCTCTTATCAATCTCCTCAATTGGGTTTCATGGCAGAAAGTTCTCTGGGTACATCTTATCCTCTTTCTCATTTTCTTTCCTATCATAAACTTTCCCTTTCTCACTTATATTTTGCTCTATCCATCTCTTCTCACACAGAACCCAAGTCATTAATTCAAGCCATGAAAATACATGAATGGCAAGAAGCTATGCATGCTGAAATTAAAGCTCTTGAAGACAATGAAACATGGTCTCTTACTTCCTTACATGTAGGAAAGAAACCTATAGGCTATAAGTGCATTTATCGTATCAAATATAAGGCTAATGGTAGTATTGACAGGTACAAAGCCAGATTGGTGGCAAAAAGTTACACACAAGTAGAAGGTTTAGATTTTTAGGAAACATTTTCTCTTGTTGTCAAGTTAACCATAATTCGATGTTTACTAGATTTGGTTGCTACTAAAAGCTGGCATTTACATCAATTAGATGTTAACAATACCTTCTTGCATGGTGAACTCAATGAGAAATTTTATATGGACATACCACCAGGTTTTGTAGAAAAGGGTGATCCTCATGTATGAAAACTTTCCGAATCACTTTATGGGCTAAGGCAAGCTTCACGCCAATGGTTTTCCAAACTTTTTGTACCATTCTTGATTATGGATTTACTCAGTCATCTTCTGATCATTCACTCTTCACTAAGTCTACTGCTTTTTCATTAATTGCTTTGTTAGTTTATGTTGATGACATAATACTATAAAGCAATGACCTTGATTCCATTATTGCTTTGAAGTCTTTCCTAGACAATAGATTTAAAATCAAGGATTTGGGTGTTTTGAAATATTTTCTGGGTCTAGAAATTGTTAGATCTTTCAAAATCATTAGTTTATGCCAAATAAAATATGTCTTGGACATTCTCCAAAACTCAGGTTTCTTAGCAGCAAAACCAGTTCAGTTCCCTATGGAGCAAAATGTTAAGCTTTCTTAATCTGATGGTGATCTGATTGATGATGCTTCAATCTATCGTAGATTAATTGGTAGGTTAATATACCATACTATTTCTCGCCCAAATCTCACCTATCCAATACAAGTTCTAAGCCAATATATGGATAAACAATGGCAACCTTATCTAGATGCAACTCACATTGTCTTGAGGTATTTGAAGGGTACACCTAGACAAGGCATTTTCTTTTCTACACAGTCAGTTTTTCATCTTTGTGACTCGGATTGGGCAAGCTATGTTGACACTCGAAAGTCAGTCACTGACTTTTGTGTGTTTCTTGGTGATTCTTTAATATCTCAGAAGTCTAAAAGGCAACAAATTGTATCAAGATCTTTAGCTGAAGTTGAATATAGAGCTATGGCATCTACAACTTGTGAGTTATCATGGCTGCTTGCTTTGTTGAAAGATTTTCAGATTACTCATTCTCAACCTACACTTTTATTTTGTGATAACAAAGCTGCTCTTCACATAGCAACAAACTCAGTTTTTCCTAAAAGGACAAAACACATCGAAATAAACTGCCATATTGTAAGAGAGAAACTATTGGCCAATATTATCAAACAACTTCACATTACTTCTGCTCATCAACTCAGTGATATCTTTACAAAAAGATTCTTCACTAAGTTTTGTAAAGGTAAAAAGGTTGACAACTTTGGCTGCACTCAATTTCACCCAACCAAACCAGTTGACATCTAGAAGTTGGAAGAATACGTACAATCGATTAACCTTGAAGATAAGTTTATGTATAAGTTATTTTAAACTTGAAATCTTGTTTGTACTAGTTTATTTTCTATTTAACTCAGCCTTTTCATATTTTGTTTAGATGATCATCTAGCTTCATTTTTAAATTAAGCCAAAAGTTTGTTGTTAATAAGGACCAAGCATCAACGTAAGCATCGACTATAGTTTTTTCATATAGTATTAAATTTGTAATAAACGTTTACAAGGATTAGTTTTATTTAAATTGTTTTATGGTCATCTGTAGCTCTGTAGACGTAAGCACATTGTAAAACCATGTAAACTTGTGTTGTGCATGTGTGATTGATTTTACCTTTTCTTCTACATTTTCTCTTATCGTCATCATTCATTGGGACAACATACGAATGAGTGATCTATGTCCAAGATTTACCATAATTGTCAATTAACACATCTAAACCTAAAATGTGCATGGGGAAAAGGAAAGAGTTGAAAGGCCCAAACTTATATATTTTCCGATCATAATTATAAAAGAGAAATTATATTTATAGTCATGAAATGCACAAGCACCACGCAATTTTCTTTTAAAAAAATGAGTAAATACATGATCCACATGATAAAAAAATTAATATTTTAATAATAGAGCCCACTCTTTTACAAAAGGATTGCACGGCGCTTGATTACATGAGTGTATCTGGCTAGCATTACTCACTTGAGCAAGTCATAATTCTTAAACTCGAATTAGTCATATTACCCTTAAACAGTGGTCACGGTGGAGATAAATTTTCTACAAGCACGAGATTTTAGAACGGTATTACAATGAAAAAATAAGGGAAAAGATATGAAAATAAAAGAAACTCAAACTATCATGAAGTGTGATTCAACAGAGTTATATAATTCACGGAGACAAACAAATATAAATCTACAATGAAAGTGTGTACAAATTACAATCTCTCATCCTCCATTTCTGCTCTTCAGTAGGGGGAGAGGAGGAGAAGAAGAAGATACCAAAAGAAGCCAGTTTGCCCAAAAATGATGTATGTTATCTCCTCCTGTGTGTTTCCCCTCTTGGTGGCCTTTATTGCTCCACTTTATTGAACTGCATGCATGTCTTTTTTATATATATATATATATATATAAGACATGCATAGACGTTTCATAATCCCGTACGAATAGATCAAATAATGTAATTAGGACCTAAACATATATAAAAAGGAATAAGACGAAATATGAAAAGCAAAAGCATATAATAAAGTGTAAGAAATTCTATAACCTAATACCCCTTAAAAAAGTTAATGGGCATAGACGTTCACATCATGAGTAACTAGCGAGACTATATGGATATATATTTAACAAAATCTACCCAGCGTTTATGACCAAAGATCTTCCATAAAAGAATGAAATGGAAGTAGTCCAGAATATTTCTTTTGCAATCGTTGTCGAACAAAGACATAGTTTACCACCTCGTAATGGAAGGCTGGCTGTACTAGTTCTACGTGCTACCTTCATGAGTTGTCACAACGCCAACAGATCAAAGGCTGTCTCCAGTTTCATCTTTATTAATGGAGGAGTTTGCAGCCATAAAGAAGAAATTGTGGAAAGGGCTGCAACTAAAGAGAGTTGCTGTGTGAAGAGAAAATACCAAAGGACTGAAGAGGGACAACTGAAGCTGGTAGTAAACCAAACATGCCAAAAAATTCACGTGCAAGCTGCAAATCTATAATGCAACATTTATACGATCGACTCAACTCAATCCTGCCCTCCCTCTTCAATGTCTTTCGTCGATCGGGGAATCATAATATGTGAGAGAACTGAGACTGAAATAAAAGTAGCACAAGACAAGAATCACTACAAAAATAAAGATTCATTAACTGAATAAGCATAAGGTATTAAGCATTGATTTTACAACGAAATCAGCATACGGCAAGGAATTAGAAATGTTCATTAATGCAGCTGCAATTCTGAGGAACCTTCCAGGACAAATTTGACGATCTCTTCAAACTTGGTGGCAAAGATATAAATTGCTTCCAATCCTGGAGCATAATCCTTAGATCATGGAGCTTGCTGTCTAGGCCAAAGCAACAATTTGCGTGCATTGTACAAACTTTGTTCAAATCTTTGCTAGGTTCACAAAGCCCACCAAAATACGCAGTGTCCAAGAATTTCATCTTTAGTCCAATATCTAGGATGAAGGGATGAGACTTGATGATATTGAGGACATCCTGATCATGGTATCTAGGAAAAGTTTCATGCGAAGAGTACCAGAATTTGTAGAATTCTACCGACCGATTATTTGATTTTACATAGTTAAAGCCTCCGTTGGGTCTGTTATGTACATCATCAGGGCTCCCCAAGAAAAAATCACAGGCTATTTGAAAATCCGCATCCAGGTAAAATTGAGGAAATGGGTCTCTGAACCACATGACATCAGCATCCTGGAGGAAAAACAACCAAAAAGCCATTGAATATCAAGGAAAGGGTATTCGTACTTCAAGGTTTCTAACTATGTAGGTAGTTAGGGTAGGAGATGAACATAGGTTGTCATGCCCATGTGTATTGTTTGAGGACCTACCATGTGGAGATTAGGATTTGGACATCAAGTTTGGGATTTAGACTGAAAAAGGGTCCCAACAGGAGATTAGGCCAAAGTCCACAAGCCCATTAGGCACATGCCCACTAGGCCCAAGCCCAAGTAGGACCCTTGGGTAGACTCATTGCCTTCAGTTTGCCTTCAAGTGAATTACTTACAAGCCAGGAAAGCTAGTTTCATCAGAGAAAAACAATTTATAAAAGTCGAATAAAAGGTAAAGACACAATGAAGTGTGACAAATTCAGGAAATAACTACTATTACCCCATTTTCTCTCCGGGAAAAAATTCCCACCATCATTTCAGTATAACATCATCTCCTCTGGCTAGAGGCGGCTCTACCCCCCCCCCCCCCCCCCCCTCTCGCGGATTTGGCCCTCGTCGGACCTGTCCATAGTTTTTTTTTTCTCTTCTCTAGTTTTCCTCCCATAGCACCAAAAAGCCTTGATTGGCTACCTACCGGCCACCAAAGACCGCCACGCGTCTCATCGTCATATTCACCAATCATCAATCTGTTAGACGGTAGAAGAAAACTGACCAAAAGAACTGCGCATGTGGCTCACGCACAGCTCGTACCACGGGTGGGATTCACGGGCCGCCGTGCTAGGGGAGGCCTATTGCCGCCATGTGCGGCTCCATCGGGTTCAGTGGCCTCGAATCTATTAGATTTGACCTTCACTTTATAGCCAATGGTGGCACGTGAGCTACACGCACCTCCATAGCCACTAGAGGGTTTTAGCTGGCAATTCGACTCATTTTCCAGTTGTTATGTTTCTATGTTCTTGCTTTTCCTAACCAATGATCAAGATAAAGTGGTCGTGGTTTACTTCAGCCAATCCAGCCAAGCAAAATATAGCAAATGGCTTCTAGCCGTAATCTTATAGTCAGTTTATTAGACTATGTTAAAACTGCTTGAAGCGGCTTCCCTTTATGGGAATTGGGTGTGAGCCAACTTTTAGCTCTGGAACTCTCTTTTTTATTGGTCTTGTGTTGTATTTGCTGGTTTTGGAATGATTATTGGAGACTCCCACCCCATTGAATCTTGTATCTTGTAACTCCATAGTTTATCTATGATATGATTGCTTAGAGCAAAGGAAGAGGAAGATCAGGAGATTACCGTGAAAACAAAATTGTAGCCCATCTCAAGTACAGAGCGCAGGAAATCAATCCTTTTCCACATCATCTTCAAGTAATCAGGGGTCATAAAGTAAGCCTCATGACCAAAATCGACTCCATCACTGACAAGAGAAAAGCAGTGTGTATGTATCACGAGACAACGCGCAAATGCCTTTTGATCCAAGGCAATAATCACCAAATGGTTCAAAAGTGTACGGGTCTGATCTCCAATTTTAAAGCTCTCCAGAAAGAGATCGATCACCGAATTTGGAGCAGCCCACGCTTCATTTATAGCTGTTATAATAACAGTCCTGTCTTCCATGGCAGCATCCTTCAAAACCTTTTCAAGCCTATATCCTTCACCAACCTGTCTTAGTTGCAAAATAAAGGTGAAAACTACTCAATTAACGTGTGAGAAGCTGCTTATCAATTAATTACTTACGGTAAACTGCTTATCTAACAATGCATCAATTAACTGCTTAATTGAAGATAACAGGAAACTAAACTTACCAGAGGTGAATCGTCGAAGGCAGAAGCTCGGAAGAGAATCACGCAGGAGAGAGAGACGGCGACCAAGATAAGGAAGTTGCGGAGGATTAGGGTGGCCGGCTGTTCGGGCAGCATTTTAAGAGCGGGCGGGGAAGAGTCACCGGAGGGATACAATTTAGATCGGCAAACAGTATGAAATTTGTAAAACCCGTATTGATAATTTTAGAGAAGAGATCATAGAGATTGACTAGAAGAATATCATAGTAGACATGAAAAAGATAAGCATAGCAGTAAAGGTAAATGTAAACATCTTAACAACTACTGACTCAAACACAGGCTTTTATATCTCATCCGTATTCTTCTGTAACTGATCCAGAGGTGATGAGGAATAATCGGAATTAGCATTGCCTGTTGTGATGTCATATCCTTGACACCATGTAACAAACACTAGCGAAAAAACTGCATTTTCTCATCTCTATCCTCTGTTAGTTCTAATTTCACACTAACACTTATTGTGCTATTCTCTCCGTCTAATGAGAAATGATATTTGTAGTCGTGTTTGTGCAAGCGACGTGCAGTTGTTTTGAAAAAAGTGAATTAATATGAGACTCACATGAAAAAAACTATTTTTATAACTTTTTTTTATTTATCTCATACAATCGTTTACATCCTGCTTACATATGCCGACTGCATCTAGCAGTTCTGCTGTTTAATTTACAGGAAGTAGAATGCATATTTTCACCTCCGCGTCTCTACACCACCGCCAATGATCCCCACATGGACAGTATCTTTGAGTAACCAAAATCCAAAACTTTGGATTCTTTGTCTTTCCTGAGCCATCTCAGTGACCAAACCACGTACTCATTGTCCAAAGTATGGTATCACTAAAGCCCGATTTTGAGATGAGATAATTTGTGAATAATAATAAGATATTTGAGTTAAGATAAAATGAATTAGAAATGGTTTTAGTTTAAATATTTATAATGTTTTGAGAATGTAAATAGAAAAAATAGAATAAAAATATTATAAAATTAAAATATTGTTAGAATATAAATTTTTAATATTATTTTGTTTTGAGATTTGAAAAAGTTTTTTTTTTTAGAAGTTTGAAAAATTTATAATAATTAGGTAATGATTAGATGAAAAAGTTGAATATTTAAAATTAAAAAGTTTCGTTTTTTGTACTATTTAGATATTGAAATAAAATGAGATAAGATAAAATTGAAGTATCTCTCAATCCAAACTAGGCCTAATACATTGAAAAACTTTTTTTTTTTTAACAATTATGTATCGTAATTGATGAAAGATATTTGCAACAGTGAGTTGAGCAAATACCACGTATTTGCTTTAAAAAAGAGTGAATAAAATATGAGACCCATATGAAAAAAAAAATTAATTTTTTACTAATAGATCACACTATTTTTCAAAATAATTATGCGATATTTATGCACTTTATAGTTATACATAAGATTATTCATCGTAATTAAGACCTTATTAGAGGTTAATGTCAATAATTGCTAACACGTTGCCTTTGGGTTGTGATATAATTTCAATAATTAACTTATTTCTTCCTATCCTGTCGTGATTTAACACTTGGAAGTGAGGCAGTTAGCAATATGAATGCAACACACATTGGGATTTAAGTAACTCTGCCAAAGCCTCCATATGATCAATCTTTCAGATCAGTTCTGTAGATGGACGCGTTTTCACTTTTCGTGAAATACTTCCATCATATCACATAATTTAAGATTCTAATCGGGAGAGTAGAACAGCCATGAATAAAGTTAAAAAAATCAAACATCTTTATGCTAGTTTATTTGACAACTTCCACTCAAATGTGAGAGAGAATAGATAATATTATAATCAATATAAAAAATTAAACAATTAATTTCATTCTGATGACTCATTGACCAATCAATAGCAGTGTATTAAAAAATGTATAAATAAATTTTGTACTACTGTTGTCCAAGTAGTAGAGTCACTACATCTTAGTGGTACCACAAAGCAGGATAAGGTAATAATTTAGTTTCTCTTTTATGTTCTTTTAGTGTTGCAATTTCTTTTTTTCTAATATAATTACTTGGCTCATTTAAGATTGAGAAGACGAAAATATTGTATAAAGAAAATGAGAATGTGCAGTACATCATGGAACATTGTTTTTGTCTATTAAGACACAAACCAAAATAGCAGCAACATATGTCGATGATGAACACGAAGAGGAAACCACATGGGAGACGTCCAACAAGTAATAACTCAACTGTGCTAGCAAATGACACTCCCCGATGATAATGTTGAGATCATTGATGAGATACCGCTAGGCAAGAAGAGTAATAAAGAGAGGGGGAGAAAGAGGAAGTTCAAATAAGGTTAAGATGTTGAGTTTAATAAAGCTTTAAGTTGCATAACTGATGATAGAACTATTTGCATGGTGGAGAGGAGAGAAGCGGTCATGAAGGCCGAGAGTGCTCGGATGTCCTTAATTGCACTTAAGAAAAAAAAAAGTATTGATATAAAGATAATAGAATTAGATCTTTTGAAATGCAGCAAGACTATTTTCGAACTCTTTGGAATGAAGTTTACAGGGAAATGAATAATAGATCTACATCCACATCTACATCTCCATCCACACTTTTTGGACCAAAGTAACTCATGTTGTTTCACATTACTCTTTCTATTTTGTTGTAAATGCACATTAATATAGTAGACTCTTTTGTGCTAATTTTAGTGGCTGCCTAGTCACATATGCTAGAAATACATGTGACTAGGCAACCACTATATAATTGGACAACAGTTATATAGTAGATTCTTTTGTGCTATTTTGTGGAAATGCAAAGTTCTTTAGTGTATTTTGTGGATGTAAGATGTGGATATATTTTTTGAAAATACAGCGATGTATTTTTGTGGAAATCCAAAATTTTTTAGTGTATTTTATGGATGTAAGATGTGAATATATTTTGTGGAAATACAATGATGTATTTTGTGGATGTTGTTGTGGAAACATATTGTGAATGAAGCTGTCCGTTATTATGTCTAATTTCTTGTGGATGATTTGTTCATTGCCCATCTGATTTAAAACGATAAAGCTGTCCATTGGCTGGGTTAATGTAGGATATATTTAATAATTAAGTAGATTTTTTTTTTTTGGAAGAAAGAGGGGGGGGGGGGGGGGGGGGGGGGGGGAGGTCAAACTAAGTATTCTAATTAAGTTATTTAATAAAAGATAATAAAGAAACATCCCCCCCCCCCCACCCCCCCAATAGCTTTTTAAGTTTTACAAATAATCCAAAATAACTACAAAGCATATGAGCTTAGAAAAAAGTTTTAAAGCAGCTGAACTCGAGGTAGAGCTTTTAGTTTTGGTCATGTGGGCTCTACATATGCTCAATGAGATCATTTAGAGCTAAGAATGAGTTTGTCTATCTCTAAGATAATGATGTTGCTGAAAGAACTCTGTAGTTGAATGGGAAATATATAAATTTGATTTATAATTAAGGCATTTATATAGAATTTTAGATAGGTATTCGAGATATATTAGTGGAGTCTAATTCTAAAGTTATTGTGAGATGAATTGAGGCTAGTAATTGCAATTTATGATATTTGTAGTACTTTTGGGATGATATCAAAAGATTGTTCTCTAAATTACATTGTTCCATTCGACATATTTTTAGAGAAGAAACATGGCTGCAGAATATCTTACTAAAGAGGGAGCTTCTAATCGTTGTAAGTATTTTACAGGGCTTGACCTTGATAGGAAAATCCTTCGTGGGCTACTACGTACGGATTTTTGAGAACTTTCTTATATTCAGTTGTAATTTTCTGCTCTCCATTTATCCGTTGTTAGTTCCTTGTTTCTTTAGGTTGGGAATTTTTTTGATTGCCTGGTTTTTGGTATTGTTTTATATTTTTTGTAAACCCTCATGTGAATGCTTTGTAACTACGATATTCGTTTGCTATATGGAACTCTTTAATAAACTTGAAATGGGACTGCTATGTGGGTAGCTACCGGCTCTTCTTATAAAAATAAATAAATTAGACATTTGTGGTTAATTAGCATTAAATGACAATTGAAAATATATAATTTTTTAACCCATAATTTAATTAGAATATGATTACTAATTAATATATAATATGTAAAATAGTAAAACATGATAAAATAAAATAAATTAATAATTAAAGAAAGTAAATATTTTTAATTATTAATTACTTTTTAATAGATTGATTATTTCCATTACTTTTTTTTTATCTTATTTACTTTTTTAATTATTAATTACTCATTACTCATTACTATATAATGAATAAATAAATAATCCAATGTAAAAATTTGATGTGAATAATCAAAATTAGATTCATCTTATATTATTTTATTATTATATAATAAGAAAAAAAACTATTCTAATGTGAAAATTTATGTGAATAGAATAGCCAAAAATTAAATTTATCTTACATTCATCAAAAATATCCTTTAACTTCAACTAATCCATTGAGACTGCTCTATTGCAACACACATTGGGATCCAAGTAACTTTGCCTAAGCCTCCATATGATCAAATCTTTCAGAGTTCACTGTAGATGGACTCGTTTTCACTTTTGGTGAAAAACTTTCATGATATCACATAATTTAAGATCCTTATCGTGAGAGTAGAACAGCCATGAATAAAATTAAAAATATAAAAAGATTTTTAAGCTAGTTTATTTGACAGACTTCCACAATCAGTGGTTGCCACTAATACATTACTGAAATGTTTAGTGAATCGATAATCAAAGCGCAGCTTGCAAATAGAATTTTTCAATAATTTTACAGAAAAAATAATTGCAAAAGCCTCATAGAGCAACTGGGCACACCAGGAGATACAACACCATCAAAGCATGCAGTAGTTTTTACAACATAATCTCGCTAACCCTATAGAAAGTATCTTTTGAATTGTTTCCACGACTCTCCATTAAAATTTTTGAAAAAAAAAATATGCACATGTGCTCTTAATTCTCTGCATTTGATTGATACATTCAGTACAAACATAGCAGTAAGATGGGCAACCTGTTACGATTGGTTCCAGGATGCTTTAAGGTGGCATACGAACAGCAACAGGCCTGACTCAGAATGTACAGAACATTTGTTCGTGGATATTTTGAACAAAATTATGATGTCCGCATGGTCTTCCTCATAATAAACCTTGTTTTGCAAAGTCCTTTGCCACTGATGCACCAAAAATAAAAATAAAAAATAAAATAAGGTAAAAGCCAAGGCAAAGGAAGGAATATGCTATAGCCAAGCTTAAAATTACCAAAAGCGTAGCACTTTAGCCATTAGCCATTGCCTAGAGGGCAGGGCTAACCTCAATCTTAAATAAATTTTGAGAACCCATCCGACCATTTGGTGATGGAAGGATAAGAAACTGAGGTAAATTTTTACATCTAAATCGTTAATATTTTTATACAAGCCAACCCCTCACTTTCTTTTGCCAGCTTCCATTGTATGTTAAACAGGTTACCCTTTTAACATACGACGAATCTCCCAATGTAAAACGTTAATTATGGTACCTATCACAGGATTCCCAAAACACATGCTTTACTTTTCCGAATGTTTAATCTACAGACATGACCTTGAGCATGGTTACTGCACTCCTACACTCCATTCGATTGTTAATAAGATATAAGGAATCAGGTCCGATCATTGTAATATACAACTTTCCGAGTCTTGAAGAATCTTTTACCGTCTTCCTAGCAGACAAACAGGGCACAAAAATGCTTAATCCGATGCTAAACAGGTCTAGTTACCTAGATATCGTTCTGCATTTGGTAATTCCTACAAACTGATAACGTACGTATTCAACAAATTTACTCGGCACAAAAGAAATATCATTTTACTAGCTATAAAATGTCTATCACGAAAAGTGAACTTAGAATTCAGGAAATACCGAACCAACTCAGGGCAGAAACTGACCTTTTGATGACGGTAAAACCACTATGACATTCATAGACGCATTGTTTGGAGGAAGCTGCAAGCGAAGGGGAACAAGCTTTCCATTAAAACGATTACGATTACACACAATGATATCCTCTAACCCCGTCTCTTCCTCCAATTTACGGGTCAATTCATAGACCCCATTCCCCTTAAAAGTAAATGAATTTCCCTCCACAGCTTCGTCGATCACAACACCATTCTCATCGGTCACATGGTAGTAAATAGTCCTCCCATCCGGCTTGGGTGGCGAACTCACATTAGGATCAGCAGACTGAAAAATCATGCGCACAAAATTCAAAATGATTGAAAGCAAAAAAAAACCCAAAGGGAAAGTTTCAAGCTTAATTGTGAAAATCTCCAACCTCTTGTCTTGGGAATTCCCCGGATTTGATGGAAGCCGGAGTTGGGGAGCTCGGAATTAACTCCAAAGAGTCAACATGTGGAAGCGGTTGCGGAGGCGGAGATTTAGGACGCGGAGACTGAACCTGAATCTCAACGATATCGACATCCCAAAGTACCCAGTCCTGGGTGGCGGTCCTGTGAGGAATATCATGGGTCACAGAGTTCCGCCAGGGAGGGATTCCGCCATTAGCCCTCAGGAAGTTGCCGTAACGAGTCTTGAGCTTGACCTGGGTCCCTTCTCTAACGGGTTCCCACTCGACAGAGGAGTCGAGCCTCTGGGGCAAAGACTGGACCACCTTGCGACCGGTCATACCGAGCAAGAAGGGCTGGTTGGAGGCGGTGAGGTACTTGTTGTAGCAGCTCTTGAGGCGGATGACGCAGTCGGAGTCCGGCAAGAACTCGACGGTCCAGCGAGCAGTCTTGGAGTATCCTTTTCGGTCTTGGGTGACGGACTCCTCGTCGTCCTCGGCTAGGAGATACTTGTCGTGGTGGCTACGGAGGCGCACCGCCTTTGCTTTGTGGAAGAGGTCCATTCCTGAGCGGAACTTGTTGGAAAAGCTCTGCGCCCACAAAATCAAAATGGTGAGAATTTTGAAAAGTAATCTTTGTGAAGGACAATATAAAAGTATTGACGTTATGTTTTATATTTTCCCAAATTATAAAATTTATTTAGAAGAAAGAAATTGTAAGGATTCGTCCTAAACACCTATGCTTTTTGCTTATGTAGGGATAGAAAAACTTAAAAAAAGGTTGTCATTTTCCCATTTTAAATGCACCTCATTTTCAACAAACCAAATGATGAAAACATAGTTGTCGAAAAGTCCATCCCCCTTCGTTTCGTTTCACACCTAAGTTGGAAAACACTGGAAACTTTTTTCAAATCGATTGATAGTATTTTTTTTACTTATTAATATTAGATAAATATTTAGTGCAAGTCATGTACAAAAAACGAGGTTTTTAAGATAAATTTTATTTTTTTTAAATCACAAACACGACAAGACTTGACTTTGGCCAGGTAACAATTTTTTAAAATCTTAATTCAATTTTTTTAAAATTTTAAAATAATAATAATATTAAAAAATAATATTTTAATTTTTTTTAAATTAAAATTTTTTTTATCTCACTGTCTAAATCTATCCTATACATTTTAAATATGTACAAATTATTTTTCTTTTGATTTATTGAGAATAAAGAAATACATTTAAATTTTCAATGGAAGGTATTATCAATAATATATATGACCGGACATATCCTTTCATGTGTCATATATATCATGAGGCAAGTATCCTACGTGGATAGGCTGAGAACGCCAAAGCTTAGGCAAGTTATTTATAATTGTGAAATATATAAGCATAGAATTTAAAAAAAAAAAATAGAAAATTCTAGAAAATTAATTTTTTAATAATAAATTTTATTTTATTTTTAAAAAATTATATAAAATTTATGTATTTTGTCACCATATGTAGTAACATTACTAAAATCAATAGCCCATGAGACTAGACTTCTAGTCTTCTAGTGATGGTGGTGTGCTTTTGTAAAAGGTGGGATGAATGCGAGTTTGGTGTAGGCCAGCCATAGTGCGGAAAGGTGGTTGATGGAAGAGGACGTCCATCTAATCTAGAGC
This sequence comes from Carya cathayensis, assembly GCA_011037825.1. Taxonomy (NCBI): domain Eukaryota; kingdom Viridiplantae; phylum Streptophyta; class Magnoliopsida; order Fagales; family Juglandaceae; genus Carya; species Carya cathayensis. The sequence goes on along the minus strand of QGSO01000245.1, from coordinate 1,167,785 downwards.
AGAATAGTAGATGAGTAATGCTTATATTTTATTTATTTATTTCTAGATTTAGGAAACCGAGTGCTGATAAAGAGAATTATTAAAAGAAAAATGTCAGGGATCGGAACAACAAAATATGAAAAGAATACTGTAGCAGTGGCATTGCTTATACGCTAGTGATAGATTATTCTAGTTTTTATTAGGTTAAAATACTTCCAATCTTCAAGACTGTGCATGCACCGCTGGACGGACTGGACTGTCCTCAATAAATTGAGGTAATTTTGACCCATTCCAAAATGCCGTATATGATTGTCGTATGAAGCATGACACTCTATACATTTGTAGCTCTCATTTCACTATCAATGTGTAAACACTAGACTTGTAGCTCTCATTTCACCATCAATGTGTAACACCAGAGTACTGGATATATATATCAGACAAAAGGACAACTGTTGGGTTTCTAAGAAAATTTATATCACAAATCATTTTAAGGTAATGTTATATACATAAATTATATACATAAATTATATATCATGGTTTTTAAAAAGAGTAAAATTTATTATTAAAAAATTATTTTTTTCATATTTATTTAATTTTTTCAAAACGATTATACGGTATTTATGTACTCACAACTATAATTATCGTTTATCATCATTTTATATATTGATAATCGTAATCTAGTAAGTAATTTTTTCTTTAAAAAAAAATTGTAGTTTTGGAATCATAAGCTGCAAACTCTTAACATTTTACCGCAAATTTGGCGAAATCTGCATATATACCCAAATGCTCAATAAAAGATAAGTGCTACGTAAGCAAAGAAATTAAATAAAAGTAAATTTATAAATTTTATTTAATTTTTTATATATTTTTTACAAAAAAATAATTTAATAATTTTACATATTTATTTTATAAATTTATTTTTATATAATTTACTAAAATACTTCTCCCATAAAAATCATACACCCATAGATTCTAAAAAGTAAGCTTGACTTGTACCAGAAGGTGTATATTCAATCATAGATGATAAAGGTCATGCAACTTCTGAATCACCAAAAATATATATATATATATATATTAATTTGGACCAACAAGAAAACTAGTTCAATAATCAACTTGGAGAAGGGGATTAATTACCAACCATTAATAATTAAACAAACTGCAAAAAATAATAATAATAAACTAACCTGCCTTGAAGAAAATCTCGTTGAAGCCGTGGAGATAACCGACATGGGGGACTCCGGTTCCGAACCCAAGACCTCATCAGACAATGAAGACAAGCTCGACCGAGACGACATAAGCACCGATACCGACTCGGATGCCCAGGCCTCCACCGCCTCCACATCCCACAGGATCCAATTCTGCGTGGACGAGGTGTGCGGGTCGTCGTGCGTGATCGAGTTCCTCCACGGCGGCGTTCCTCCGTTCGCGCGGAGGTATTTCCCGCACCAGGTCCTCAGCTTCACCTGGAACCCGTCCCGTATCGGCTCCCACTCGTACTTCCAGTAGTAACCTTCATCCGGCTCGGTCTGGAGCACCTTGTACCCGGTCATACCTAGAAGAAAAGCGACGTCCGTGGCGGTGAGGTACTTTCCGTCGCAGCTCCTCAAGCGTATCGCGTCGTTTTTCCCTTCCACAAACTCCACGAACCATATAGCTCTGCGCGAGGAGCCTCTTCGGCTCTGGCGTACCGTATTCTGGTCGTCGTCGGCGTACAGGTACTTGTCGATGTGGCTTCGGAGCTTCACCGCGTTGGATTTGTTGAAAGACTCCATGACCGAAGTTCAAAGACCACTAACAATTAAGCAGAGAGAAGTCGTTTGAAGGTATATATACCGACAACAATATCCCAACGGAGTTGAGGCTATTCTTATTTCAATTAAATATTATATTAATTAAGGAAAAGGTTAATACTGTAGTGTTGATGTTGTTTCGTAGCGAGTAAGATTAGGAAATGTCCATGTGGTCGAGGACTCGGAGAGGGTTGACAACGAAGCTGGACGTGTTGGAAAAATCAAGAACCCTATGGGGAGGGAGTGGTTTTTTGGCTTTGTACGAAACTTCTTTTTTCCATCCTTCGCCGGGGTCATCATTTCCACGAAGCTGGCTTTATGTGCGTCGAATCAAGAACGTGGAATTTCCTTTTGACCAGATGAGAAAATTGATTTTAATGTCACTTTAATGAATTAGTTAGGAAAACAAAAACCAACCAAAAAATAAAGAGAGAGGAAGATTCGAGAAATCAGCAGAAAAGGGCATTTTTTTCATGAATCGTGGATTATTTGATTTGGGCAAGACGAAACAATATCTTAAAGAAAAGCTAATTCTTTTATCAAATTATGAAATATATATATATTTAATTTGTTTAATGGAATTTAGAATTTTATGATTATGACTTTTATCACTCATTTTATTTTTATAAAGAAAATGTCTTTTCGTAGATTTATAACTTACGACTTCATTTTCTTTTTTTCTTTTTTCTTTTTTTTTAAAGTAAAGGATGCACCAGTTGAATTATAAAAAGTTCAATTCGTTATAAAATATTTAATAAATATTATAGAATTTTATACTTGTGTACATTTTCTTTTTCTAAGACATAAAATTCGAACAGAAATTCTCAATTTATCGAATCTTCTTATATTATTTTTTTTCTTGTTCAAATGTATTAATTTTGTTCTCTCGTTTCCCACGAAGTACAAATTGCTGAAAGGGAAGAAAAAGGAGAAAAGTCAAAGCAATGTTGCGGAGTGTGAAAGGCCAAACTGCTGGGCCTTGAAAAAGATAGGGTCATTACCAATCCTTAATACAGTCATCAGGGCCCATTTCTGCACCTCTGATAATGGATAGGCCCAACCACTGGTTCATTACCTTTTTTTTTTTTTAATTAAAAAAAACTAACGGTTCATTACCTTTTTTTTTTTTTTAATTAAAAAAAACTAACGGTAAGTTTATAATCACTAATTACTATGGAACTCTTTAAAAACCGTAACGACCGAAACACGAATGAAAAATAAATAAGAGATATCGCGACTCTAAAGAGATTTTATACAAATAAATTAATATAGATTCATATAATGCGTCAATAAAAAAATTGTGAAAGTTACGAATAAAATTTTGAACTCCAAAAGTCGCTCGTAACGATAATTTCTTTGAAATGTATTTTATCTAATTTCAACGTGTTATAGAGTATTGACAAAATTGATTTTATAAGATTTTTTAGAAGAAAAAGTTATTGTTTGATTTTACTCTTTGAAAAACTAAACAAATAATATATATGGCAATCCTAAGTTAATGGTGACCATTACATCGTATGACTTGAAATCCTTCAAAATGATAATCAAACCCACTTATTATTAGGACTGTTCATCTGGGCCGGATTTTATCCGACCCGGACCGGAATCCGGATAACCGGATTTCCGGTTATGGGTTTCGGCCCGGATCAAATCAGGGTCAAAATCCGCATTCTTAAATCCGTATAAATACGGATCGGGTACCCAGATTTAAAACCTGGGTCTGGGTTTTAAACCCGGTACCCGGGTGTTTTGAAAAAATCCGTAAAAACCGTACTCTCACTCACGCCGGTCTTCTCTCTCTCTCTCTCTCTCTCTCTCTCTCTCTCTCTCTCTCTCTCTCTCACACGCCGAAACCCTAGCTACCTTTGCTGTCCGAATCTTCGTCTCTCGTGTCGTCGTCTTCATCATCACTCTCCATTGCTCCAACTCCTTCTCGGTTTCTTGGGTCAGTGGATTTTATGCTTGTGGGTTTGGGTGAGCATGGTGTTGTCAATTTCTCAGTTTCTTCCCTTTAAAAACGAGGTTCGTGTAGATCATGCCGTTGGTGATTTTTGTTGTTGTTTGATACCTGTTACCTATGTTGTTTGTTGTTGTCGATTTTTCTGGATATATGAGTGTGTATGCCGTTAGTGATTTCTCTTGCTCTAGATGTTCATTTCGTGAAAGTTATTCAGATCTGCGTGTATCCTTTTTTTTTATGGGTTTTTTAGGGTCAGATCTGTGGTAGCATCTATTCAAGTTTAGATCTGCAGCAGTTTTGTTAGGGTTTTTTTTTTCCTTTTTTTACTTTGTTGATTTGGGTCTATTTTGTTTTCATTTCTTTGTGTTTTATGCCCATGTACAAGAGTGCCCTGTTCTATTATTCATCTTATTTCTGTTTGTTAATATTTATGGGTCAATCTGTTATTGTGTTGTCAAAAGAGTACAAACCTTAATATTGAGGACTGTGCCATAGTTCTTTAGCTATCTGAAAGTGACCCTTATTTTGATAAAAAGAAGGTGACAAATGAAATTAAAATTAAAAATATCTTTCACTTCTGTTCTTGGTCAAATTTTCGATGAGATACCATCACCAGACTTGCCGGGAGGTTGCATTTCTTCAACTCAACCCCATTCCATTCCCTATAGTTTCTGATATGTGGGTGACTTTATGCTAAGAGCCAAGGCCAAAAGATCACTCTTCTGAAAGAAGAGTGAATCCCTCCATTCATCATGCATAGTTGAAGGCTGACCTCGTAATCTTCCTCTGAACTTTGAAAGTATAACATGATATCTTCCCTCATGATCATAAAAAGAAAATATCTTCACCGAAAGTTTCAATTTAAGCCGGGGAAGAAGAAGAAGAAGAAGAAGAAGAAGAAGAAGCAAGAATTTGGGATTGCAGTGGTGGTTCCTATATAGGGTCGTGCAATTGTTTTGTTCTTTTTATGAAATACCTAACTAAGAAGAAAATAATAATAATAGAAGATCCAGTGTATGTCAGATCAGGCCAGCTAATTCACTGGTCTTGTAAGCGTTTTCTACCCAGTAATATTATACTTTATGACCTTTAGAATGGATTATCTAATAAAGATTACCTTTTTTCACATTATAGTATTACTTAATTTGCACATTTTTGTGCATGCATACTTTGTATTTAAAATAATTATAAGAAGGCAGGCCGGGGAGGTAAAAGTTGAGAAAGTTTATATTGTTAAACTTATCCCATGATTCCCCCTCAAAAAATTAAAAGTTATTTCTTATTTATTAAGTTACCATGCATGCATGCATGCATTTGTCCCAGATTAATCACAAGGGCGCCCGTATTATTGATCTAACTTTCTATACATACATAGGCTCCAGTACTTAAGATGAAATGTAACCACCCTTTCTACAGAAGATTACAGTTTCTCATTTGGCCTTAGGTCTATTTAAATGAGATACCATCACCTCTAAAAAAAATAATAGAAAATTTCTAGCCAACTCTTGCTTATGATAAGTTCATGTTTCTGATCTTTCCTGACCTTATGAAAGTCTTGTGGAAGGATCAATGATTTTAAGAACAATATGGTATTATGAGCATATTTGTTTTCAATGACTTTCTGCATTACCCTGTTTGGCTTCTAAATCTTTGCACTATTGCTAAATATGGTGTAACTGATACTTGTTTTGTCTACATTATTCTATTTCTGTTTCACTGTACTATATGCATGTATAGATAATTGTGAGCATAATAATGAGGAATGCTTGCTGCAATATGGCCAAGTATTTTGATTTGCAGCATATCGTTCATCTAAGCACGCACCACATCAAAAAGCAAACCATCCATCTCTCTCTAACAGCACCAGTCCAGAAGAGGAAAACAAACTCATACACATCGAAGCCTATGGATCTAGGCCTCTGATTCTCTGAAACATCGTTGTTCAAAAGGGTATCATTGATGCCTGGTAATTTTTGGTTCCATCGGTATGGTTCTCTTCCTCTATTCCATGGGTCTTTGACTAGCCTTCTTTCTTTGTTCATTTTTTTTTTAGTTTCTGATTAGGAAGTTTGGGTTGGATCTGGTTGCTTTGATGATTAGATTTCTGGATTTTCTTCCTTTAATTATCTGTGGGTATGTATGAAACATAAACGATTTTGTGTTCTCTTTTTGTTTTGTTTTGGGGTCATTTAGTGTTTGAGGCAATCTTTCAAACAGGGGAGAGGGATCTGGTTTATGAACAAGAACTTGCCAAACTTTTACCCAAGGGGTTTGAAAAATTATCTTCCGAAGTTAAATCAGAAGCGACTCGATCGCCGCTGCTGCAATGGTATTGATCCCCAGTGTCTATTTTGTGTCTACTGGTAATATTAATTCTGTTTACTTTCCAATTATGATATTTTTTAAGTTTCTCATTTGCTATTAGTTAGTTACCTTCTTGGATAAGCTGGCGGGGCATGCATGCCATTGGTATCTAGTCTTTTAATATTGGCAAGTACATCTAATTGCTCCTAGAGTGATTGTCACATCTCTTTTAACTGCCTTGGCCAATAATTGCACAATTACTGCTCTGGCACCGCTATGTTGCATAGTTCACTGTAAGGATCCAGCAAGCAAACTTCTGTTTTGCCTGTATGTGTACACTGGTCTCAGTCCATGAAATCCAGTTCAAACTCTTGTTTCCTAGCTTATGCCAATGACCTACAACTGTCAATACCTAACTCTTGATTCGTATGCATGAATGGAGAGTTTTATTGTATGACATTATCCGCCCCATTCACCAAATCAAATCCCATGTCTTAATAAATCCCTACTTTGCTTTTGATTCGATCAAGTTATTCTACTATCTTGTTGAACTTCGTCGTGGTTACTGTTGAATCTAAGGTTTCAAGTTTTGTGTAATTATATATTTACACATGGATTTTGATGATAACAAATGAATTCAAAGAATGAAGGAGTCTCAAGCTCAATTTGTCCACATAATGGAGTCAAGCACATCAAGGAACCAAGCATGAGCAAGAAGGAAACAAGTTCACATTAAAGTCATAGAGAAATATTGTAAATCTCTTAAAATTCGAAATTAGGATTAAGGCTCAAAAATTAATATTTTACATAAAACATTAAAATACATTTTCCACATGTGCATGAATATTTTGAAAGATAATTGATTGTTATCTTCCACATGTGCATGCCATGATTAAAGGTTTGAACTTTGAAAATATTAAAGATGATTGATTGTCATCTTTCACATGTGCATGTTTTATTTGAATATTTTCAAAAGTGATTGATGCTTTTCTTGACTTATGCAAAAGGAATATGCCTTTGTTTGATTATTTTGAAAAGTAAAGTGTGCTCCTTTTGTCATATGCAAAAAGTAAAAAATTAGGTTTGAAATTTTTGAAAAGCAAAGTGTGCTCCTTTTGTCATATGCAAAAAGTAAAAAGATTAAGTTTGAAATTTTTGAAAAATGAATGATGATGTTTTTGACATGTGAATCTTTTTAAATTTGAATATGAAGTCTCATATGCCTATAAATAGATCATTTGAGAGCTTCACATTTACAACACCGAGAGCTTCACATTTACAACACCAAGAGCATACAACTCTCATTCAAAGCTTTCATTCTCTCTTCTCTAAGCATTGAGCCTTAACCCTTGTTCATTTAAAGAGATATAGTTTGTGGTTGTATTGTTCTTATTTCACTCATTGAGGAGTGTTTTCTGATATCCTACCCACTATCAATTCTTGTATTAGTAAAAGGGTGTGTACAACCCTTGTGCATGTAGAAAGTGTTTTACACAGGGAATCGTTGAATCACCACGTGTAAGGTGATTGCAAGTGTAGAGGGTATTCTACACGGATCCTTTGTAGCGGTGTTGTTCAAAGGTGTAATAGGTTTCTATCTCCACCTGAAGGAGATTGAATAGTGAATTCGGAGATCCTCAATGGGTAGCTCGAGGCAAGGACGTAGGCAGTGGGGCCGAACTTCGTTAACATATTGACTTTGCTTCTCTCTTACCCTTACTCTTTATATTTATTGTTGTTTCATATTTTGTTTATATTTTATATTGTATATTTGATTTATAATTGTTATTTTTTTTAAATACAACTCAATTCACCCCCCTTCTTGTGTTAGTCATCTGGGCAACAATTGATATCAGAGCTAGTTGACATGTACTGTTCATACAGGCAGATCGCTTATGGGAACTCTCGCTTGTGACTGTGTCACCGAAACAAGACTCTCCGACCATGGGTGACGGTGCACCGGTAGAGACGGTGGCCGGCTAGTCTGGTAGGTACAATTGTTAGGTGATATAGGTGTGGCCTATGATCAATAACAATTGGTATCATAGCTAGTTGACCTGTACTGTTCATACAGGCAAATCACTCATGGGAACTCTCGCTTATGACTGTGTCACCGAAGCAAGACTCTCCGACCATGGGTGACGGTGCACCGGTAGAGACGGTGGACGGCTAGTCTGGTAGGTACAGTTGTTAGGTGACATAGGTGCGGCCTATGATCAGTAACAATTGGTATCAGAGCTAAAGCTCTATTATAAGATTAATTATCTTTTGAGTTAAGATCTTATGGCTAACATTGCAGCTTCATTTGGTGAAGGTCAATCTAGCAGTCGGCCTCCACTATTTTGTGGAGACAATTACTCATTCTGGAAAGTTAGAATGAGAATATTTCTTCAGGCTCAAGGTCGAGAAATCTGGAAATGTATTGTAAATGGACCTTATATTCCAACAAAAGTGGTTGACGGAGTAAAGGTCAAAAAGGAAGAAGAAGAGTTTAATCGTGAAGACGATAAATTTTATACTTTGAACTTAACTGCTATGAATTTATTATATAATGCTCTCAATGGTAATGAGTTTAATAGAGTAATGACTTGTGCTACGGCAAAAGAAATTTGGGATAACTTGGAAGTTACTTATGAAGGAACTTCTCAAGTTAAGGAATCAAAAATTTATATTCTTACTCATGAATATGAAATGTTTAAGATGAATGATGATGAATCTATTTCTAGTATGCACACTCGTTTTACTAACATTATAAACAGCTTGACAGCTCTTGGCAATTCCAAAGTGGAAATGGTAAGAAAAATTCTCAACTCTCTACCAAAACGTTGGGAATAAAAAATGACAGCGATTCTTGAAGCTAAAGACCTCAATAAGCTCAAAGTGAATGAACTCATCGGGTCACTTATCACCCATGAGTACACATTGAAAAGAGGAGAAGAAGAAGGAAAGCCAAAGAAGAGCTTTGCGCTTAAAGCTGTTCCTCATGAAAGTGAAAGTGATGAAGATGAGGAAAATTACGATAAAAATGAAGAAGTTGCGATGATAACAAGAAGAATTCAGAGATTCTTAAAGAAAAATAAAACTCCTCCGAGGAAATCCTTCAAAAAGTTTTCCAAGAAAAATTCAGGTAAAAATGATACTTTAATTTGTTATAAATGCAATAAGTCTGGTCATATCAAGCCAGATTGTCCCCTGCTAAAGAAAGATCGAAACAAAGGCAAGAAAGCAATGAAAGCTACATGGGATGATGATTCAAGTAGCTCAGATAGTGAAGCAAGCAATGAAGAATCAGCAAATCTCTGTCTTATGGCTAAAGATGATATTGAGGTAACAAATTTTGATAATATTGAAAATCCTTCATATGAAGAATTGCAAAATGTTTTAGAAGAGGTATATGAAGAATTTGAAAAATTGGGTATCAAATATACTGCTTTGAAAAAGAAAAATTCTTCTTTAACAAACGAAATTGATATTTTAAGAAAAGAAAATATTGTTTTGAAAGACGAAAATCTTGAGTTGAAGAAAAAGAAAACTGATTTAGAAAATATTGTTGAAAACTTTACGAATGGAAAAAGAAATTTTGAAAAACTTCTTGGTAGTCAAAGATGTGTTTTTGACAAGGCAGGCTTGGGATATATGCCAAAACAAAAGTTCAAACCTTATAAAAACTTCTTTGATAATCCTTCTACATCAAAGTCTAATATTCAAAATTCTTTTCATAATAAGTTTGTCAAAAAAGGATACTATTATAATCATTCAAGATTTTCATATATGTCACATGCTATTTGTAATTTTTGTAATAGAAATGGTCATAATTATCATACTTGTCCTATTAGAAGAAAACATACAATGACTATTAGGGCCATATGGGTACCTAAAAATCTTGTTTCTTCTAATACTAATAAATAAAGGACCCAAAGAACTTGGGTACCAAGAAAAATCATTTTAATTGTTTTTATAGGTATGCATGAAGTCCTCTACAAGCAAAAACAAATGGTTTTTAGATAGTGGATGTTCAAGACACATGACGGGAGACAAGACTAAGTTCTTTGATCTTAGATCTAAAGAAGAAGGACACGTGACATTTGGAGACAACTCGAAAGGGAAGATCGTGGGAATAGGTAAAATTGGTAATAAATCTTCTCTCATAATTGAAGATGTTCTACTTGTTGAAGGTCTAAAACATAATCTTTTGAGTATAAGTCAATTATGTGATAAAGGATTTACAGTTACTTTCAAAATGGATAAGTGCATTATTTTGAATGATCATGATTATAACATTTGTTTTACTGCCTTTAGAAGTAATAATGTTTATACAATCGATTTTGAAGAAATTACCTCACAAGATGCTATTTGTTTTTCAGTACAAAATGAAACTAATTGGTTATGGCATAGAAGACTAGGTCATGCCAACATGGAACTTATTTCCAAACTTTCAAAAAATGATCTTGTGAGAGGTTTACCAAAGGCAAATTTTCTTAAAGACAAAATTTGTGATGCATGCCAATTTGGTAAACAAACAAAAACTTCTTTTAAAACCAAGAAATATATTTCCACTACTAGACCACTGCAACTGATACACATGGATCTTTTTGGACCAAATAGAGTTGCAAGTCTAGGAGGAAAATATTATGCTTTTGTTATTGTTGATGATTTCTCTAGATATACTTGGGTCATCTTTCTTGCTCATAAAGATGAGGCACATAATGCTTTTACCAAGTTATGCAAGAGAATTCAAAATGAAAAGGGCTATACTATTTCAAGTATCCGAAGTGATAGGGGAAAAGAGTTTGTTAATAAAAATATTGAAACATTTTGTGATGAAAATGGTTTTGTGCATAATTTTTCTGCTCCTCGAACTCCTCAACAAAATGGGGTAGTAGAGAGGAAAAATAGATCTCTTCAAGAGATGGCAAGAACAATTCTTAATGAGAACAACTTGCCTAGTTATTTTTGGGCCGAAGCGGTAAGTACTGCATGTTATGTTATAAATAGAGTTATGTTAAGGTCTAAATTAGATAAAACCCCCTATGAGCTTTGGAATGAGAAAAAGCCCAACATTGGTTACTTTCATGTATTTGGATGCAAATGTTTTATTTTGAATGACAGGGATAATTTAGGCAAATTTGATGCAAAATCGGATGAAGGTATTTTTCTCGGGTATTCTACAAATAGTAAAGCTTATAGAGTATTCAATAAAAAGACTTTAACTGTACAAGAATCTATGCATGTAGTATTTGATGAATCTAATTCTCTACTCTCCAAGAAATCCATTGATGAAGAAACAGGAGGTATAAATAATACAGAAAGTCTCAATCTCAACAAAGAGAACACAATAGAGGAAGTCCAACATGGAGACATCAGGAAAGATCATCAAAATTTAATACGAGATGCAACCAAACAGTGGAAATTTGTGAAAGATCATCCAGTGGAACAAATTCTGGGAGAACCTTCACAAGGTGTAAGCACTCGATCATCTCTTAGAAATATTTGCAATCATACTGCTTTTTTATCTCAGATTGAACCTAAAAATATTGATGAAGCACTTCTTGATGAATCTTGGATTCTAGCTATGCAAGAAGAGCTTAATCAATTTGAAAGAAATGATGTTTGGACACTTGTTCCTAAACCCAAAAATCATACTATTATTGGAACAAAATGGGTTTTTAGAAACAAGAAAGATGAGTCCGGAGTCATTACTAGAAATAAGGCTCGACTTGTAGCCCAAGGTTACAATCAAGAAGAAGGAATTGATTATGATGAGACATATGCACCAGTCGCAAGATTAGAAGCTATTCGAATGCTACTTGCATATGCTTGTTATAAAGATTTCAAACTTTTTCAAATGGATGTTAAAAGTGCTTTCTTAAATGGTTTTATAAATGAAGAGGTATATGTTGAGCAACCTCCAGGTTTTGAAAATCATATTTCTCCAAATCATGTTTTCAAACTCACAAAAGCACTATATGGACTCAAACAAGCTCCTAGAGCGTGGTACGAGAGACTCAGTGGTTTCTTGATTAAAAAAGGTTTCTCAAGAGGAAAAATCGACACAACTCTTTTCATTAAATACGAAAATGATGATATTCTTTTGGTTCAGATTTATGTTGATGATATAATATTCGGTGCTACTAATGAAAATATGTGTCAAGTTTTTGCTAAGACTATGCAGGATGAATTTGAAATGAGCATGATGGGAGAACTTACATTCTTTCTCGGATTGCAAATTAAGCAAGTAAAAAGTGGGACATTCATCAATCAATCAAAATATATTAAGGAATTGCTGAAGAAGTTTGGGATGGAAGGTGCTAAGGAAACTGGAACACCAATGAGCCCATCTACTAAACTTGATAAAGATGAATCCGGTAAGACAGTTGACTCGAAAGTATATCGAGGTATGATTGGTAGCTTATTATATTTGACAGCCAGTAGACCAGATATTATGTTCAGTGTGTGTTTATGTGCACGTTTTCAATCATCTCCAAAAGAATCTCATTTAATTGCAGTTAAGCGCATTCTTAGATATCTTAGTGGTACAATTAACCTAGGGTTATGGTACCCTAAACACACATCTTTCGATCTAATCAGCTACACAGATGCAGATTATGCTGGTTGTAAAATAGATCGAAAAAGCACTAGTGGAGCATGTCACTTCTTAGGTCATGCATTAGTTTCCTGGTTTAGTAAAAAACAAAATTCTGTTGCACTATCTACTGCTGAGGCAGAATATGTTGCTGCGGGTAGTTGTTGTGCTCAAGTTCTTTACATGAAGCAACAACTTGAAGATTTTAAACTCATGTATAATCACATTCCAATCAAATGTGATAATACAAGTGCTATAAATCTTTCAAAGAACCCAATACAACATTCTAGAACTAAGCATATTGAAATAAGATATCATTTTCTTCGAGATCATGTGCAAAAAGGCGATATAGTACTAGAGTTCACAAACACACACGATCAGTTAGCAGATATATTCACAAAACCTTTACCAGAAGATAGATTATCTATGATTAGAAGAGAAATAGGTATGATGCATATTATGAATATCTCTTAAAAGACAGATCAAAATTCATAAAAATAGATAGATTTTTCTTAAATACTTTTACATAAACTTGAGGTTCTTAGCCTCATGTTTGAGACGCTCATTCTCTTCATACAATATCATGTCATCCCTATTCATGGGAACTGGCAAGCGGAATGAAGAATCCAATAGAGATTTCAACTTTTTATTCTTCTGCCGAAGGATTCCTTCCCTTGTGTGAGACTCTTGAACAATTCGTTGAAGTACAACAATTTGTTCCTTAAGCTTTTCAACCTCATGGTTTTTGGCTTGAACCCGCTGGGAAAAAGCAACAATAGAGGATGAGTAGCGAGTTCCGAGACTCACCAAGTCGTAGATAGCATCGGAGTCTGACTTATTAGCCATACTATTATTTTCTTGCTGCAACATGGCACCAATGGTAGCTGCAGAAAGGACAGGAGATTGAGGTGTAGAATACCTCATGGATGCATCTAGAGGAATGTTAGAAGAATGAGCCATGGAGAGAAGAATTAAAAAACTTAAAGCGAGAATGTAGAAAGAATGCAGATGAGTTATAGAGATAAGAAGAAAACTTGATGCGGATTGGATGAACTTTAAGACTGCTTTTATAGAGATAGCATAAAGAACAAGACGAGCTATCATCCAAGTCAAAGAGTAATGTTTTTTTTCCGTTCGGTGAAAATGACATTTTTTAGAAACTCGGAGCCTTCAATCTCGTTTGTCAACAACATCAGGCGATTTTTTCAAATCTCCAGCCACACTTGTCGGGTCACGGACGGATCCAATTATTCTCTTTTTCAACTATCTACAGTGTATTTTAACGCACCGTTTTCTTCAGTCTATTTACTTGCTGCCGATCCTTTTTAATGATGCCAAAAGGGGGAGAAGTTTTAGACTAGAACATTAACATTGTTTAAATTGCTAAACTTGTTATATATGCTTGGAATTATATTTATATTTTTGCTTGAAAAACTAACGCACATTCTCAGGGGGAGCTTAAGTATTAATACAGGCTTCAGGTTCTATCAAGTATTTGTCATCATCAAAAAGGGGGAGATTGTTGAACCTAAGGTTTCAAGTTTTGTGTAATTATATATTTACACATGGATTTTGATGATAACAAATGAATTCAAAGAATGAAGGAGTCTCAAGCTCAATTTGTCCACACAATGGAGTCAAGCACATCAAGGAACCAAGCATGAGCAAGAAGGAAACAAGTTCACATTAAAGTCATAGAGAAATGTTGTAAATCTCTTAAAATTCGAAATTAGGATTAAGGCTCAAAAATTAATATTTTATCATAAAGCATTAAAATACATTTTCCACATGTGCATGAATATTTTGAAAATTAAATTTGAAAATTTTGAAAGATAATTGATTGTCATCTTTCACATGTGCATGCCATGATTAAAGGTTTGAACTTTGAAAATATTAAAGATGATTGATTGTCATCTTTCACATGTGCATGTTTTATTTGAATATTTTCAAAAGTGATTGATGCTTTTCTTGACTTATGCAAAAGGAAGATGTCTTTGTTTGAAATTTTTGAAAAGTAAAGTGTGCTCCTTTTGTCATATGCAAAAAGTAAAAGATTAGGTTTGAAATTTTTGAAAAGCAAAGTGTGCTCCTTTTGTCATATGCAAAAAGTAAAAAATTAGGTTTGAAATTTTTGAAAAGCAAAGTGTACTCCTTTTATCATATGCAAAAAGTAAAAAGATTAGGTTTGAAATTTTTGAAAAATGAATGATGATGTTTTTGACATGTGAATCTTTTTAAATTTGAATATGAAGTCTCATATGCCTATAAATAGATCATTGAGAGCTTCACATTCACAACACCAAGAGCATACAACTCTCATTCAAAGCTTTCATTCTCTCTTCTCTAAGCATTGAGCCTTAACCCTTGTTCATTTAGAGAGATATAGTTTGTGCTTGTATTGTTCTTATTTCACTCATTGAGGAGTGTTTTCTGATATCCTACCCACTATCAATTCTTGTATCAGTAAAAGGATGTGTACAACCCTTGTGCGTGTAGAAAGTGTTCTACACAGGGAATCGTTGAATCACCACGTGTAAGGTGATTGCAAGTATAGAGGGTGTTCTACACGGATCCTTTGTAGCGGTGTTGTTCAAAGGTGTAATAGGTTTCTATCTCCACCTGAAGGAGATTAAATAGTGAATTCGGGGATCCTCAAAGGGTAGCTTGAGGCGAGGACATAGGCAGTGGGGCCGAACTTCGTTAACATACTGAGTTTGCTTCTCTCTTACCCTTACTCTTTATATTTATTACTGTTTCATATTTTGTTTATATTTTATATTGTATATTTGATTTATAATTGTTATTTTTTTTAAATACAACTCAATTCACCCCCCCCTCTTGTGTTAGTCATCTGGGCAACAGTTACATTCACCTTGCTTTCCAAAGTTCCCATCATAGAATATTAATGGAGAGTTTACTGTATGACATAATCCCTCTTGTGTATGATTAATTTGTTTCATACACAAATTAATATATGACTGTATTGAGCTGCTCCATGGAATGCAAGTCAGAAAAACATGGGAGGATGACATGTTTTCCCCCCTTTGGATAGTACATCAGAAAATAAAAGCTTTTGTATGCAATGAAAATCATTTTACTTGTGCAAATTTTGAATTGTTTGAAAAAAAAGAAAGGGCTTCAACTCTTCTGTTGGTCTTTACATGATTGCTGTAATGTGCACTGATCCACATCTCACCATCATATTGAATTGTTCAGAGTTTTTTCTGCTGCTAATATATGGGGGAGTTGAGACCCCTCTTGTGAAGACAACGAATGGAGAGGTTGGTGCCTTTTGGAAGGGAAAGAGGGCGTTTTCCTGAACGAAGGCCTCTTGTTGAGATGTTGCAGAGTTCGCTTAGTGTAAAGATATCGAAAACAGGGCGAAGCTTTCTCCTTAAACTTGAGGATGGCAAAGAAAAGTAGTCTTAAACATAGGAGAATGACTACAACTACTCCTAAGTCCCACCATTTTGAATGATTCAGTTGAACATCAAGCACGCTAGTGAGGACAACCTCGCCTTTTAGTTTTGGTTCTCCAGGTGCAAAAGAATCAAACTTGAGGCCAATCATATCATTCTTGTATGCTCCCTGCATTTTTCAGTATATAATGCTGAATCCAATGAACAAACCATTGTCCTGCGAGATATGTTGAAACATGCATGTAACTTCTAGTTGCATTACCTGTAAGGCCCAAGAACCATAATTGATGTACAAAAATGGGTATCGCCAGAAAAGCTTGGGAAGATCAGGGATTAACCGGAAGAATCTAGAGGTCATCATCATAATCCCCTACATACATGAATAGGCATTTTTATTTCTTTGGGTGAAAATGCTTTCTTTGGGTGAACAAATGTGTATATATATTGGCATTTTAGTAGAAGGAGAAATGAATGAAGTTTCAGTTTTTCTTATTATGTATCCGGCTCCTACTATGACCCCCATCAAGAAATTAGGAACAAGTGAAGCTATAAAAAAAATCAAAGCTATATGTGAAAATATTGGAATATACATTTAAACTTTTATATGGGTTAAAAAAAAAAAACTGGGTTCAATCTGGAACCCGGAATTCGGGTTTTGAAAAATCCGGATGAATCCGGGTTCCGGCCCATTTGTGATCCGGGTCAATCCGGTCCGGATTCCAGCCTGGATTTGAAATCCGGATTCCGGTTTGGGTTTATCCGGATTTCCGGGTCGGAACCCGGATGAACACCCCTACTTATTATTGATCATATTTGCATCTTCATGTCTAATTTTAAATCTCGAATTGTAAAACATTTTTTTAATTATGATGCATTCAAATAGTTAAAAAAAAGACTAATTTTCTATTATGTAGCAGATGCAGAAAATACTTAATATTTTCAAAATAAATGTAGAGTTCATTGCGACGATGCATACGTGCTAAGTGTGCCCATTGCCCTTGATGTGGCGTACTCACTCTCACTTCTTCACTTACAATACTATAGTGATTAGAATTCAATATAAACTATTTATCTACACTTTATTTGATCAATATAGGACTAATATTTCATTATTCATATATTTTAATGAGTTGACATTCTTCATCAATATACAACATACTATATTTTCATTTTCATATACTAAGGAAATAAATATATTTATTTGAAATACCCAAATTATATTTTGTTTACGTAATAAAATATAACAATATATACTTTATAATAAAAAAAAATTATGTAATACATCAAACTATATCATTTTACAAGTTTATTTTTTGTATAAAGGCTATGTCTTTATCATTACGCTATTTGTTTTTCTTATTGTATTAGAAAATAAATTCAATGTTGGTTTAATTGTTCAGTTTCAAAACAGAGTTTTAAAAATATATATATATTAAAACTTTATAAAAATAAAGCTGGTTTTTTAATTCGACTTCATCTCAAAAAAGTTATATAGGATTAAAGATATCAGGATTATAAAATCAATTTAAGGATATTTTCATGCTCCTACAATTTATTAAAAAAAAAAAAGAAATAGTGGTTATTACTAATCCTAAATATATATTATTTAAAAATTTAAAATGTGCTTGAAATGGTTATAGTTGACCAGCACAACCAATCAAAGCCTATGAATGAAGAGATCCAACGTATTATTATTGAAATTCCTTGGATCTAAATTTTGTTAAAATCTGACCTGTTAGATGGGAACACGTGTTTTATAAGAAAACAAGACTTGTCCCTCGTTCAAGAGAGTCCAATTTCCAGAACCAAGCCCTTCCTTTGTAACAGTGCACGTGTCATATGATTGGCCAACATGGTCATTTTGACATTTACCATGTCGTATATGGTTATTTTAATATTATGTGAATTTAGAATAAATTATAATTTTATTTCTTAAATAAATAAATTGAGAATCCAAGGGTCAGGATTCAGTCGTCTACCCTGTCCGTCCGTAAAGAATGAAAGTGATATGAATGGTAAAAGGTTAAAAACTTAAACATCACTACAAAAAATTAACCCAAAAGAAAGCAAGAAGGCGGAGATTTGCACGACTCAGGAGGACCCGCCTCGCTTCACGTGACACTCAGCTATCTTCCCTACTCACGAGACAGCATTTTCTGCAATCTCTCTGCAACTTCCCAGAAGCTCTATGGCTCTCTATCCATGCCTCTCAAATCTCCTTTCTTTCTAGGTCACTTTCAGATCTCTGCCCAACCAAGTCCTCTGTCTTTCATTTCATGACTTCTGCACCTGCGCTTCCTCGCCATCTTCCATGCCTCCGCCACTTTCTTCCTCCAATCTAGGCTTAGCCCTCTTCTTTCTGATACTGTACCCTTTGTTCAGAACTTCTGCACTGGCTCAAAAATGCTCTCCAGAGACAGTCACTTCCGGATCTCCATGCCCACCTTTCACTTCCACGCCTCCCTTCCCTTTCTCGTTCTCCCCCGGCTGCGGCCATCCCTCCTTTCAAATCAAATGTTCAACTCCCCACTCTATCATCTCCATTAATGCCCTGTCTTTCTCGCTCGTCCACTACGAACCCAACTCCTCCACTCTCACACTGGCCCCAAATCCCTCCAATGAGACCACAACTGAATCAGCTGCACACAGAAAGGCCTGCTCCGTTTCTGATTTTGTCTCCATCCCTAATCGCTCTATCAATCTCTCAGGCTCGCCGTTTCGAGTCTCCGATGGTTCTTGTTCTCGCCTCTCTCTTCTCCGACCTTGTTCTCCTCCAAATCTCCCAAACTGCAGCCATTGCCCTTGGGAATGCAAGCTCATCAAGAACCCACTTCAGCTGCTCCATGGCTGTGGGTCCACGCACCATTCCGTCTCGGAGCAGGGTTGCCAAAGCGACGTTTTGGGCTTCCTCGATAACTTTCTGATCAAATTTGGGTTCCAGGTGGAGTGGGACCAAGCTCAGGACACTTACTTTTCTAGGTGCCAAGATTGCAAGGCCAACAATGGTGTCTGTGGCTTCAATTCCTCCGATCCAAAAAAGCAATTCATATGCTTTCGCACCCAAAGCCGCTATTCCCCGTCATGGCTTCGTGAAGGCAGCCCGAAACGACTTGCGATCTTGTGCATTATATTTGCAATGACATGTTTTCTCCTGCTTGCCGCAGCGATTCTCCGGTCTAGGCGGTTTAAACCATCAGCGATAGAAGAAGACCCAAACACTCTTTTCCTCCATCGCCATCGTTCAGCCAGTCTGCTCCCACCAGTTTTCACCTACGAAGAGCTGGAGTCCTCCACCAACGGATTTGACGTCAAGCGCAAAATCGGTGACGGCGGGTTCGGGTCCGTGTACCTGGGTCAGCTCTACGACGGCCGAATCGTAGCCGTCAAGTATCTCCACCGTGCATCCGCTGGCCGAGCCTTCTCCACCAAGTCCTTCTGCAACGAAATCTTGATCCTCTCCTCCATTGATCATCCAAATCTCGTGAAGCTCCACGGCTATTGCAGCGACCCAAGAGGACATCTTTTGGTTTATGACTACGTCCCTAATGGTACTCTTGCAGACCACCTCCATGGCCCAAAGAGCTTGTTCCGAAAAGGCTCTTTGACTTGGCAAGTGAGGATTGACATGGCTATCCAGACTGCTATGGCAATCGAGTACTTGCACTTCTCAGTCGTTCCGCCCATAGTTCACAGGGACATTACTTCTACAAATATTTTCGTGGAAAGAGATATGAGAATCAAAGTTGGCGACTTTGGGTTGTCTAGGCTGCTAGTTTTCCCAGAAACGTCGACGACTTCGGCATCCTCATCTGGGTATGTCTGGACGGGGCCTCAAGGTACGCCGGGGTACTTGGATCCAGACTATCACAAGTCGTGCCGGCTGACAGAGAAGAGTGATGTGTATAGTTTCGGGGTTGTATTGTTGGAGCTTATAACTGGGTCGAAGGCAGTGGACCAGAGCAGGGACAAGAGGGAGATGG
The DNA here is from genome assembly GCA_011037825.1 of Carya cathayensis. Taxonomy (NCBI): domain Eukaryota; kingdom Viridiplantae; phylum Streptophyta; class Magnoliopsida; order Fagales; family Juglandaceae; genus Carya; species Carya cathayensis. Next base: position 1,147,770 of record QGSO01000245.1, on the reverse strand, counting down.
CCCTGGCCGATCTGGTGGTCTCGAAGATCCACATGGGGCTGCTCAGCCAGGTGGTGGACCCCTTTCTGGCACTGGATGCGGAGGCCATGGGCGGTGTTCATGCGGTGGGCGAGCTCGCCTTCCGCTGCGTAGCGGCCGAGAAGGACGACCGTCCCGATGCGAAGGAGGTAGTCGAGGAGCTGAAAAGAATTCGGAGCCGTACACGTGTAGACATCCGAGCGTCGAACGCGATTGCCGGTGATGATGTGGTAAAAGGCTGATGTTTTGATGGGAATGTGATGTGATGTGATGTGGGAATCGGGGATTGGTAGGTGCTGGTTCAGATGCACATGTGTGGGTCTGACTTGCTGTTGACTAATGTTGCTTTTGTCAAAGATATTAATTTAAAATTTCTAAAGCCCACATTACAAAAATTTTATTGCAGAAACTCCCGCGAAATGTTAGAATTGTCTGTAACTGTATGTATTATCTGTATGATTGAGATTTTCTACCCTTTTTTATATCCAAATATCGCATTTTACAATTGGGAGATACAGAGTTTGAGCCTTGAGGACCCCACACTCACAATATTCAATGTTGATTGTGAGCAGCGTGTTCTTAAAAAGATCTATAAGTTATGTCTATATTTCTTTTGTAATTGTAAAAAATACTTTGAAAAAAAAAATTTATAGAAAAACTTAGACCAAGCCAGTATGCCTCTCATCGTTTGCTGGGTTCACTCGCTCTGGCTTTTGAGTATGTAGTTGCCTTATTTTCAATATTAAAAAGGCATCATTTCTCTCCCAACGTCTGACATAAAATCCCTCCTCGAGTCCTTCGACATGTCCACAACAGTGCCGTAATGTCAACAAAATCTACACGTTCGTTCCCCTTTTGAAGTTGAATTCAATGGCTCGAGGTTTAAAAAATATGAAAAAAGCTTGTACAGTTTCGAAGCTATTGAGGTCAAAGAGGTAGGCCTACCTCGCAAAGAGTGGTTGATTTGATAGACCAAGTGAAAGTTTATAGGCTCGAATTACTATTTAAATTTTTAATTATTAAACTTTATTACAAACTTACTTTCCCAACCCATCTATACTTTGATAGGTGCTTCTATTTCATAATAATTCTATTTATTATCTTTATATTAGTTAAATAAATCTCTTGTATAACTTTTCGCCTCCGTAATTGATATGTAGAATTAATTAATACAATTTTAACATGGCATAGTGTCACTATTCTGATCTTTTAAATATTAGTAGTTTTTATCCTTCATAGCATTCTTACGCTGTCTCTATTTTCTACGGCTGAATCATTTGACGTAACGACTACTGCCAATTTTGAAATCATTGTAGTTGAAGCTCCATTTTGATCACGCAGCCATACTATTGGGAAGATCTCATTGAGACCGACTCAACACCGTTAAAATCAATAAGATTGGAGCTTGCAGGCACTCTCACATGCTATCTGGATTTTTTGCCACATCGCCCACATGCTTCACGCGTCCGGAAGCTACACATCCTCATGCCACACAAGCGTCTCATTGTTGACGTCAACCCTAGTCTTGTCAACAGCACATCATCCTGCCACGTTAGCAACCTTTCATATTAGCGTTATTGACTATTGACTAATCGCCACCACGTTAATTTTATCTATCCAAGTGTTTTTAGCATATTTTCACGTGCTGGTCTCATTTTAGCAATCTATTTTCGTATATCTAATATCATAATAGCACAAAACAATGAAATTCTTCGTCCTATTTATATAATATTAAATAGTATAAACTATTTGGTTTAGTATTAGTCTTTTTATAGCTTTCTTAAAGGTTGTGAACTTTGGTTCTATTCCATGGATGATTGGACAAAGCTAATGCTAAAAGGAAATTAACAAACAAAACAATTTCAATTGTGCCTTTTCAAATGCAATAGTCGTAATCACTAGATCCTCACATGGATGCGCAACACCTCCATTCCAACTATCTCTAACCTACTTAGTAGCTATGATTATGCTCTATATGCGTGGACCATGTTAGCTGCTACTCCTCATGGGTCTAAAGAGTACCAATTTATGGTCGAGTTGTATTAGCTCAGATACGAGTCTGCCATCAATGAGTTCTTTAATCATCTTTGTCACATTTGGAATCAGATTAATTTCTCTGACTCACTCTGAAAGGATCGCACTGTTAGTGTATATGTTAGTGTTAGTAGATATGTATTAACCAAATCTATTTTCCATTCCCCTTTCTGGCTGAAAATAAGCTCTTCAACTTTTGACTCTTGACTCAACACACAAATAGGTGATTGGGCTGAGAAAGAAGATGGTTTGGTAAACCATTTCTGACCCCAAATCTGAATTTGTTTCCCAATCCCCACCCTCCACCTTGACCCCTCTTCTAACAAACCACTAGCCTCCCTTAAACTCCTCGATATATAAATTGCCATCTGAAACTTCTTTCATAAACTTTATTTCTATTTTCCGCTATATATATATATATAATATTTTACTGCTATTTTAAAAACAAAAAAATATGATTCTCACGGCTGACAAGAATGACCATGACTACATGCCCTAGCTCAGAGGATTCGGAGCCATCTCAACGGTAGTTTTTCACTTTCACTACCTTTAGTTCCTCATTCAAGGGAAGTAGTAAGATAAAAAGACAATTTATGAAGGGGGGGAATGGGTGGTCTAAAACTGGGCAGCACACAAACAACACATGCGACTGAGTGCAGAGGGCTGAACTTTTAATACCTCAAGTTAAGAAAGTTGTCAATGCCATGCGTGTGATTATTGGAGCTGCAGTTTCATGAAAACGCACGAACCTTGCGTATTGGTCTTCTAATAGCGACAAATCTTGATTCGTCTTGAAGGTTGATAGCGGGAAGATGTTGTGTGGACAATTCGAATTAAAAAAGAATATAGATTCCAAGTTACCCCATGCTAAGCTAAGCTGAGCTACTGGTGCTAGTCGTGTACCGGAATCACCAACTGCACCGGCAGCTTTAGAAAACTAGGATGCAAGGGAAAAAGAAAATCCCTCCCCACCAGTGCCCTATTATGCCCAATGCTTTTGAGAAAGAGAGGGAAAAAACAAAAGCAATACCTTCTACTGGTTAACTTCAATGGCTTAAGGTCAAAAGAAGACCAACCAAAGCAATAGCAATTGATTGGGCTTTTTAACCTGGAATAGCTTTAAGGTCAAAAGATAAAAACGATATCTCCCTAGGAGGGGAGGGAATCTTGACTTTCCATTACATGTAGACCCGCAGCTAGAAAAAGGGATGGATGGAAATGAACACCATGTCCATGTTTAAAATCTGTTTACAAGGATTATACCTTAAAACAGTTCCTCATTCATATCCGAATTACATATTTTCTACATCTTCCATAAAAAAACATGGAGCATGCATTACGTCAAAAAGTTCAGTACCTTTTTATTCGTGGCATTTTTACATACAACTAATTCATCATACATGGGGTGAAGAAGCTCGGTGTGGGTACAACTTTAAAATAGTTAGCAGGTGCTGAGACCAGAAAAGATTGTGAAGCATACCGGCTATTTGAAATATGCAGTCTCCAAAGCCTGAGCCTTCTCCCCTACAAGTGCAGCTTCCTTTCTTCCTGTAAGGTTATAGCCTCTCTCCTGAAGCAAAAGGAACAATTTATACAAATTTTTGTTTAGACTGTACACGTCAAAGAACTTCATAAAGCTATTGCATACAACTACCAAGCAAGGAGCTCATACACAAGGTAAGAGTTATACCAGGAGGCGCCACATAAAAGGGACTCCTTCTCGCTTCTTGATCCGCTTTTCAATTACGTCAATTGCTAGAATTAAAAGATAACAGTCAAAATAAAACCACGGTGAACGTCTGATGGTCACAAACAATTGATGTCTTACCATTCACAGCTTGTCCAGTATTCAGCAACATACTGTACGAGACTTCATTGAATACATCAAGTTGTTCCTCAGATGCTCCAAGCATCTACCATAAAAGAGTAAAGTTCATATTTATCCACTCCTTAAAGGAAATCAGGAGTTTGGAGCTCAAGATCTTTCCTATATGATCATACCTTGCAGTTATTGGCATCAAAATCTGGACCAAGCAATTCCAATGCCTTTTTGTCATTTCCACTCCCGCACTCGTACAGGGATTCTGCAAGCTGAGAACAACAGATATGAAAAGGCACGGAAATCTCAAAAGAGAACCCCTCATTACTCATTAGTCGTTACTTTGTTTTAACTTGTCTCGGGGAAATTGAAAAACAAATCTAAAGTTGACAATATAATAAGGTTTAAGCAATGTACAATGACTAAATATACACATTCGTAAATAATAATCATGATGTCCTGATCTCTTTCTTTGAAGATACAGGTGCAGTTCCCAGAAAATATTTTTTTCCCTTTTTATTTGGAAGTGTGTTCACCATATACGTTTTTTGTTCAGCAAACGAGATTTTATTGAAAATAATAATAGGCATAGCCCAAGTGCATGGGGTGTTCACCATATACATTACAAGGCAAATTCAATCAGCTCCAAGAAAAGTTGCTCTGACCCACCAGGCACCATGGATAGAGTTTGGTTGAGCCATGTGATGTGACCAATAGAAAAGTGCACAAATAATAGAAACAAGATAAACCCATAATTATATGGCAAAGATAGCAGAAATCAGAACAAACCAGCATTACTCTCTGCATTAATTGCTGCTTCTTCTTGCTCATCCTAGAGAATCTACAAGATAATGGAATTTTGATTAACTAATCACTGAATTATATTTGAGAAGGTGGGGATAAAAAAGGATGCAAGATCCTTCTAACCTGGATTTCAATCCCTTCGGTAAATCCTCACCTTTAGACAGCTCTCCAATATTAGCTAGAGCCCATAAGATCAAGGAATCAAGGTGCCACTCTCTATACCAGTTTGCCTGTGCTTTTTGGTACCCACATCCAGAAATTGCAGAACAATTAAATTATGCTTATCATGATATCTACCATGACACGCAAGTGCTAATTGTGATTATACAATCAAGAGTACATAAAACACGCCATCCTACCAATTACATGTGATAGCATAAATTATAGCTCTTTTAACTTTTGAAATAATCTATTTGTCTTTCACGATTCACGAATCTCTTTCTTATCTATGTCAACAGATGGTACTTGAACTTTCATATTTTTGGTCCATAGCAAGGGCAACTTTATAACAAGATGAACTACAATGCAGATATGGGGTCTTGATCAACACGAAAAAAACTTATCAATCACCTAAGTCTGAACAACCAAACTTAGAATGAAGAATGTAAGCAACATAATCAACAAAAGTCACATAGATGTTGAGAAATTACTCCTACTTTGAAAATCTACCATGGTTTTTGTGGTTTAGAGTTCCATAGCATTTTGACGTAGTTGCATGTTGTTTGCACATTACATACTGTTCCTCCACAATTGTCATTGGACTGAGAAGAAGGATGTGTACTTTGAAAATTACCACACATGACATTAATGCTTGCTTGATTTGTTCAGTTTATGTTCAGGGGTTGTTTTGGAACCAATTAATTTGGCCTGCCTAATAAATCCAGAATAATTATCTAAATTTTAGTTTCTGTTAAAGGGTTTTCTGGTCTAAATAGTTAACACCATGTTCCATAAACAAAAAAGCATGCGATGCATTAAAAAGCCCGATTGCATCTTTTCTAACAGCATATAATAAATACGCATGAATAAAAGCTAACATGCATGAACGAATCAATTGCCTAACCTGTCCTCTAAATCTATATAACACCAATAACTTCAATATTAATGAAATGACTCCCTTATTAACTACTGTAGAAAAAAAAAAACTACCGTAGAATTTCTATTGCAAGGGTGATTCATTGTGACTCACTTGAACTGTAAGGCAACTTGCTAAGATCTTGAGACGGTCCTCAAAGGGATCAATTTCACCCCGTACGTACACTCGCAACAATAAACTGGCAGCATCTAAGTACGCCTAGATGCTGAAGAAGTTAGCACTTTGAACCATAACATTAAGAAAAAACGACAAAAAGAGAGTAGATTTTGTTAAAATTACACAAAATAGCACACCTTTGGACCCACAGCATCACTTTTTTCCAATTCCTTCCAAATACAATTATCATTTATTTCTAAGACTCTTTGAATTGGAGAACCACCTTCCAAGTAACAAAGGGCTACATGCCACCAATTATGTGTCAGCCTGGAGATGAAAGATTATTAGGACCTCCAAAAAAGTGAGAAAGGGATTAAATTCATGTAAAGTATTATTCAGAAGAATTAATATGCATACATAAATGACGAACAAGAACTCGAAGAAGATGAGCATCCTTCCATGAACTCTACTGCTTCTTCAAACCAGCACTCATACTGTAGAACATGGCAGAGCTGCATAAAATTCATATCAATATCAATAATCCAGGTGCTGGTAAATACTAAATAGTAAATCCTTCTTACTGCAAGAACTTATTGGCAGTAATACAAACTACCAATCTAATTATTCTGAATGATACTTTCGTAAGGTTCATAATCAATTCTTGGAACCACGCTTGCATACATTATCAATGTCCTCCTAACTCATCATAGCTTTTATTGCCCAATATAGAGAGCATTGAAAAGAGACAACCAGGTCATTGCAACGTTCTCAGGCATCATACAAAGGATCAGTTGAGGCTTTTGGTTTTAGTAATGTGCCATCAATAAAACCAAGTTTGTTTTTGGCTCGAAGAGCTCTGCACATGGCTCTTGACCAAGTAGTGTAATTCTTTATGGTGAGGAGATCAGGGACCAAAGGGATGGAAGGGTTATCCCCATGGTCAAGTCGATAAGGGTTGATAATGTTGGTAAAATCAAGAAATAAAGAACTGTTTGGGTTGATAGCCATGTGGGAAGCAAAATAAAAATAAAAAATAAAAAAAGAAAAACCTCACTCAATAGCTCTGATACCATGTGAGAATAGAAAGAAAAGGAAAGGAAGAAGATAACATAGAGTGAGAATTGATCAAAGGAAAAATATAGTTACAAGCACAATTGTGTACTAATCTGTACACTAATGTGATGTGATTGGTCAAAAAATAGATTTTATTGAAAACAGTATTAATTTAAATTTTAAGTATGAATAAATCAGTATTGGTACACAGATTAGTGCGCAACTGTGCTTGTATGTAGCAAAACTCTTGATAAAAAGTGCGACTGCTTCTCATTCCTTGTTTTTCGCATTACAGACTACTCCCATTTATATACTTCAATAGAAAACTAACTAACAGACTAAGAAATAAAAGAATATTTGTACACCTCAGTAACTAACTCTGTAAATACTTAAAAGGAGAAATCTAGTTATAAGTACAATTATGTATTTGTATATGCATCAATCTAATGTGATTAATCAAAAAATAGATTTTATTAAAAATAATGCTAATTTAAATTTTAAATATGAAGGAATCAATATTGATACGCAGATTAATACGCAACTTTATTTATACTTTACAAAACTCATACACACAACAGCTCATCTATGTGAGGGGCTTTCTAGTGAATTACTTACAATAGAATCATCAGTAACAAGTGTAGAATGTGAGGACAGCTTCTGCAAATCAGGTGCATTCGTGTTGCCACAAGTAATTGCACCATCATGATCCTGCAACTTCAAGTTAGTAGTGCATTGCTGTGCATGCTGCTCCAATACTGAATGCGGAGGCCATGGGTGGAGTTCATGCGGTGGGCGAGCTCGCCCTCCGCTGCGTGGCGGCTGAGAAGGACTAAAAGATGTAGTCGAGGAGCTGAAAAGAATTCGGAGCCGTACACGTGTAGACATCGAGTGTCGAACGCGATTGCGGGTGATGATGTGGTAGAAGGCTGAAGTTTTGATTGGATTGTGATGTGACGTGGGAATCGGGGATTGATTGGTGGTGGTTCAGATGCACATGTGTGGGTCTGACTTGTTGTTCACTAATGTTGCTTAATTAAAATTTCTAAAGCCTACATTACAAAATTTTATTGCAGAAACTCCCGCAAATGTTAGAATTATCTGTAACTCATGTATTATTTGTAGGAAAAAGCTACAATGCCGATTGCCGCCTCTATGCTACTACTCTATATTACAGCTCGACGTGGCCATTTCACCTAGCTGCCATGTTGCATTTAATTCTTTAAAAAAAAAAAAAAAAAACCAAGGGAAAGCACGAGGAGCTTCTTTCAATGGAAGAGGAACTAATCAATGGCCTGCTTGATGAATCTCATACGCTCTGCAGAGACGGAGAGCTTCATCTTTCTCAATTTTAGAGTTAGCACAACCCATTTTTCACCGAAGTTTTGAGGATGCCGGTTAAAAAGTTTAATTCATTTTATTTTACAAAATAAACAAAAACCCACATCAACAAAACCATAAAGAGCCTAAAGATTCAACTTTCCAGTTTGACATCCCCATTCACAAAGGCTTCGAAATGCATCTCTCTGCAATTTTGACTGAAATTCTAGTTGAAAAAAAACTTGAACGATGTTGAGAATTTGGATTTGTGGGATTTTGAATTTCAACAACAGGGAAACAAGATCACAAAATGAAGTGAGTTCCAATCTTAAGAGTTTTTTCTTCTTCTTCATTTCTCAACGGCCATGAAACTCAATGAATAGATCAAGAAAAATACAAGAAGAGAGAGAGAATTAAACAAAATCCGAGTGAAAGTATGTCTATCTAAGGTTTGGATTGCAATTTTTCTCTCTGCTCAGTTTCAATTTTTGTATTTTTTAAAATAATTAGCCATGTGATGACTCGAGCGGTAACATGGAAGCGGCTGGCTGAGTAGCAATGCCCTTATCTGCATGGTTGAGATTTTCTACCCTTTTTTATATCCAAATATTGCATTTCTCAATTTGGACCCCGCACTCATAATATTCAATGATCTAACATAAAATCCCTCCTCGAATCCTTCGACTTTGTCCACAACAGTGCTGTAATGTCAACAAAACCAATACTTTTTAGAGTAATCTTACTCATTTTTATGTTTTTTTTTTTTTGTATATTTTATTGATATAATTAGTTATATCAATTTTTTTAATTACATAATTAATTATATTAATAAAATACATAAAAAAAATATATAAAAATAACTGCACAAAAAATGAATATAATATTTTTCGGGAATGTTGGGACATAAAAGGGTATATCTTTTTTTTTCTTTTTTTTTTTTAAGAAAAGAAATAGCTATTGAATCATTGTATATTTCCATTTGAATTAGGCATTCCGCATACAAATACAAGTGATCATTAATTACATATATGTCTGATCATATATGTATTACAAATTACAATAAATAAGGAGGATTTCAAATGCGAGATCTAAAAACATATCTCTCCGTGGCACCGGTAGTAAGTACTTTATGGTTTGAGTCTTTAGCAGGTCTATTGATAGAGATTAATCGTTTATCTTCACCCTAACCATGTTCTCTATCGCTCTCAACCAACCCAACAAGGATCCCAGGGCAATATCGAGGAACCTGATGTGATCTCCCCCAAAGAAAGCAGTCTTCTTGTTACAAAAGGCTTCCTCCAACAGAACAAGCCCTTCAGTCACTTGGTCAATCAACGCTGCTCTCCTTTCTCCTTCTTCACCAATCACGAGTCTTAGGGATGGGAACCACTGCAAACGCATTTGAGATTTTTAATAATTATGCTACTAATTACAAGCAACATTTTATGGATGATATATATAAAATACAAAATCATGTTGCATGTGTAATTAGCATAAGTAATGATCATGATCATCAGCACAAACTCTGCAATTGGCTACTAATGCTTGATTTAACCTACTTTCACCTACCACAAGCTGTAAGCAGCCAATTAAGGCTAGGCGGCAAGCACCGCCACCCGTCACCCCACCCCGTGTGGTATCTGCCAGATTAAGGCGGGCGCTCTAGTCCGTAGATCGAGGGCAGATGCCCGCATATAGCTGGGGGCCAGGCCCGGGCAAGCCCACCCAAGGTTTACCCATCTGCCTAGCACAGCCTATAAATATACATATTAAAAAATATATTTCTTTAATAAAATGACATCGTTTTGGCCTCTCTCTCTCTCTCTCTCTCTGCTGCCGCCGCCTCCTGCTCTCCTCCCTCCACTTTTTCTCCTCCTCCTTCTCCAAGCACAAATGGTAGTAGAAGTTGGAACCATGGTCCTTTGTAGAGTTTGAAGTCAGATGACTTCTGTTAAGTTTTGGACTTTTTTGTTGTGGATTTGTATTTTGTTATGAATTATTGTGGATTTTCAGTTGTTTTGTATTGTCTTAGTGTTTTCCAGTGTTTATTCATTGTGGGTGGAGAGAGTGGGACGGACAGTCATGGGGGCCAATCCACTCCCAGCATCCCCAAGGGGGCACCCACTCGTCGGGATGGTGCTAAGATTCAGGGGCCCAAATTGTTCGCCCACCCATGCTAAAAGTGGGGGGTGGGACAGGGGCTGCCCCATCCAGTGGTATGGGTAGCACCCCTATAGTCAATTATGGTGCTTTATTATTATTATTATCAATTATTTTTGCCTTGATTCAAATATCGTACCTTATCATCAACATAGGAAGCCCAGAAGCGTGCAATAGCTCGATCATAGGGATCGGAAGGGAGGATGGAGGGATCAGAGCTCCAGACCTCGTCAATGTATTGAACAATGATAAGAGACTCGCAGATGGGCTTACCAGCATGGATGAGGACCGGTACTTTCTTGTGAACAGAGTTGGATTGGAGAAGAAGCTGGCTCTTACACCCAAGCGTCTCTTCAAGAAACTCATAGTCAACAGATTTGATATTCAAGGCAATCCGAGGCCTCATCACAAATACGCTCGGCCATGCACCCAGAAGCTTGACATCATCACTGATGATCTTCGCCATGAATTAGAATCACTCTAAAAATTGGCAGTCACGACTCACAAAGCTATGGAAGGTGGCCCATGTTCTCTGCGTTTGTGTGTATAAAATGAAATTAGTGCTCGAAAATGTATTGCAGTTGCAAGGACTAGCTTGAAACTTTCAATACATGAGTTCCTTTTTTCCTTTGTTGGGCGGACTTTAAGGGGAGAGTGGTAGGCGGTTGGTCATGAGTCGTGTACGTGGCTGAAACTCATCGAATCACTCAGTTGCAGGCACCCTTTTCTATCCTTGTGTGAGAAAGAGCCAGAGACTGCTGACTTTACCAGTCCATCATCATATATATATATACTAGTAAATGGACTATGTGCAAGGCACATATGACCTGTGAATTCATATGTAATAACATATCAATTGAGTTAATAAATGATATGAATATATATAAATCACAAATAAAAAATATCAGGGCGCTGAGTAGTTGGATCAAGTCTGGAGGGTGAAGAATATGAAGAGGGAGTGGTTGGAGTAGTTCCCACGGCCTTGTATGCATGCCAGAAAGATAAAGAGAGGGAAAGCAGTGATGGGTTCATCTCTCTTTTTTTTAATAAAAAAATAAAATAAAAAATATAAAATAGCCGGTTATACCACGGTTTCTATAGGCGGTTCTGTAGCCAAACTGTGGGTGAGGAAAGAGATTACAGAGACCTGCAAAGACAGAGAGAAAAAAAGAAGGCACTGACTGATCCTTTGATGCAGTTGTAAATCACATAGTTAGTGGAGAAATCATTAATATTAATTCGCCAACCTCCATATTCAACAAAAACGGTAGCCACGTTTTTAAACCGGACAAGCACCACATTATTTTTATAGATCTTTTGGAATTGTCAAGCGCCGCAAGGCTATTCTACTACATTTTTTGTCTCTTGTAGAGAGACGCTTCACGATGGACGCCGTGAAGCATTAGAGGTGATTCGTCATTCCTTTCATAATTTTCTCTATAAAAGAGATATTCAGCTCATTTTCACTCGCATCCCATCTTCTTTACTTTTCTGTAATTAGTCTGCATTCTTACTCTGTAATCTCTTTCTGCATTCTGACTCTGCAATGGCTCAGCAATCTTCTCGTAACCAATACATGAGATATTCAACACCCTCTTCATCAGCTGTTTCTGCTTCCGCTATTGGTGCTGTAGTGCAATACAATAATGATCTGACTAATAAGTCAGATGTTGAAGCTATCTACGAGCTTGTAAATCTCGGTACCCATTACTCATCAGCTATTTATGCATTTTCTCAGCGACTACAATCCAAACCTTATGATTTGGACAAACTCAATGAGAAAATTTTTATCCTTCAGCGCCTTCTTCACGAGTCTAACATGAAGATAGAAGCAATAAAGCAAGAGAATAGGAAATTAAAATCTCTGCTTAAGTCTTCTTTTAGATTGCCTACTGCTTTAGATAAGGATGCCATGCAGATTCTTGAAGAACAAGATCGTTTAAAGAATGAGGCGAAATGCCTCAAATTTCTGTAATTTTTTTCTTCAAGATAATAAAATAATATTTCAGAAATATTCATATTTGTGTTTCTATCTTCTGGTAGATATTCTATGTGCTCCATTTTATTTTTGGTAGCAGATGAGGGTTGCATTAACTTCTACGTTTAAAGTGAAAACTAATAGATCTAAAGGAATAGATATAGATCTGTCAATACACAACAAAAATACATGTTCAACACCCAAAAAAATCACTTTTTTTCTCTTTCAAAAAATCAACTCGGAGATGAAAATAAAATAAAGATGACTTAGAAAATAGAGAAATAAAAATAGAAGGAAGCAGTTTTGATGGTTTTGCTTTACCTTTTGTGGTTTAGAGGGTGCAAAAGTGGTTTTGTTGTTCTGGTGAATACCTTGAATTGCAGCAAAACTCGTACAGCTTTCCTCCGCTTAGCAAAGGTCACCTGCGTGTTGATCTTGTTCTCGATCCTCAACATGAACAAAAGAAAAGAAGAGAGAGAAAAAGTTTACTTTCGGAGAGAAGAGGAAAGAGAAAGTGAAGATGAAAGTCTGAAAGAGAAAAAACTTGAATCAAAAAGAAAAAAAAAACATATGAACACAGATAGAAAAAGAAATTGTTCTGTGGATCTGAAAAATAGAAATCAAACGAAAGGAAAAGAAAAACTTGAATAAATTTTTTACAAACAGATCTGAAATAAACGCAAGAAAATCAACCAAAAACATATCTCTTCATATCTTTGTAGATGTATTCAGACCTGTTTGTGGGGGAAGAAGCTGTGAAGAGATGGTGGGCGGAGGTGGTGCGACGGCGCCAGAAACGGCTCAAAACCGTGCGGCTTATATGGGCTGTAGGTGGCTAACGGTGGCTCGGATGGAGGTGAAACTTGGTGGGGATGTTCACCGGTGAGAGGGGAAGAAAACTGGGTGGGTGGTGTACGACACCTCCACCGGACGGGGGTGCAATGGCCGGCCGAAATAAGGGCGACGGGAATGAGAAAAGAGAAGGGGAGAGCACGGGGAGAGAGAGAAAACAAGAAAGAAGCACGGGAGAGAAAAGAGAAACGCACGGGAAGAGAAAAGAAAGAAAGAAAAAGAAATAATTATCTTTACTGTGCATTTCAAATTTTTTATTATTTTTACTGTATAGGAATCGAATTATTATATTTACTGTGCATCGTTACTGTATAGTAACGGAAAATATCAACGATTTATATTATTTTTTATTATATTTACTGTGCATCGTTACTGTGTAGTAACAGAAAATATCGACGATAATACTGCTTTTGGTCTAAAAGGAATTATTTTTTTAATATATAGTAGCTGGACCAACATGATCGATGATGACGATGCGATTCGGCATGGATCCCTAACTTTTTAATTCCTTCGTCTAACTTCTGGAAATCAGCTAGCCCAACTTATAATTAACCACCAAGTACATATATAATTAATGGAAAATTGAGTACGTAATTATTTTTAAAAAATGAATAAATATAAAATTCATATAAAATAAAAATTAATTTTTTAATAAAAATCTTAATTATTTTTTAAAAATAATTACACAATATTTATATATTATATAATTGTACTTAATATTACTCATAATATATGTAAGCACTGTAATACTCATGTGTAGAAAAATATTATTTTATTAATTGGAGACGTAGAGAAATGATAAAACAATTACACCTACTTAATATTACTCATAATATATGTAAGCACTGTAATACTCATGTGTAGAAAAATATTATTTTATTAATTGGAGATGTGGAGAAATGATAAAACAACTACACCTTTCCCATTTTTCTACAACTTTTTAATAAAATAATATTTTTTTAAAATTTTATTTTAGTTTTGATTTTGATTTGATGTGTTTGGAAGAGTGTGGTACTGAAATACAAATTTATCGAGATCCGTTGTAATTATCTATCCAAATATTTACTGTGAATCCAAATTTTTAATTATTTTTACTGTGTAGAAATCGAATTATTATATTACTGTGCATCGTTACTGTGAACAATTATTATCTTACTGTGCATCGTTACTGTGTATTTACTGTGCATTTTAAATTATTTATTAATATATTTACTGTGAATTTTAAATTTATTATTATTATTTTACTATTCATTCGAATTATTATATTATTTTTACTGTGCATTTTACTGTGTAGGAATCGAATTATTATATTACTGTGCATAGTTACTGTGTATTACTGTGTATGAATCGAATTATTATATTACTGTGCATAGTTACTGTGTATTACTGTTCAGGATGAAATTGGATATTACTGTAAAAATGAAGGATAAAATTGAAAAAAATATTGTGCTCACTATTCATCTGAAGATAGGCGCTTTTATATATAGAAGATATTGTTCATTTTTGGCAAGGAATTATACTTGTCAGGGATTCATGAATCATATTGCTTATTATTTTCTGTTGTTAGTGTATCTTAAATGTTGTGTGAGGAATAAATAGTCTAAATAGATAACTATAATTTATAAAATATGAGAAATGATATTTGTAATTTTAAGTTGTCAAATCCTATGCATATTCTTTAAAAAAATTAGATAAATCTGAAACTTATTTGAAAAAAAATAATTTTAAAAAGAAGGTGCGGAATTTATACATCTATATATGAATATGATGGACTTAAAACAGTACTATCACAAAGAGGCCAGTCTAGTTATCTCTCACCAACTTATGTATTACTATATTGTTTTGTTGTTTTTTTACATATAATAAATTTGTATTTTTAGTCTATTTTTAGTCATGCAATCTTGTGGGTAATATGATACTCCTTTAATTAAAAATATATTATAGAATTATGTCATATCATTAATTAGTGTATATGTTAGCCTATATGAGTTATATGAGTCCCACATTGGTTGAGTAAGGCTCTTGCATAGCCTTAGGCCCCCTATATATAGCATAATTGATATATAGAATTGTATTAATTAATTCTAACATGGCATCAGAGCCATTATCATGATCTTTTAAGTACTATAGTTTTTATCATTCTTAGCATTTTTCCTTTACCTCTGTTTTCTATAGCTGAGTCATTTGAGCCTTATTGATTGCCGTCAAATAGTTGCAATCATTGTAAGGACTACTACAAATTTCAAAATCATTGTGTTTGAAGCTCCATTTTGATCACGTGGCATACCATTGAGAAGATCTCATTGAGACCGACTCAACATTGTCAAATTAGTAAGATCAAAGGATGCCGTCTAAATTTTTTGCCACGCCACCCTAGTCTTGTTAGTAGCCACGACATCCTACCAGATTAGCAGCCAGGTGCCATGTCAGCAGCCTTGCATTATTGGCCATTGACCGATCACCACTACGTTGATTTTTTTGATCCAAGTGTTTTATGCATGTTTTTAAATTCTGATCTCATTTTTGTAGTCTGTTTTTGTATATCTAATCTCATAATGACTCAAAATAGTGAGATTTTTCATCCTATTCATGTGATATTAGACGGTAGAAACTATTTGGTGTGGTCTCAGTCTTTTCGCAGCTTTCTTAAAGACTGTGAACCTTAGTTCTATTGCACGAGTGATTGAAAAAATCCAATGCCATGAGGAGATGAACAAGCAGAACAGTTTCAACAAAGCCTTCTCAAATGGGATAGCCATAATCACCAGATCCTTACTCGGATGCACATCGCCTTCATTCTGACTATATCCAACCTACTTGGAAGCTATGATGATGCATTATTTGCTTGGACCATATTAGCCAAGCGTTATGCTACTTCTTGTGGGTCTAGAAAATACCAACTTATGGTCGAGTTGTATCAGCTCAGATAGGAGTTTGGCCAATACATCAATAACTTTTTTGATCATCTTTATCACATTTAGAATAGATTAATCTCTTTGACCCACTTTGAAAGAATCTCACTGATAGTGTATATGTTAGTGTTAGTTTATATGTATCATATGAGTCTCATGTTGGTTAAGTAAGACTCTTGTATAGCCTTTAGCCTCCTATATATAAGCCACCTTATATAATATAATTGATATATGTGTGTCTATATATATATATAATTGATTATTACAATTCTAATATTTATATATAAATTTCCATTTGAAACTTCTTTCGTGAACTTTATTTCTGCTATAAATATAATATTTTACTGCTGTTTTCAAGACAAAAATATGATTATCACGGCCGACAAGAATGACCATGACTACTCCATGCCCTAGCTCAGAGGATTCGGAGCCATCTCAACATCATGCTCGATTGCGAGTAATTACATGCCAAGAGGTAGAGTTTTAATTGGATTATGACGTGTGACGTGGGGACCAACAGCCACGTTTGACTGTCTCAGTGTGTTAGGCGAAAGCTTTTATTATTCTATTTTTTAAGAAAATAGGAATAAATCTCACCATCGTTTAGAAAAAGTATACGAAATTTGTAATCTTTCAAACTGTTTTTAAATGAACAATTCATGCCATCAAATAAATATAGAAGTAAACAATGAAAACAAGGCTAGAAGAGAATATACCAAAGTGGAGTTATGATCGAAGTTGGAATCTGTTCTTTAATGTAACAGGGAGACCGGGTGGTTGTGATTGGGGGGGGGGGGGGGGGGAAGGGTTCTAAAACTGGGCAGCACACAAACACACATGCGACTGAGTGCAGAGGGCTGAACTTTTAATACCTCAAGTTAAGAAAGTTGTCATGCCATGCGTGTGATTATTGGAGTGCAGTTTCATGAAAAGCACGAACCTTGCGTTTGGTCTTCTAATAGCGACAAATCTTGATTCTCTTGAAGGTTGATAGCGGAAGATGTTGTGGGACAATTCGAATTAAAAAAGATGAGATTCCAAGTACCCCTGCTAAGCTAAGCTGAGTACTGGTGCTAGTCGTACCGGAATCACCAACTGCACCGGCAGCTTTAGAAAACTAGGATGCAAGGGAAAAAGAAAATCCCTCCCCACCAGTGCCCTATTATTTGAGAAAGAGAGGGAAAAAACAAAAGCAATACCTTCTACTGGTTAACTTCAATGGCTTAAGGTCAAAAGAAGACCAACCAAAGCAATACAATTGATTGGGCTTTTTAACCTGGAATAGCTTTAAGGTCAAAAGATAAAAATGCAATCTCCCTAGGAGGGGAGGGAATCTTGACTTTCCATTACATGTAGACCCGCAGCTAGAAAAAGGGATGGAGGGAAATGAACACCATGTTTAAAATCTGTTTACAAGGATTATACCTTAAACAGTTCTTCATTCATATCCGAATTACATATTTTCTACATCTTCCATAAAAAAATATGGAGCATGCATTACGTCAAAAAGTTCAGTACCTTTCCATTCGTGGCTTTCTACATACAACTAATTCATCATACATGGGGTGAAGAAGCTCGGTGTGGGTACAACTTTAAAATAGTTAGCGGGTGCTGAGACCAGAAAAGATTGTGAAGCATACCGGCTATTTGAAATATGCAGTCTCCAAAGCCTGAGCCTTCTCCCCTGCAAGTGTAGCTTCCTTTCTTCCTGTAAGGTTATAGCCTCTCTCCTGAAGCAAAAAAGGAACAATTTATACTAATTTTTTTGAGACTGTACACGTCAAAGAACTTCGTAAAGCTATTGCATACAACTACCAAACAAGAAGCTCATACACAAGGTAAGAGTTATACCAGGAGGCGCCACATAAAAGGGACTCCTTCTCGCTTCTTGATCCGCTTTTCAATTACGTCAATTGCTAGAATTAAAAGATAACAGTCAAAATATAACCACGGTGAACGTCTGATGGTCACAAACAATTGATGTCTTACCATTCACAGCTTGTCCGGTATTCAGCAACATACTGTACCAGACTTCATTGAATACATCAAGTTGTTCCTCAGATGCTCCAAGCATCTACCATAAAAGAGTAAAGTTCACATTTATCCACTCCTTAAAGGAAATCAGGAGTTTGGAGCTCAAGATTTGTCCTATATGATCATACCTTGTAGTTATTGGCATCAAAATCTGGACCAAGCAATTCCAATGCCTTTTTGTCATTTCCACTCCCGTACTCGTACAGGGATTCTGCAAGCTGAGAACAACAGACATGAAAAGGCACAAAAATCTCAAAAGAGAACCCCTCATTACTTTGTTTTAACTTGTCTCGGGTAAATTGAAAAACAAATCCAAAGTTGACAATATAATAAGGTTTAAGCTATATACAATGATGAAATATACACATTCGTAAATAATAATCATGATGTCCTGATCTCTTTCTTTGAAGATAGAAATACAGGTGCAGTTCCCAGAAAATATTTTTTCCCCCTTTCATTTGGTAAGTGTGTTCACTATATAGGTTTTTTGATCAGCAAACAAGATTTTATTGAAAATAATAATAGGCATAGCCCAAGTACACGGGTTGTTCACCACCATGGATAGAGTTTGGTCGAGCCATGTGATGTGACCAATAGAAAAGTGCACAAATAATAGAAACAAGATAAAATCATCATTATATGGCAAAGATAGCAGAAATCAGAACAAACCAGCATTACTCTCTGCATTAATTGCTGCTTCTTCTTGCTCATCCTAGAGAATCTACAAGATAATGGAATTTTGATAAACTAATCACTGCATTATATTTGAGAAGGTGTGGACAAAAAAGGATGCAAGATCCTTCTAACCTGGATTTCAAGCCCTTCAGTAAATCCTCAGCTTTAGACAGCTCTCCAGTATTAGCTAGAACCCATAAGATCAAGGAATCAAGGTGCCACTCTCTATACCAGTTTGCCTGGGCTTTTTGGTACCCACATCCAGAAATTGCAGAACAATTAAATTACACTTATCATGATATCTACCATGACACGCAAGTGCTAATTGTGATTATACAATCAAGAGTACATAAAACACGCCATCCTACCAATTACATGTGATAGCATAAATTATAGCTCTTTTAACTTTTAAAGTAATCTATTTGTCTCATGATTCACGAATCTCTTTCTTATCTATGTCAACAGATGGTATTTCAACTTTCATATTTTTGGTCCATCGCAAGGGCAACTTTATAACAAGATGAACTACAATGCAGATATGGGGGCTTGAGCAACACGAAAGAAACTTATCAATCACCTAAGTCTGAACAGCCAAACATAGAATGAAGAATGTAAGCACCATAATCAACAAAAGTCACATAGATGTTGAAACTACTCCTACATTTAAAATCTACCATGGTTTTTGTGTTTTAGAGCTCCAAAGCATTTTGACGTAGTTGCATGTTGTTGCGCATTACATA
Source organism: Carya cathayensis (assembly GCA_011037825.1). Taxonomy (NCBI): domain Eukaryota; kingdom Viridiplantae; phylum Streptophyta; class Magnoliopsida; order Fagales; family Juglandaceae; genus Carya; species Carya cathayensis. The sequence continues at coordinate 1,128,182 of QGSO01000245.1, read as the reverse complement.
CTGCTCCTCCACAATTGTCTTTGGACTGAGAAGAAGGATGTGTACTTTGAAAATTACCACACATGACATTAATGCTTGCTTGATTTGTTCAGTTTATGTTCAGGGGCTGTTTTGGAACCAATTAATTTGGCCTGCCTATTAAATCCCGAAAAATTATCGATGTTTTAGTTTCTGTTAAGGGGTTTTCTGGACAAAACGCCACATTCTAAATAGTTAACACCAGGTTCCATAAACGAAAAATTATGTGATGCATTAAAAAGCCTGATTGCATCTTTTCTAGCAGCATATAATAAATATGCGTGAATAAAAGCTAACATGCATGAATGAATCAATTGCCTAACCTGTCCTCTAATGCTATATAACACCAATAACTTCAATACTAATGAAATGACTCCCTTATTAACTACTGTAGGGGAAAAAAATGTAGAATTTCTATTGCAAGAGTGATTCATTGTGACTCACTTGACCTGTAAGGCAACTTGCTAAGATCTTGAGACGGTCCTCAAAGGCATCAATTTCACCCCGTACGTACACTCGCAACAATAAATCGGCTGCATTTAAATACACCTAGATGCTGAAGAAGTTAGGACTTAGAACCAAAACATTAAGAAAAAAAGACAAAAAGAGAGTGGATTTTATTAAAATTACACAAAATAGCACACCTCTGGACCCACAGCATCACGCTTTTCCAATTCCTTCCAAATACAATTATCATATATTTGTAAGACTCTTTGAATTGGAGAACCACCTTCCAAGTAACAAAGAGCTACATGCCACCAATTATGTGTCAGCCTGGAGATGAAAGATTATTAGGACCTCCAAGAAAGTGAGAAAGCGATTAAATTCATGTAAAGTATTATTCAGAAAAATTAATATGCATACATAAATGAAGAACAAGAACTCCAAGAAGATGAGCATCCTTCCATGAACTGTACTGCTTCTTCAAACTGGCACTCATACTGTAGAACATGGCACAGCTGCATAAAATTCATATCAATATCAATAATCCAGGTGCTAGTAAATAGTAAACCCTTGTTACTGCAATAACTTATTGGCAGTAATACAAACTACCAATCTAATTATTCTGAATCATACTTTCGTATGGTTCATAATCAAATCTTGGAACCACGCTTACATACATTATCAATGTCCTCCTAACTCATCATAGCTTTTATTGCCCAATATAGAGAGCATTGAAGTGAGTATCGAACCACAATACTTCTAAAATACTCAATATTCTAATATTATATATAAAAACTCCGATTTTAAAATTGAAGTAAAATGCTTGAGAACAGGAGGATAAAAATCCTTTAAATGCACTTAAGTAATTTAACTCACAGCATGTTGTGCCCAGTAATCTTGCCCATTGATCTCAAATCCCTTTTTTGCAGCTTTCTCAGCATCTGCCATTTGGTGAAGCTCCAGCAAAGGAAAAGCAAGCATGCCATATATGTAATTTTCTTCTTGATTTTTGGGTAGAACCTGTTCAATTTACAAATTGTACAGGATCAAATTGACATGAGATAACTAATGTTCACAACCTCAAGTTAACATGTGTTCAGCCACATCAAATGTCAAGTCCCGTAAATACTTTGTCAACCTTGCTCTACGTACATGTGCAAAAATAATAAAATGGAAAAGGCTCTTTTAAAATTTTTCAGGAAATAACAAAAAAAGGCACCTGTTGAACAAGATTCAAGGACAGATCAGGTCGACCCATGTAAAAGGATAGCACTTGGGCCCTCTTCAGTGAAATGAGATCTCTTGGAAAATCTTTTATTATCTGCAAAAAGTGAGAGAAATACACTGATAAAGCTTGTGCATACACTAAATAGTGAACCTAAAGCAAATCACCAATGGAGATTGGGGCTCCTATCAATTAGTTTACCACAGAGTATAATCCCAACACGTCAACAGCATTGCAATGTCTGAAAAGCATAATCATGAACAAAGACTGAATGTCAAATCGTTAAACCAGTTGTTGGAAAGATTAAGTTTATGAACCCATCATTCATAAGTTTCATATATAACCTCACTATAAGGGGCCTAGATTTGGTTATAGATCATTTCAAATGCGTAACTCAGTTTATTAATGTTGTGACAGTTTCACTCGATCCCTCTCAAGTTACTTATCATTTTGGCAATGATAAGTATGTAGTAGAATGTTTGGCCACACTCTTTTGGCATAATCAAGTGTTCCCTACATGAACTTCGGATTTCATTACCAAGAAGTAGCGATTCTAATAAATGACCAAAGTGCGACCATTGAATACACTTGGAGGTCTTTAAAATGCTATCAGGAATTTGATTGCTTCTCCTGTCACAATATGGATATTAAGACCAACAAGTATTTCTGTTAATGCACTTTAAATCTGTCCATTTTATCATCAAGAAACCATTAGATCATTTACTTAGAAAAGAAATTGGAGTCTAAAAGATGAGGACCAAAGGAGAAGAAGAACAGATTTGGATACAAGACGCAATTCATTAATGAAAAAGAAAAAAAGAATCAAAGAAAGTGAATAAATACATTAACTTTTTTGTCTCAATAATTAGTAAAGAGGCTCACATACCTTAGAGTGTAACTCGACAGCGACATCGTCATCTCTATCTTCAGACATCAAATAACTGACGGCATCGAAAACTGCTTTCTCGTACGCGGTGGCTTGCCCCTGTGCATAATAATAAATTTTCGGTTAGAAGCAAAGAACAAAGGTACATTTCTGAACAAAACGAAGAGACTTACAAGACAGGACTTAGCGGCTTGGAGATGGGAAGGAGCTCGGGAACGATCGGAGGAGCAGAGGAAGTGAGCGGCCAAAATGTTGGCCAATACGCAGTCCTTGTCATGGAACGGCGCTTCCAGAATCACCGACCTTCCTCTCCCATAAATAAGCACCTTCGTATAATTTCATATGAACGTCCAGAAACCCAAAACCCATTTCAGAATTCAGATTTACAACATATGTAAGTGAGTCCGAAGCAAAAGAGAGAGAGCGAGAGACAGACCTGTTGATAGAAGGCGTTGATGGCAGAGATACAAGAATCCGAAGAGGTCCTGACCTCGTACCCCCACCTATCCAGTTTCACTCCATCCATCTCTCTCTCTCTCTGTGAATTAGTGGCCTAGGTTGTGTAAAAGACAGAAGAAATAAGAGGAGAAGCCGCCCCCCTGAAATAGAAAAACAGAACGTGTTTCAAATGTTTCGTGGACACCAAAGGGAGGTTTGGAGTTCTGTTGGGAAAAACAAAAAAGAGAAACCCAAGTAAGGTAGATGGCGAGGTGTTACTTGTCGCCGTCTGCTTGGATTTGAGTCGTAGAAAGCACCCGAACACACCGCACCCTGGCCTGCGGCTTGCTATGAACAAGTCATCTTCTGCCTTGGCGTAGTGTGTCAATTGTCAAAGGAAAATGTCAAAAGGTAGGGGCATCGATACTCCCCTGTCGCAACTCCTTTTCCAGTAATACACTCACAATCTAAGCAGTATCATATGATCTTGACGAGCCGAAATCAATTTTGTAAATGAAAGAATAATCATATATGATATACTATTATTTTATTTATATCTTATTATATATAATGTGGTATATTTATCATTATTTATTTAATGATAAAAAAATATAATAAATAATTATTTAATAATAATAAATATGCTATATTTTATTTAATAGAATTCCGATTAAAATAATCATGGGACACGTCTGGAAAGGCCTCTTGATGATTCATTGGGGGCTTAAAATGACCTTTTCCGGTAACAACTAAAAGTGGCCAACCAAAGGTGTCTATTCCTAAATTGTTGATGCGATAGCCGATTACGATTGGAGCTTGCTTTGGGATACAGAGAAGGCATTTTTTCATGCCAATTATTGTAAATAGAATTAAGTATAAATTATATTTACATCGGTAAATTGTTACTTTTTTTTTTTTTTAACCTTGTCCATTTGGTTAGGATCTGATGAGTGATGATTAATAATTTTCAAATCTTAAGTATTTAAAATGTCAAACTGGGAATGTTACCTTAAAAATAATAGTGTTATGATCTTAAAATTTTAATAAAATTAGTATAGGGCCTTTCGTTCAAGCATCGGTAACAAGTAGGATCATGCTACGAGTTTGAATTGTGGAAGAAGCAACTTATTTGGAGCAAAGGTGATCAATTGCTAGGCTTTTAATAAAGTGAGGTATTATTTAGTTCTCGATATGTGAATAATAGTAAAATAGTTTGAGTTGAGATGATTTATGAGTTTTTAAAAAATGAGAGAAAAAAATTGAAATTAAAATATTGTTATAATATTATTTTTTTTAAAATTTAAAAAAATTAAATTATTTTTTATATTTTATTTAAAAGTATGAAAAAACTATAATGATTAAATAAAAAAATTAAAATTTTGTAATTAAAAAATATTTATATTTATCATATATATTGAAATGAGATGAAATTGAAGGCTTACTACCCAAACCAGACCGAAGGAGACCTTCCAAGAAGGATTTTACTCTAGGGTTAGATCCAACTGGTCAGCAAAGCAACCGTCCATTTGAAAAGGCCTTCTGCATTCCGTAATCAAAGAAGGAGCAAACATCAAAGAATTATGGGCTAGAATCATATGCTAAAATTTTCTGGGCTGTGTACATTGGGGGCGTTATTGGTTCTATTCGGCCATCAAATGTAAAGCCTTTTGTTTTTGTTTTATATATATATTAAGTGGGAGTAACGTGCAAAGCATGTTTATCTAATTTTATGAAATGGTTATTTGTAAAAAATAATATATATTTTATAAAAATTATTGATGTCACTTAATAATTTAAAGCATATTGGATAAGATAAAAAAAATTAGTTCAAAATATTATATAATCCAATACATGTTTATAACATCCATAATTTTAGCAAAGATGCATACGAAAAATTTAATAAAAGTCAAACACAAACGGTAATTCAAAATATGTGTCGTTTGATGTTTGTATTATAATTAATCAATTTATGTTGCACTACAAGAGAAGTGAGATTTTGTGACCAAAATTTAGTGACCAAAAGGACTATTTCCGACTAAAACCGTAGGAAATAGTCCTTTTGGTCACTAAATTTTAGTCACAAAAACTCACTTCTCTAGTAGTGTCATCCTGTAGACGATCAATAGAGACAACATTGAAATTCTTATTTTACTGTTAGTTGAGTCGATCATGATCAACATAAAGTTAAAACATAATCTTTTTATAAAATTTGTGGTATAATATTTTCTATATATAGCATATATATAAATCCTAAATTATATTTTGAAATTGTTAGCCGAATTTACTCTATATTGATTAGCTCAACGATCACGGCCTTTGTCACGTGCCCATCATAGCAAGCCCACGTGTGGAATATGACTTAGCGGAAGCTATGTCCTACTATCATGGGAAAAAAAAAAACTTTGATTAAGCACACTTGTATTATATATTATATAAGATTTTTAAATTTGGAATACTCAATAATCTGAGTTAATGAAATGTCTAATACACGTGTATTATACTTAGGGATTCACGTCTTATACACCTAATACATGTGTATATGTTAAGGAGAAAAAGAAAAATATAATAACTAATATTTAATTACTTATTATTATATAAACTATTAAGTATTGTAATTATTGTGATTAATAAATCATATAACAACATTGAATGCTATCTCTCTCAACATTTATGTCTTCATTCTATATGCCGATTACATTCACACGTATTTAAACAAACGGTGTTAACTTTAACAGAAAAACAAGAAAAACCGTTAAAACAAGATTTTCCGTTTCATACACACTTTTTATATATAGAAGATATATTGAAAGAGGGCGACCAACCGTGATCTTTTTTTTGAAGATGTGGATATTGTGTCATTAGACTACATGCCGTTGACAAATGTAAATTCTTTTCAATTCTATAAACAATATCTTAAAAAATGAAAATTACGATTCTACATATAAAATGCATGCATTGCTTGTATGTATCATATTTATTAGGACTGTTTATCTGGGCCATGTTTTACTGAGCCTAGAATCCGAAAAATCAGATTTGATAAATACCCGAACATTTGGGTTTTTCTGATGAGAGAGTAAATTCTCAAACTTAGCATAGTGGATATAATATAGAGTAGGCCTGCAACCCAGTCCGTCCAAAGCACTTTTGAACTCAACCCGACACAAACCATCAACCATCCAGAATGAAAGCAACTCCATCTGACTGGAAAACGTTTGGGTCTAGTCGAAAGATAGGTTTAAAAAATCTCTCTCTTTTTTATTTTTTATTTATTTATTTATTTATTTTTAATAATGGTTTCCAAAAAGTCTTCTTTTATAACAAAAGAGAAAGAAACGCACAGCTTCTTCCTTTAAATCTTTACCCATTCTTCCCCCACCGGCTTGTAAGAGAGAGATGTAGAGGTTGGAAATTTTGTAATCATATCCTTGATAATGGATTTAACCTCTACAGATTGTCTCTCCAGCTAGATAGATTCTCCAACCACCATTAATCTTAACTTGCCATATTTTGCAGTGTCTGCTCAGACCCACTTCCAAAAGGCACCTCCTTTACAAATCAACAAGAACAAAGGTACAAGATTCTCTAGACCAAGGCAAAAAGATGGTCAACAACTGCATTGATAGGAAACAAAATTACCAAATAGATGAATAATACAGAAATTTATGCAATAGAAATTTATGCATTTTTTTGGGAAGCATGCGTTTCGAGATGAAAATCAGGGAAAAAATAAAATCAAAATAGCCCAAAATTAGAGGTTGATTGAGAGAAAAGTTTTACCACATCCAAACATGTGCCTTGCCTTGCATGATCGATTTGTGTTCAGGCCTGCCCTTTTCGAGATCTGGGTTTCACTCTTTCTGATCTTTCCTCAACTGATCGAACTCCTTGCAAAGGAAGAGAGAAAGAGAGAGTAAAGAGATCAAGCTCCTTGGACCAAATGATTTCTTCGGGTGATTGGTTTCAACCGATGTTAAGTATAATAAACCCATTAATGAGTTTGAATCGAACCCCATTTTAGTCCCGTGGGTCCATGTCAGGCTTTATAGGTTTATCGAGCCAGACCCTTTTTTGCACAAGCCTAATATAGAGGCATTGTATACCATGTGAAATGGCATATGAGAAGAAGTATCTACATTATAGGGGAGCTCTTTGCATCAAATATGAAATCGTGGCTTCCCCTTCAAACCGCCATATAAGCCAATACTCACTTCGTTTCTTTGAAGAAGTCCGGAACAATTTCATGACAACAATAATAACAACCTGTTTCTATAGAGGACTTCGATAACTTGAGAAAATTTTTATAGATATATATACACACATAAGTTGTATGGTGTTTTGTTCCTGTCGGTTACTTTTATGGTTTACTGTTTTTAGTTATTTAAAATTAATATGTGCACTTTTGAATTGAGACATTAGATATATATATATATATATTTCCATTCTATGTTCTTTTTCTTTAAGATGCCAAAGTACTTTTGTCATGACTTAATATATGCATAAATCTAAGAAAAGCATGGTGGTGAAAGGATGAGAGAGAGAGAATACGGACATGACATGTATTGTTGGTTGGAAAAGCTGTCACTTAAATTCTTATAGTTTGCTTATCCACCAAACTTGTATAGATTTCTAACGGTTGGTTACTTAAGTTTGTATTAGGTTTACTTTTAACTTGTTTAAATCTATGACTTGTTTAAAATTTGTATGAATTATAAGCAACGTCTAGTGTAAATTATAAATTATAAAAGTGCCAGATTTATATACACTCTTATGGATAAGTATACATAAAAATTATAAAGAAATCTCTTAGCTAAATTTGCGTCAATTCAGGCTTTCAAATCCCAAACCCTGCTGTAAGCGGCGAGCCTCGTGGAATGAGACAGGAAACAGTGCATGAGGAAATGCTGCTTGCAAGAGCTTTATAACCATGTCACCTTGTAAATACGGAGACAATGCTCTCCTTCTCTCTCATAGTTGCTTTACATGTATATAAACACCATTGTGTAGAAACCTTTGATATACAAGAAAAGAGAAAATACATTTATGCTACTCTACATTTCTGTCAAGGCATTCCGGCAAACACCTAGTGTGTTGCTTGGTATGTTTCTTTGAATACTTCAACAATTATTATTAAATATATATATATATATATATATATTAATGCTTTAGAATCCCGCTTTTAATTAATTTCAAATGAAGTGGATTCGTCCTGCCAATTCCACCTGATCCGCAATATCCTATCACAAAAGATGATGATCTGATCGTAAGATCAAGAAAAAGATCATGAAGAGTGGTAGGTAGGATTTTTCAGGAGAGATCGATTAGATGGTAGATAGGAGAGATTAGGTAGGATCGATGTATTTAATTTTGTCGACAGCTGCATGCATTCATTGGGGGTATATATGTTTGAATTGGAATATTACTTATACATACCCATGCAGATCTAGATACGACTCTCATCATCACAATGTTGCCTATATATATATATATATATGATTCCTTTCCTATTTTTGGCAACAAATTAAAAATTAAAATACATATATTAATAAAAAGCACTCACAAGAGGTACCAATATATATATTCTTCCTACAACTAGCTAGCTAGTTCACTACAAAAAAAATTCTTTATTTGAGATCAATTATTTCTAACAAAATGAGTATTTCTAGTTAAAATGAGTCTGTTTTAATTGTAAATAGTAATTTTTGTTATAAAAAATTGATCACAAATATCTATTTTTCTTGTAATGGTTACACATGTATAAAGTAACTGCTTACAGAAAAGAGATCAGTGACAGAATATGGCAGTACTCTGGTAATGTAAGAATATGTTAGATGTATGTTGAATGGAAGGCTTAGCCGGAAATTAGTGACTTTCAATTTCAGAGAAGCTAAGCCAATGCGCGGCGGCTCATCTACTGGCAAAAATATTGACCGGCCTGATCTTGAACAAATAATGCAATTAATATATAGGACCAACTACCTCTCCCTGCATGGTGTAGTATTGAACGGTTAGGATTGAATAATTTTAGATTTGCAAGAGAGATCAGCTAGCTGAATCTCATGATCAATATGTAAGCTGAGTGGTAGCTAGCTAGGTAAGTGGGGTTTTACACGTACGTACGTACGTACGTGAGATCGGGCTGCATGGAGCATATGGTATATAATTGGTAGGTAGGATATATATATATATATATATAATATTTATATATAAGATAAGAAAGGAAGAAATGAATAAAAAAGAAAAAGGAGATTAATGATCTCTCTGCGGCAGTTCTGCTAATTATTATAATTTGGTAGAAACCAAAGTATATCTTCGCGCGTACGTACAAGCTAGTTGGTGGTCAGTATTACATGCTCTACTACGGATGCATGGAATTGATATGAGTTGATCTTGAAATTTTGATGTCCTAATTAAGTTCTAACTGCTTAAAATAAAAGAAAAATAAAAACCCTTTTCCCATATATATATAATTAATTAACCTAATTATCAATTACCAATGGGTTAATTCGTGCGTTAGATGTACGTCTTTTAATATTAAATAATGATTAAAGTCATGCATCGGGCTGGTAATTAATTGGTTTATCGATAAATTAATTAACTCACCCATCCATGCAAGTTAATTACGTACGTAAGAGGTAATTATTAATTAATAGTTTATATAATTCGGTGAGGCTCGAATTAGATCGATCATGAAACCAGCTCATCGTGCATGACCAATATCGCACATGCAGGTTATCAGCCTAGCTAGCTATATGTTTAGGAAACTCGATGGGTCGATTAAAAAAAAAAAATTATTGATGAGGATCAATAGTAGATAGCTAGGCATCGATACACTCCATTGATGCTGAGTCGTACTGTTGTGTGTGAAATGGTTTCCAACCCAGACCATAGATCTAGCTCAAGTGGATTAGCTACTTTGATGACCTGGGCTTGTCAAGATGTGATTCAAAAACCAAAACAACTGTAGTATTAAAAGTTAAATAACTCATGCTCAGTTTTATACTCCACTCATAAAGAAGTCAAATTTATTCTTCACCATATATTTCAGGCACCAAATAAGAACAAAGCAAACGGAATACAAATCCTACTTTCCATGATCAACATGAAATTAAGTTTTATTTTTTTCTGAGCAGCACAAAACTGGAGAAGATTCAACCAAAAGCTAAGTTGCTCATTCGAATTGCTACTTAATGCCTAGGTGGAGCCCCAGGCAGAAGTTTAAGGAACTCTATAAACCTATCAGTCTCGGGAATAAGACCGTCAACAGCGGGATCCGAGCAAAAGCTATCCATCCATTTTGCGAGTGCAGGATGCTTTACTTCGTCGAAAATCTTCACCCCAACGATCTTCTCCAAAGCTCTCAGCCAGGCCAAGGTGCACCCAAAGGCAATATCGAGGTACCCGACTCGCTCTCCCCCAAAGAAAGCGTTCCCTTTGCTACATTGATGAAAGGCCCCCTCCATCACCTCAAAACTTTTACCCACTGCTTCCACCGCCGCCGCCAACTGCTCTCCTTGTGTAACCCTAACGAGTTTCAAGGACGGGAAAAACTGCATGCACACCCCTTTGATTAATATACCGACTGAAGAAAAGAAAAACAAACAAACAAACACGAAATGCTGTACCAAAGGGATAAAACTGTCTGTCAAACAGCTTATTGGGAGTTTGTACGCGCGTAATGTTTCTATTTGTAATTTAGTAGCCCCCCCAACACACACACATCACATATATTGTAAGTCCATACCAATAATAACTATCATCATCATCATTACAAAAGTTCAAACTGATGTATTAATTATCAGACAACGACCTTTAATTTCACCAGCCACTTGCCCGTGCTATAACCATCCAATTATATAGAGAGGTGTATGAAACACCCAACACAAAAGCACGAACAAAAAATTTCTCACCTTTTCATCAACGTAGGCAGCCCAAAATCGTGCAAGAGCACGATCCATGGGATCGGCAGGGAGGATGGAAGGACCAGTGCTCCAGACCTCGTCAATGTATTGGACAATGATGAGAGATTCGGGGAGCGGCTTGCCGTCATGGAGAAGAACAGGGAATTTCTTGTGGACAGGGTTGGATTGGAGAAGAAGGTCACTCTTTTTCCCGAGCTTTTCTTCAAGATGCTCATACTCAACATTTTTTATGTTAAAGGCAATCCTAACCCTCGTGGTAAATGCGCTTGCCCATGAACCAATAAGCTTGATATCACTCTTCCCCATGACTAGCTAGTACTTAAGTTAATTCACTCTCGGAAATATTACCAAACCACAGATATTGCAAGGATGCCTTGGTTCTGATCTGGGATTGTTGGAGTTTAAGTGATCGAGTGGCTGAGGTTTAAATAGTGCATGAAATCAGCACTGAACACTTGGTTGCGAATTTGTTAGGCACGTGAAGAGATTAGGTGCATGGAATGAACGTTGAGGGGGTAGATGGATAGGAACCAGAGTGTACCGGCCGTGCTTTATTTTATTCCTGTCATAGCCCAGTTTTCTGAGTAAGTATATCTGTAACTTCCAATTTCGGGCACACATTGCTATGCGGCGCGGGTACAGCAGATTGCTGCATTCTTCATGAATTATATCGCATAATAGTTGCCTTGATCACTTGCTGGTTTAAAAATCCAATTCCAGATCTTAATTATTAAAATAGAGATAATTAATTTAAGGGCATTTAAACCACTTGAAAGGCAGAGAACTATTCTGCAAATCCCATAATATATATAGCTCATGAAGGAGAACTACTATTATTAGTCTTACCTAACTCTGGGACAGGGAGAAAGATTCAGGTTGACAGGTACGTACTATAAAGCAAGATCGACTTACATGATTTAATACGTTGAATGAGATATAGCTGGCTAACATGCAGTAGTACTGGTCTCTTTCTTCTTGGAAATGATATCATACGAATATCATTAATTAATTCTGGTATCGATCGTTTGGTGACAAATATTTTGTAAGAGTACTGCTGCATTTACATGTATTGATTGTTACTTCAAAGAATATATGATGATTTAATTTGCTGTCATTCTAGTAACGACATTAATTAATGATGTTATATGATCAATATCTTCGAATCTTACAAAGAAATAAATTATAGTGTTGGATATATATGAGCATATAATTATGGAATTCTTGTTAAAGATGCGTATGTTAATGTCATTCTAGTTTAAAGATGCATATATATATGTTGTCACAATTGGTAATTAGCATCATGCATGCATATATGCATATATATATATGTTGTCACAATTGGTAATTAGCATCATGCATGCATATATACTGTCTTGCAGTAATATTAACCATTAGTATAGTTGTAATTAGCAACTTATAGTATTAATTTAATATATATATACAGTACCAATTTATTTAATATGTAATAAATCGACACATATATCGATCGTTGATATGCAAACATACAACGCGGGGTACATGCAAGAAACCACGTACGTGATTGTGTCTATTATATATAATATAATATAATATAATATAAATACGTTGGTGCCTTATTGGGCGGTGGAATTGCCTGTTCAAAGATACTCTGATCACAGGAAACTTTTTTGTTTTATCTTACTCCGACATATATGCACGGTACCTGCTGCATTCACTATAACTACAGTTCCCCCAGTTCTTCCCTTCTTCGACCACTCCGAGACCTGGCCTTACCTACCCTTCCCTTTTTCTTTTCCTGTACCTACCTCCTGTTGGTATTATTATAATAATATTATTATTATATGATAGAATCTAAGAGCAAACTCCTCTCTACGTAGCTTGTACGTACGTTCTAGCAAATAATGCGTGTATGTTTGCGTCTGTATATTATATATATATATATATATATATTTAAAATCATGGAAGCATTGAATAATATTATTGGAGGTATAAAACTAGGGAGTGAGATGTCCCAAGGGCCAAGACACGTACAATAGTGCCAAAACAAAATAAAGTAGGCAATGAAACAAATATTTAGACTTGTGTTCCTTGACAAAGTAGCTAAAGAAGGACATGATCATGACCAAAAGAGATAGTTTGCTACTTTTTTAATCCATCCAATGGACTAATGATTATGGTTGGAGGCCACACAATAGAGGAAGGATCATTAAAATTGGTTTTTTTTTTTTTTTTTTTTATGCGTTCTTTAGAAATCTCAACATCCATTATCTCTTGCTCTACACTCAAGCTAGGAAAGCAATAAGATAGAATGATAGCTAGGTTCAACAATCAATATCTTTGACAGCAACCAAAGAACATATGATGCCGCTGCATTGGCATGTAATGAGGCTCACATGCGATGTGTGGGGAGGGAGAATCTTGAAGAGCTGGCATGAGGTCAAGGAAGCCATTGGTATCATATGTATGGAAGTTGGAATAGTGATTTCGTCGCGACAATTGAGACTTGAGGATAAACTGAGCAACAATTAAGACATGAGTACTAGTCTAATGGTGTTAGTTTCATATTTGTTTGGAAAGTTGGTCACCAAAGAGTGTAGTGGGGTGATGTTTGAATGGTAGGTAGTCCAAAAGCAATAGACTGAGACTTTTTTGACCTAGAAGAAAAAAGATAACAAAACATCACAATAGTTCACTATGGACAAGAAGGGGATAGTAAGAGGTAAGTGAGAAGGGGAATGAGGACTTTGTTAGGAGGAGAGGATTTTGAATGTTAGGTTGAATTTTGACAATAAAGAGAGAAAAGAGGGATCCTGTATCACACCAGATTGTGAAAGGGAAATCACTCACTCAGATAAGCTCACTTCAAGAGGAATGCCTCAAAAAGATATGAGAAAATAGGGAAAAGAGATGAGAAAATAGGGAAAAGATAGGGAAGAAAAGTTAGAAATTCATTACTTCTTTGATACCCTTCACCGAAACTACAGCGACAATATAACGAAACCTTACCACAAAAGGGCCAAGGGCCTTGTACAGGACCTAATAACGAGATCCAATGTAAACTTAGCTAAGACAAAGATAAAAACCCAAAGAAGATAATGGCCCAAGGATATGCCATTCGGCCCAGCACACTGACCCAGTACTGACACATTAAAAGAAACTAATAACTTAAAAGAAGATAAGAGCTGGCCCAATAGCCAGCCCAAGCTAGGCCCATCTCGTTGACCAATTGAACTTAGTTGGGTTCACTTTACCAACTGAACTGAAATCTTCACCTCACTGAAGCCTTTGATTTGTTCCCATGTGAGTTAGGGTAAACTCCCTTAAGAGATTTCCTTGCCAGCCGCTATTCTCCTCCAGCAAATGCACCTCTTCCTCCATTGTACCAGGTTGCTCATCGGTGGACTTGTTACATACCCTCCCCATTAGAACACCTTGCTCGCAAGGTATGGAAAATCATCTTTCAGCCTTGATTAATTCTCCCAAGTGGCATATGTTGCATCTTGGTCGTGCCAACGGGTAAGTAGTTTAACCCTTGCCTTGTTCCCCACTTTCCTCATGCGTCTGTCGATTATTTCTTCGAGTTCAAGGTGGATAATACCTTGGTTGTCAACTGGTGGTAAGGCTGGGATGGTAGTTACTTTAGATCCAAGTTGTTTTTTGAGTTGAGAGACATGAACAGTGGGATGGGTATGTGATGAGGGAGGGAGATCTAGTTTGTACACAACACTACCTATCCTTTGTAAAATTTAGAATGGTCCATAGAACCGTGGTGCGAGTTTGAGGCTGCGGTGGTGGGCTACACTTATCTGTCGATACGACTGTAGCCTGAGGTATACCAATTCTCCAACTTCAAATACATGCTCTCTCATTTTTAAATTTGAGTATTTCTTCATTCGGTTTTGTGCTTATTATATGTTATGTTTGAGGAGCTTGGTGATGTGATCTCTGTTGCGTAATGTCTGATCCACTAAGTCCACACGAGCTGTCTCAAGGATGTAATCTCAGGGTGGGGGTGGGGGGGGGGGGGGCATAGAGTGCCTCAAATGGTGTGACTTTTGTTGATAGATGTTGAGTGCGTTATACAACCACTCGGTTAGGAAAAACTACAAAGACCAATCTTTCAGTCTGTCACATGTGAAACACTTCAAATAATTCTTCACTATTTGTTCATGGCCTCGGTCTGGCCATTCATCTGGGGGTGATAGGCTGTGCTCATTGCCATATGGACTCCTTGTAGTGAGAAGAGTTCTCGCCAAAATTGAGTAGTACATGTGTTGTCCCTGTTCGACACAATAGGCAATGGCAAGCCATGTAGCGTGAAAATGTGTTTGAGAAATAACTCAACCACTGTCTTGGCTATGTAGGGGTGTTTCAGCGGTACAAAATGGATGTACTTTGTCAAACGATCTACCACAATAAATAGGCTATTGTAGCCTTGGGAGTTAGGGAATCCATCGATAAAACCCATTGTTATGTGTGTCCATGGTTGGGAAGGGATGGGGAATGGCTGCAATAATGTAGTGGGCAATGCATTACCTGTTTTAACTCTCTGACAAAGATCGCAAGCCCTAATAAATTTTTTTAGATTCTTCTTTCCTTCTTCATCCTAGGCCAGTAGAAATCCCTTTGCATTTTGTGGACGGATTTGTCGTACCCCGAGTGTTCCCTCCCCACATACTGCTGTGAGATAGTTCCATTAGCTTGTTTTTGAACTCCTCATGGTTGGGGAAGTACAATCTATTTTTGTAAACCAGCAGTCATTCTCTTAAGGTATAATAAGAGTTCAAGTTGCCCTTGGAGTAATTTTCCATGAGTGTTTTCAAGTGTGCATTTGAATCATAGACCTGTTTCAATTCCTCGACCCACTCCACCTTAGGAAAAGTAATCAACATAAGTGCTTCATCCTCTTGTTTATCCATTCCGAATAGCGCATTGGCACCTCTATTTTTAGACCCTCTATTATACTCCAGAACAAAATCATAGCTGAGGAGTTTAGTAATCTACCTTTGTTGCATTGGTGTTCCAATCTTTTGGTCTAACAAAAGTTTAAGAATCTGCTGGTTTGTTCGCACCACAAAATTCCATCCTAATAGATAGGACCTCCATTTTAATACTGCTGAAACAAGAGTGAAAAGTTCTTTCTCATAGGTGGACATAGAAAGGGCCTTACCCTTTAAGTCCTGGCTATAAAATGCTATTGGCCTGCCTTGTTGTATTAAAACAGCCCCTACCACAGTGCCGGATGTACCACCCTCAATCATAAATGGAACAGTTAAATTGGGCAATTCCAAGACCAGTGTTATGTTACTCACTCCTTCAATTTGTGGAAAGCCACCTTTGTCTCTTCTCATTCCAAAGAAAACCATCCTTCTTTAGCATTCTCGTTAGTGGGACTGCAATTACTCTGTAGCCTCTAATGAATTTCTGGTAGTACCCCGTTAATCCCAAAAATCCCCTCAACGCCTTTAAAGATTTTGGTAAAGGCTATTCCACCATAGCTTTAAGTTTCTCGGGGTCCGCTTTCACACCCCTAGCTGAGATTAGATAGCCTAGGTATGCTATCTCCTTGCATCCAAATTGACACTTAGACTGCTTTGCAAATAGTTTGTGCCATCTCAAAGTCTCTAGGGTGAATTGTAGGTGAGTGACATGCACAATTTCTAATCTGCTATACACAAGAATATCGTTAAAAAAAAAAAACAAATATGAATTTCCTTAGAAATGAGCGAAATACCTCATTCATGAGATTTTGAAAAATGGAGGGGCATTAGTAAGCCCAAAGGGTAATACTAGGAACTCATAATGCCCTTCATGAGTACTAAAAGCAGTTTTGGATACATCATTAGGCTTAACCCAGATTTAATGATAGCCAGATCTCAAATCCAGCTTTGAAAAGATAACAGATCCTTGCAACTCGTCCATTAGTTCTTCAACCACTGGGATAGGAAACTTATGCTTGATGGTTATAATGTTTAGCCCACGGTAGTCCACACATAATCACTACGTTCCATCGAAATTTCTTACCAACAATACAGGGGAAGAGTAAGGGTTTTGGCTGGGTTGTATGACTCCCGTCTTCAATAGTTCTTGGACTATTTTTTCAATCTCTACCTTTTGGTCATAGGTGTAATGGTAGGGCTTTATAAAAATGGATTTTGTGTTGGGTATGAGGTTTATAGAATGGTCATGGTTCGTGGGGGTGGTAACCCATTTGGCTAAGAAAATACATCATTAAACTGGTCCAACAGGGCCTGAATAGTTGTTGGAATTTCATTTTCAGGTTGTTGTTTAGTGCCAATTTCCCCTTCTAAGAGTTGTAGAATCAACCCTTTATTTTTCAGTTTATTAAGTACATGTAAGGACCCTTCCTCAATCATTTTCACTGCTATAAGGCCTTGTAATATGACTTGCTTTCCCCCATACCTGAGTTTCATGGTGAGCTTTTCAAAGTCCCACAAAATAGTGCTAAACTCCCAGAGCCATTTGATATCCAAGAACATATTGTACCCTGCCAATACCAGTATTTGCGCTTCCAACAAAAGGGTTATCCTCTGAATTAGGACCCTTAAACCACTATATTTTCCCTCACTTGGAATAAGGTCTCCATTAGCAACCCTTACTTTGACTTTTTCCATATCATCTATAGGTAAGTTGGATTTCTTAAGGATATCTAGATCCAAAAAATGATGGGTAGACTCGAAGTCAATTAATATAGTGACCTGCTGGTTTCCAATTCTCCCTTTCACCCTCATGGTTCTTGGGTTATGTGGTCCTGTGATGGTGTGTAGTGAAATTTCAAGGTTTGTTTGAGCTTTAGAGATTTTAAAAACAACTTGAGTTTCTTCCTTTTTGTCACATATTTCCTCCTCGAGGCCCCCATTGATTTCACTGTCCAGCAAGACTTCTTTTAGCAAATACAGTTTGGGGTTTTGGCACTTATACCTCGAAGTCCATTTGGTATCACAATAGTAACATAACCCTTTCTCCGTTCTTTCATTCATTTGGTTTTGGCTTATTTTATGGATGGGTAAGGTTGGCTTGTTTTGATGGTTTTTGGTGGTGTCAGTTTGGTAGGTGTTTAGTGTTTTCAAAATTCCAGGGTTAGGTGAGTAGGTTATGCTGGATCTGGGGTTTCTTTTGGACAAGTTAACATTTTCTTCTTGTACTTTGGCTAGACTGTAGGCTATGGTTAGGTTGGTGGGGTTTAACATACGCACAATTAACCGAATTTCATTCCTTAACCCAGTCAAAAAATAACTTAATTTGTAGGTCTCCAATAGCCCCCTTAACCTGTTAGATAAGGTTTCAAACCTTGCTTAGTAGTGCTCTATAGGTCCTATCTGCCTTAATCTAGTAAGGGCTTCCATAGGGTTTTCATATGCATTAGGTCCGAATCTAATCAATAAAGCCTTAGTAAAGGAGTCCCAATCTCGGAATTGGGCACTTTCTTCCATTTCTTGGAACCAAACGAGTACTTTTCCCTCTATGTGAAAAGAGGCAAGCCTCAATCGATGATGTGACAGTGTGTTATGAAAATGGAAAAACTGATTGACTTTGTAAATCCAACATGCAGGGTCTTCATCGTTGAAAACAAGGAAGTCTAATCTCACTGTTCTTACCTGCACCTCGCCAAGTTGTTGCAATAGCTATTGGTTTTGCTGGTATTGTTGAGAATAGGTTTGTTGATGGTACTATTGTTGCTGAAAAGGCTATTTTAGTTGCTTATTTTATAAATCTTCCCTGATTTGTTCACTTGAGGACTAATCCCTAGGGATGAAATAAGGATTCCTTTTCTACATTTCACTTGTTAAAATAGCTAGTTGTAGTACGGTTGTTTCATTATGCATTTTGAGAGTAGCCATTTTAGTACCCAAGTGTGAGAACTTTACATCATACAATTTTTTTAGCTCACTGTACTGGGACTTAGCTTACCAAATGAAGATCCACTCTCTGTGGAAACCACCACACATACAACGACTACTATACAATCACTAGAAGGATATCTTACAAATTGTTCATCAACATATATGAAAACCTCCTATCATGCAATGACTACCTGCATTAAGTAACCAAGATTAGTCAATTAAGTATCTCTTGTATTGGTAATTACCATGCCTCTTCCAACATGCGTGAACCTACATCTTCCTTTGATTGGTCCAAATAAAATAATAAATCTCATGAGTCCTCCCGCAATGACACTTGCCAAATACGTGGTAACAAGGGCCAAGTTGCTCTTAAATGTTGGAACCGATTCATTAATCATGCTTACCAAACTGATGATGAAGGGCTTCAAGGTGGACCAAGTCTTAGAGATCTTTTGCAAGTTCCAGATGGGACAATCACAAGATCGAGAGTTAAGAAGATCAAGGAAGCTAGATTCTCCATCCATTGACTTGAATTTGACTTTCTTGGGGTTTTTTTTTTTTTTTTTTTAAATATTGTTGTTGGGTCTCAAAGCAAGTTGATTGGGGTTCACATCAGATGATATCCCTCAAACCTAGTTACTCTGACCCTTGAAAACTTTTCCCATGACAGCAGATGGAGAAAATAGGTATCATTATTGGATGGTAATAGCCTCAGTGGAAAAAACAGGTGATTGAGGTTTGAAGGCTTCCTGATTCAAATCTGGAACATTATTGGAAGAAAAATACTCAGCCATAAACAAATTTTTTTTTTGGATAAACAAAAACTAGGTAAAAAAAAAAGTGAGAAATCTATTTTCTTGTGAGAATCCGATGGGTAAGGACATCATTGAAAAAAAAAAAAAAAAACTCCAGAACTTTGAAATTTTTACAAAATCTCATTTGGCAAAATTTATATAGAGTTTGTATCTCTCTCACCCTTAGTTTTTATATTTATTATTGCTTAGTATTTTATTCACAATTCATCTTGAGTATTTGATTTATAATTGTTAATTTTTTTTAAAACAACCAAATTCACCCCTATTGGATTAGTCATCTGAGCAATAGATGTAAAAAAAAGCACTTGTTGCATGAGAAAACGGTTGTGTTTTTATGTAGGGGTGGCTTATGCATGGATGAGTACTTGGTGTTGGTAGCAGGAGACTTTGAGAGGCATTGTGGGATTGGGGGTGGGGCAATGGTGCAGCAACGATTTTTGTGAGTGCAAAATAAAGGCTATGAATGTAGCTATTGGGGGCAGTTTCCATGGTTTATTGTGGGGGAGGTTTTGGGCAGTGATAGAATGGTTACTTCTAGCAATGAGTGGCTCGTGGTGGTCTGGGTGTGAGGGAGATATTGTTGTGTGGTGGTTCACGATTGGATCGATGTGAATACCATGCAGTGCAAGGGCTAGTTGTCTCTTGGTCTACACGGTTGCTTCACATTGGAGGTTGCAGCGTGCTATGATGCATAAGTGTGGTGGCGTGGAGGAAGTTCACCACAATTTAACGGAGTTTGGGTTGAATGGGGTTGTGGTACGATTTGCTAGCTTGTCAATAGCTTCTAGTGGTGCGTTTGGCGGTTGCAGTACTTCTATGACCTATGGGTGTAATCGGTTCGGTTTGGTTTGATTTTGTACAAATTTTGGAACCGAATAGGTATACACCAATTTTAGAAATTTGAAACTGATATAAACTGATTTATCAATGAAATCGAAACTTTTGATTTTTCCGGTTTCGGTCGGTCCGGTCTGATTTTCTAGTTTACCATTTATACGTATAGCACTATATAAATTTAGTATTATAACTTTTTCAATGCTAAACTTAATTGTTAGAATTTAGTATTTATTATTAACAATTACTAATTTATTAATGTTCAATTATACTAGTATAGTATAAGTAGTGTCTAACTTATTAGTGAGATTAATAAACTTGAATAATAAGATTAAAAAATATAATTAGTGCCTAATTATACTAATATAAATAATGTCTAACTTACATCAAATGCTATATTAATTTTATGTTATAAGATTAATATATTTGAATGATAAGATTAGAATTTCATGTTATACTAATTAGCAATTTAACATATAATATAATATATAAAATGAAAAAATATATATATATACACCATTCCGGTTTAATTTAAACTGGTTTCCAAAATATGAAAACTAGTACCACATCGATTTAGGACTGGTTTCAGTTCTTAAAAACCAATATTGCAATGAAACAATTATGGTCCAATCCGGTCCGATTCAACCGATTTTTAAATTTTTTTACACCCCTAGTTTCAATGCTCGGGAAGGAGAAATTGCCATGAGCTTGAGTGGACAAACCGTGAGGGGCTTGGGCAGTGGTTGGCGGCAACAATCCTAGGCTAAAGATGGTAGTTATGCCGTGTGATCCATGTGCTTGGTAGGAGGGAAAGTTGTGCATGAATGTGTATACATATCACATATGTGTGTGTATTTTTGTTGGAAACCCTAGTGTGCATCAGACGCAGGCATGCATGGGTTTGGAGTTATGTGTCCATTTTATGGGCTTAACCCATGGGTATTAGGGTCTTATTTTGTGGGCTTAGTGACTTAACAATCAAAACGAGGTTTTCTTAAATTTCAAAATGAGCCTAACTCAATCAATAGATATTTTTTTGAGCTTTTAAATAAATTCTTCATCTAGTACTTAGTAAATATGCGTTCGTTTGCTCCGTAAATATTAAAAGGGCTTTAAATACAATCATTTGGCGTGATAAAATTTCAAAATCCATTTTGGATCCACGACTTATTTGAAATTGTCCAATAACCCTCAATTGGGTTAGCTATAAATATTAGCCTATTAATACTATCTAAAATATACTAAGAACAATTCTGCTCCTCATTCTCACACTACACACCACACATGATTTTTTTATTTTTATTTTTTTCCTTACCAAATGTGTGGTCTATGGATGATGAGTAGAAGAACTCAATTAGTTTAGTAAGAATAATAAAAAAAAAAAAAAATTAAAACATATGTGATATGTGGTTTATGATAATGTGTAGCAAAGCCTTTCTACTAAACCTTAACAAGCCTTAAATAAACAACCTATGAGCTTAATTAAAATTCCAAGTCAACCTCAATTAATTATAGCTCGTGAACTTATCCACAACAATCAATTAAACCTAATTTAGGTCCAATAGAATTATCCTTATTCAATCCCTATCAGGTTGTTATATCTCTTGTGACTAGGCTTGTGCATAAAAGGGCCTGAACCAATCAACCCGAAAGATCCGACATGGGTCCACCCAACTAAAGTCGGGTTCATCGGTTCAAAGTTAATAACGGGTTTATTACCCCCAATATTAGTCGAAACCGATCACCCGAAGAAATCATTTTGAACAAGTAGCTCAATCTCTTTACTCTCTCTTTCTCTATTCGTTTACAAGGAGCTCGATCGGTTGAGTTAGGATGTGCTCGTCGCCATAAAAAAGATGCACAAGAAGATCCAAGTCAATGAGATTCCATGATAGATCGCATTTATTCGTGAGATTCCAAAGTATTCCTTTCCTTTTTCGCGAAACCAGGTCTAGAAAAGAATCCCATACCTTTATCCTTGTTGGTTTGTAGAAGAGGTGTTTTTTGGAGTGGGTCTGAGCACATGTTGCTAAATATGGCAAAGAAATATTTGTTTACCCTTTACGCAGATATGCATCTAGCACCTTCCTAGGACCAGTATGAGTAAAGCCTTTGAAGAGAGGATTTTCCTTCAAAGGTTTTTTTTTTTTGCCTTCTTTTCTGAGCTTGGAATTGCCTTCTTTTTTTGAAGATGTGATTTGATTAATTTTTGTGTGGTAATTTATAAGCAGACTGTGATGAGTAATTTCAGAGGGAAATCGATGCTATTGTCTGAGTCGTACGAAGATGAAATGGGCGAGTTGATGAGAGGAATGAATGATCCTGACTGGGAGTTGTGGGAGGAGTGGATGGAATGGGAATTTTTTTTTTGTTCGTGACTGATTTGCAGACTGTGATGAACTTATAAAAAAAAAATTCAAATTGCGATGAGTAATACGAGTGAGTAGAAAATATCTCTTCCGTCTAACTCGAAAACATTCGGTTCGGGTCAGGTCATTATCATGTTGGCTGGTTGCCGGGTTGTATTGGGTCAAGTCCAAATGTGCAGCGGAAGGGCCGGGTTGTAGACCTACTTGTGGCCCAAATTTCCATCGTTTTTTTTTTTAAAACTTTATTTTTCCTTTTTTCTTATAATGGACTTAAACTGCATTGAATATTTGAGTGTATTTCATGTTTGTTGGGCCCTCATTTTTTATTTTTTACTTTTAACTTGGTTATTGCTCTCTAAATATCCATCGTCCTTAAAAAAAAGTGAAAAGAAAAAGCAATCCCACATGGCACATATTGCTCTTGGGCCATAACTAAAACTAGGGGGGAGTTCGGTCTGGTCCCGGGGGGTTTGATGGACCGGACCAGACCTATTCGGTCCAGGGTTTACCTACCCTGGACCGGACCGAACCTTAATGGGACCGGGCGGTCCGGTCCCATTTGGGACGGTCCGGTCCGGTCGGTCCAATCGGTCCGACCAGACTCCAAATGGGACATAGGCCCAATTGTTTTCTTACATCAATTTCGGCCCAACACTTAAAATCCACTAACAATTTATCTAATTTGAAGCCGAAAATACCAAAAAAATACTTAGAAAGAAAAATAAAAATAACCATTAAAAAAAATTATCTATATACAATATATTTGAATAAAATATTTTACTACCAAAAAAATAAAAAATTTCTATATACGTGACTACGTCCAAACAATTTAAAGATCAATCAATTATAGTATATACTATTTAATATTTATCATATATCTAAAAAAGGAAAGAAAGGTCTTCTAAAAAAAAAAAGATCTGCATTCTAAAAGGCCAAATTACTTTACATACACGGTACATCAAATGATTAAAATCTGCATTTTATAAGGCCAGAAAAATAAAAATCCATTCCCAAGCAATCTGCAAGCATATTTAAAAAATTCAGACCCGCAAGCATATTTAAAAACTAAAAATTAAAAAGTCTTAAAAAAAAGAACTATCAAAGATTAGAAGTCATATTTAATAATTTGCATCAAAAGCACTGATGCACAGTGCACTATAACAGACTAACACTAGCATAAATTACGTAAAAAATAAAAAAAAAAGACCAACAGTAGCATCTAAAAGTTAACATAATTACATCAATACAAAATACAAATTATACAATTAGGTAATTGTTGAATCAGTCCCTGACTATTAGCAAATTCTTCACGATCAATTTCTCCATCAAGGTTGAGATCACAGATCTGCAGATAAAAAAAGTAAAAAACCAATGTGTTAACCTATTGGTAAACATAATAAAAATCAACCTTTAAACATTAGATTAGTCTATTATAAAATAAATCAACTCAGTTGGTGCAGCACTTGAGTTGGTACAAAACAAGATGATATTGGTGAACATAAAATAAATCAACATTTAAACATGATAATGAGTAACATTATTCTTTTAAGTTTTAGAAGAAATCTTTTTACTAAAATGGGTCATACTGACATGGATTATTGCCTATAAATTTCGAATAGAAGGAACCCTCCAAATCCTTTGTTTTTCATAGATAGACAGCAATATTATATCTTATACATTATGTCATTGTGCAGTGGTACTTAATCAAATGATTGGTACTTAAGTGGAATAAATATCTTCCTTGATCATGTGGTTTGTCAGCTTATAGAATTGAATTAGACCTTATCCAACGTTTTAATGATCTATTGATGTGATGACAATTGGAATGTGTTTTTGACTGCCCATATCCAACGTTTGTTTAATTTGGCACTTTTGATCAAATTCAGATTCATTCTATAATTTTTTTTTTTAATGATATTGGTTACACTTATGCACAAGCTAATAATGTATAATAGTCAGCTACAAATATATAATAGTCATATATTGAAAAAGCTAAAAAAAAAAAAATCAGACAATGTAATCAGCCATTAGTTCAAGTCAAAGTTATTTTTCTTACCAACTAAAAATGCAGCAGTTCAGGTAGAAATGTAGAATATAACAAAACAAGCATCATTTTATATCAAATTGAATAAAACATTAGGTTCAGCAGCCCCTCACCAATACAAACAAATTCATGATTGAGACTTTGAGAGGGAGGTTATGAAGCCCTCTAAAAATATTAGGTAAACAAAAACACTTCTTTTGCCACAATATTTAGACCAGTTCAAACCACCCAAAATATCAAGACATGAACATATGCTTTCCCAACCACCACAACATTCAGACCAGGGGAATTTGAAATTTTAATGGGATGAAATAAGAATTACTTTGTTTACCTGATTAAGAATAAGATGTCAGCAGCCATCACTGATTAGTCTGAAAAAAGGAAGAAAAGCTCTGTTAGTCATGTGGCTAGTGTAGGTTCTGATTGGTCATGAAGAGATGGTAGAATCACATATCCTTGGAATAAGAAATGGTAGCAATTTTTAGGATGATTTGTTTGAGAGAATATATCCTAAACAGGCTTCTAAAGCAGTCAAAAGTGGTGGATTTTCAGAATGACACAAGGCCTTGATATGTACAGAATCACTATAAAGCAGGATGTTTATTGAGTTTAACTTGTGAATTTTTCAAGTATAGCAAGTCCAAATATAATAGAGAAGCAGATTTTACAAACAAATCACATCTAGAAAAAAATAAAACTGGGAAAAAAATACAGACTTTAAACAGAATTTTGGTCTTACATCAACATTGGGTTAAGACCTGGTAGCCATTGAATTTGATCCTTCTGCAGAATCTGCCAATTCCCCAACAAGTTCTCCTTCAATCCATAAAAATTTAAAACAAAACAAATTAAATAAAGTTAAAATAATATAGAAGATAAAACAAAATATACCACAAAATAAATCAAAGTTAATTGATTACATACCCATATTTATCTGCTTCTCAAATTCCTCCACTTCATCCATTAAAGTCATAAGGCTTATTGGAGTAGAGGAAGAACGAAACCAATTTTGTGCACATATGAGAGCCTCAACTATCATCGGATTTAAACTACTTCGGAAAGGGTCAAGTACACGACCCGCAGTGCTGAATGTAGATTCAGAGGCCACAGTAGATACCAGTATTGCAAGTTCATCGCGGGTAACCTTTGAAAGTACGCGATATCTAACTGAATTCACTTTCCACCAATTTAGTAGGTCAAAATTATCACCTTCATCCTCACATTTTTCAGCTAAATATCTATCAACCTCTGACCTGCTTTCCAAAGAGTCTTCTGACTGTAACTCTTGCTTAAATTGGGCCATCAATGCAGCATGTCTATTCGTAGATTGAGTTGTGGGAGGACTTGCATCTTCACGTGGAGAACTTGTGCATTGAGGAGAACTCCCTTCTTCATTTTGGATGTATGCCTCATACATGCGGATAAATGTATTTTTCACCTTCCAACTCAAATCAATGATTTTTGATTGATCATATGCATACATTTTTCTCAACCCAAAGTCAAGATATCGCATCTTGTAACGAGGATCAAGAACAATCCCAACGTACAAAGCATATTCTGATTATCCATATTCTCTCAATACTTTTCAAACTTTCTCTTCATATTTGAGGCCATTAATCCACCACGGGACTTCCTTCTTCACACTCTATGTTAATGGCATTTTTAATATTCACCAACTCCAAAAAAAAGGTATTTCAAGTTACATACTCACCCCTCGAAAAACGTAAAGTTGCATCATGAAATAATGCAAGAAACTTCTCAAACAACCATACCTTATCCCAATCGGATGCATTGGGAGGCCCTAACTTCTTTGACTTTCTCCTAGTTACCACATCACCTTCATCATCGTCATCATCATCATCTCCAATACTACTTAAAAAGCACATATCTTCTTCCTCCAACCGATCAAAAGCTTTTCTAAATTTTCCAGCCCTCTCCAACATAAGATAGGTAGAGTTCCACCTAGTCGGTATATTTAGGCAAACATGACTTTTGCATTTAATCTCTTCCAACTCCACACACTTCTTAAATGTACTCCACCTTTGAGGGGAGAATTTAACATACTTCACAACACCACTCACCTTCACAATAGACTCCTCATACTCTTTCAATCCCTCACGTACAATTAAATTCAGAATGTATGCACAACAGCGAATATGCAAGAATTCATGTTCCAAGACCATATTCCTCCTATACTTGGTTTTTTTTTTCAAATAAGAAATGGTCCCATTATTAGAACTTGCATTATCAAGAGTGATAGCAAGTATTTTCGGTCGCCCCCAATCATGCAAACACAACTCTATGCCTTTACCAAGTGTATCACCCTTGTGATTTTCAACCAAAGAAAAGGAAAAAATCCTCTTATGTAGCTTCCAGTCATCATCAATAAAATGTGCTGTGAGACACATATAATTAAGGTTTTGCACAAATGTCCATGTATTGGTGAGGGAAATTCGTTGCCCTCGAAAAGCACTTTTTAATTTATTTTTTTCACTAATAAACAAATTAAAACAATCCTTCGCAATCATCCAACGGGATGGAATCCCTACCCACTTAGGGCAAACCACAAGCATAAACTTTCTAAAACCCTCCCCTTTAACAAACCTAAATGGCAACTCATCAACAATAATCATTTCTGCTAAGACTTGTCGGCAAGCCTCAACACTAATGCAATGGGCACAAGTCCCCCACCACCACTGCCTCCCTCCACCTTCCAACCTAGAGTCGTCTGGGACTTATCCGTATTCTTAAACGGACATTTCTTACATTGCTTCTCAATGTGATGCTTCATAGAATTTGTACCATTGATCTTTGTATCACATGCATATGAAGTATCACAATAATTACATGCAGCCCTAGGTTTAGTGGGATCACCTTTTGCTATTCTCGTAAAGTGATCCCAAACCATTGACCTAACTCTACCACTTTGTGACCCACCAATATTAGATTTATCACTTATATTGGATGGGGGTAGAGGCGGAGGCTAGGGGTGTAACCGGTCCGATTCGGTCCGGTTTTGGACAAAATCTAGGACCGAACCGGTAAGCACCGATTTTATATTTTTCAAAACCGATTACGCACTGATTACCCTCCTAAACCGGTACTCCGGTTTTACCGGTTTCCGGTTTTAATAAAATACATATTTATCATAAAAAATCTGTTTATAAAAAAAAAATAACAAAAAAACTGCTATGTCAAAAAATTTTGCTATAAAAAAAATTGCTATATAAAAAAACTGCTATGTAAAAAAAAAATCTGCTATGTAAAAAAAAATCTGTTATACAAAAAAAATTATTCTATTAGTATAGCTTTATATAAAAAATTATGCTATTAATATAGTTTTATATAAAAAAATCTGCTATGTAAAAAAATTATGCTATTAGTATAGCTTTAAATGTATAAGGCCATCAAAATTTAGTAATAATATTTGAGTGATTTTTTTTTTGTTCTTACTTCTTATGAATCTATGAAAAAATGTTATTAATAAATAATATATATTTATAATATTATATATTTAAAGCATATGATCAATTAAATTTTCATGTTTAAGATTAAACTTTTATTTTATAAATTATAATAACATTATCTTATATATAATTATAATTTATATTATTATATATTATATATAAAAATTATATATAATATAAAATATATAATATATAACATTAAATAAATAAATAAATAAAAATATTTTAAATAGTACCGGTCCGGTCTAAAAATGATTGGAACTGGAACCGGACCGGTTCCGGCCGGTTTTCCATTTTATGAAACCGGTTCCGGACCGGACCAGTCCAAAACTGGCACGACCGGTCCGGTCTGGGCCGGTTTTCCGATTAAAATTTACACCCCTAGCGGAGGCATATTTGGACTTTGTATTGACTCTTGCACATCATTGGTTGAAGTTGAAGAATCCATCTAGATAAATAAACAACTAACAATTAGTGTAATAAGTTTATATAGTACAACATATATTAAAATTTAAAATTAAAACCCATTCAATCTCACTTAAAGACTACTTATCCAAAAAAGAAAAAAATCTCACTTAATGACTATAGAACAATACTTTAAAAAAATTATAAGAAAACAAATTGAACAATAAAGCGCTACATTCAATCTGAGTTAGTGACTTTAGTAAAAAAATAAAATTAAAATACCATAGCCCAATAACTTGAGTAGACTACACTTCTTCATTTAAGTTCTAATATCATAGGATTCATAGCCAATATCATTAATGATCTATAAAAAAATTTACAGAGTAACAAGCAGCTAGCTAGTCAGCTCTAATGTACTATATTCTGAAACCCTCCCCTTCAAAAAAAAAAAAAAAAATTTGAGATTAAATAGTTTTCTTCCTTAGACCTTGTGAGTTGTGATAAAATTAGTAATACTACTTTAATACATGTCTTCTCCCTTGATATATTGGTATGTGATACTATCATACTACTTTAATAGTTTGAAAAACTTATAATGATTGACTAATGATTAGATAAAAAAATTTAAAATTTGAAATTAAAAAGTATTTTAGTTTAAATGATATTTAAAAAGAATATTATAAATTGAATAGGTTCAGGTTCTAATATAATTTATAATAGGTTCAGGTTCTATTATAAACACACCAATTAGTTACAAAAGCACTAAAAAATAAAACAACAAATCCATAACTTTCACAGTTAGTTTATCATTAATTTGAACATACAAATCACATCTTCAAAAACTTGGAAAGCCCCATCAACAAATCACATCATCAACAGGTTCAAGAAATCCATAACGCACCAAGTGTTTTATTTAACCACTTTACAACCACCAAACATTAGGACCAACGAACTGGACCATACAAACCACATCTTCAAAATTTTGTAAACCCCCATCAATTTATTCAAACAAAAATCCAATAAAAATCGAAATAAATATCATAATATCTTAGATTCTCAAACAAAATTCAACAACTTAACTACCAATATGTACTAAACAATATACAAGGGACAAATATAATCATAAAACATAGTCACTAGTCTAACAACATTACACAGCGCCAACATCACATTACTTGCATCATTTCAAACATCTAACCAAACTCGAAATTTCCATCAACTTATCTAGAATACTACCTCCAACACACACTCTCAAATCTCACTTCCAAACCCCTTCAATACAAATTATATAATAGAGAGAGAGACACAGAGAGAGATAGAGAGAGAGGCACCTCGTATTGCAAATAAGGGGCTTTCAATGCAAAGGAATGTACGGGGCAACGGTTGGGAATGAATCGGAGGGGCAACGGCACGGTAATCTCCAACCGATTTGAAGGGGATGCGCACGGCAAAGGGGGCTAGGGTTTCAGATTTTGAGAGATGAGAGGTGAGAGAGAAAGCGAGCTAAAAGGGGGAGGGGAGGGAATCGGGGGGAAAGCACGCGGGGGGGGGAGTAAAAAACTATACTGAAACGACACCGTTTCAATATAGTTTTTAGAAAAAAAATTTATATGGGTTGCGTGAAACGGCGCCGTTTCACGCAACCCAGTTTCTAAATTAAACTGTATAACGACGCCGTTTAACAATTTAACTTAAAAAATCACTACTTAAATTAGAAACTATTAGTAATTTATACTATTAGTTATATATATATATTAGTAATTTAATATATATAATTTAATAAGTTATATATATAAGTTAGTAATTATATACTTATAGTTATAGATGTAATTTAATAAGTTACATCTATAAGTTAGTAATTTAATATATAAATAATACTATTAGTTAATATATATATATATATTAGTAATTTACTATAAGTCTATAAGTTTATAACTATTAACTAATAACTAGATGTAAATATCATGTAATAACTAGTAGTGATTTATTAATTTAGACCGTGAGTGATTTAGTCTTAATCTTAGTAAGTTAGTATAAATATTAGTATTAGTATAAAAGTATAAATATTAATAATTAGTATAATAAATATTAGCCTATTAGGTTAGATAAAAATTATAAAAATTATATAAATAATAAAATATAATAATATATATATATGATTTGGTTCGGTTCGGTCAGGTCTGGGGCAAAAAACTCCTAGACCGGGACTGAACAGAAATTACTCGGTTAAGGGGAATTCGAACTGAAACCGACCGGCCTTACTGCCGGTCAGGTTCGGTTCGGATCGAATTGGCCGGTCCGATCGGTTTTGCCAGTCCGGACCGGCCGATACTCTCCCCTAACTAAAACCATGGTAATCAAAGCAAGGACAGAACTCTATCTATCCCGTGCCCATCTCCTGAACCCCCATTCCCCTCTCACTTTCAGCTAAAAATTTGAGCTCTCCCCTACATGTTTGAAAAACTAGATGTCGAAAAACAGACAAAATACATGATTAATGTCCTTTTTTTATATAATCACATATTTACTCTTTCCTGTATTTTTTTTATTTGGTAATTTAAGTAAAAATAGCCATATTTCGGCTGTTGATTCATGGACTACTGCTAAAACAATACTTTTCTATTTATGATAACAGATGGTAATCGAGTCGTGCAATTGGCACATAACAGTGCTATAAATTACACTTTCATCTCATCTCCTTATGTATAATAGGATACTTTTATCATTTTTTAATAATTTTTTAATTTTTAAAAAAGGAAAGATAAAAATTAATGAAGAATATCACTGCAGTGTATAGAATTTTTTTTAATTAATATGTGATCGCTAAAAAGTAGACGATAAGAACAAAATAAAAAAGAAAGTTGTAAAAATGATGTTCGAATCAAATCCTGAGTTGTAATTGGTGGATGGAACGTACCATGATGTTCGACAAAACCTAATCAAAATTAATGGAGATCACTTCCGGGAACTTATCGAGAACACGTTGGCCCTACAATGGTGTGTGACAGTTACAACACAACTACCTACTCAGTTCAGGGTTTTTAATTCTCAAAAGCTATACATTCAGAAATAAGAGTAGTTCTACAAAGAAGCCCATGAGGCTCACGAAATGCACACGTGGATAAGTGGGGTTCAAGAAAGAATTGAAACCACAAAGCTCGGAATTAATCTTCGCGTCAGCCCCTGTTTTGGAATAGCCAACTGCACACCAAACGTGGCACTGGCTAATGACTAATGTGTCCCTCCCTCAGCTTTCCGTTCCCTCCCTCCAGTCTACTTACTTTCAGAAGTAGCAAACTAAAAATAGAAACTTGGAGATAAAGTTCGTCGGTATTTGAAAGATAGATTGAAACAACAACTCTCAGACGAGGAAAAAATAGAATATTGATAAAATAAAAGCTTGTGAAACTCAGAAACTAAAGAGTGAGTATGTATCTTTTACCTTGGAGACAAAGGGCAAAACGTCAGCGTATAATCGGCACCGGTACAAGTGAACATACTCGTAGCATCATCGTACGCGTAGCTATACGATCTCGGACACGCGGACTTGAACATCTCCAAGTACACCGAGGGCCTACAAGAAGCGGGCGTGCCATACTCGCCGATGCAGCAGTACTCGGGGCTCCTAAACGCCTTGCACGCGCTCTTACAGGCGCTACCGTCCCCGACCCTCAGCTCCAAGGGGCATTGTTGGTTCAGATCAGAGACGCATCCGGTCGAATCGCATGCACCCGACCCGCCAGCACCTTCAACGATCATGGGAAGGTTGTACCCATCCACCAAGCTGATATAGTAGAAATCTTGCCCACCAGACCCGAGCGTAAACTCGGCAAGAGTGGCAGGCGGGGCGGCTCCAAGTCCATTGCACTCGACTTGTCCAGAGTCGCAGTCGCTAGTGAGGCACGACCCTGATCCGGATCCGTCGAAATTACAATTCGTCCGACCCCAGAACCGGTCGGACCAGCCGGTGGGGGCTTGGAAGGAACAGGAACTATCCTTTGGGAGCTCGAATCCAGTGCTATCAAGCCTGGGGCTGCCTGCATTTGCGAGAATGCCTGGCCACACAATGTAATCACATCTGTTCACAAACGTGAATGTAGCACCTGAAACTCCTGGCACGCATGCAAACACAGATTTTTTTAAGTGTGAAATCGTTAAGAATAAAAAAAATAAAAAAAAAAAAAGAGAAAAAGAAAGGAGGAAGCAAAAAGGGTAAAATGTGAGATAGACCCAGATGACTGCAAAGAAACCCCATCAAACATACCTCTAGTGGTGAGAAGCAGAACAAGAAGACTGAGAATATTGAGAGTGGTCGTGCTGGGTGGAGGAAGCTAACTCGGGGCAGACGGAGGAGGGGTTTCGACTTTCGCGGGAGGAATTCGAAATGCATGCTTAAAACTGAAATATGAGTTTTGTTAAAATGCACGTTTTGCATTATTGGATTAAAAAAAAAAAAAACACCATGTATGGTGTGCAAAGTGTGCACCTGTACAGTTGTGGACGCGTAGAATTCCTCTTTCCGCTGTCCTCCTTTCCAACGAATCACTTTCTTTTCGTAAAAAACCTGTTGCCCAAAGAAATCGCCCATCACCCATTCGCACGTTGCCCTCCTCCCGTTGTACTAAGAAGCCCATTGCCCAAAAGGATAGTAATCACCTCTCTCTCTCTCTCTCTCTCTCTCTCTCTAATAATATATATTTTATTTTGATTTATATTTAGAATGATAATACTTGAAGGAGAAAAGTGAAATTCCATTAAATACGATGTGTTTGGTAGAACATGAACTCTAGTTTGGAATCACTTCTCAAATTGTCAAAACCATTTTAAAACCAAAAATGCTAGATGGACACGGTTCAACAAATTAGAGGAAATACTTCACAAAAAAGATACGGAAAAATATAGTTGTAAGTATAATTGTGCACTAATCTGTACACTAATGTGATGTGATTGGTCAAAAAGTACTAGATTTTATTGAAAACAGTGTTAATTTAAATTTTAAGTATGAATAAATTTGTATTGGTACACAGATTAGTGCGCAACTGTGTTTATATATAGCAAAACTCAAAAGATAGACTTTTGAAAAACTGGAAAACCATTAAGAATTCTAAAACCATCCACATGCTTATGAAATCAAACAACTCATTAAAAGACTGAAAACAATTAAAACAGAAAGGGAACAAACCCTGATACTGGCATGTACGAAGCAGGGTGTCCAACAATTGCCATTACTGTCTCTGTGAAATTAAAATAATTTGTTATCACGTGTTTATTTTCAAGTTGGATGTTAGCTGTAATTTGTAATTGATAGGAGCTAGGTCTATGCATGAGTTGAAAATGCACCATGCTTCCAAACTCTCACAAAAAAAAAAAGAGTTGGTAGCATAAGTAAGAAATAATCTGGGGAGATTCTGGAAGGATATGGTTTTGTATTGAACTAGAATTTGTCCACAAGAATTTATTTCAAACATCTTGTCATTTGTGGAACATCTTCTACATAGTCCTACCATATGAGTTTCAGAACAGTTTTCATGGAGCTGGTTTCATCTCCTTCCCACACTTGGTATAGCGCTGTGTTCAGCCATGAAGAAAGAATGAAATACACAGAAATGAGGTAGTCTCTGGTAGTGCAAAACCAAAACAAAGGATTTAATTAAGGGCAAAATGGACATTTCATTATTGATAACATGGAGGGTGTGTGTTTCGTGGCTAATGGCCAGCGTGCTTTCTTGCATTTTTCCAGAAATAAATGCATGTATTTCACAAATAAGGTAAAAAAAAAATTACCCAATTTTCAAGAAAATCCCTTTAAATAAGGTATAAAATCGCCCAGTTCAATTGGGCCAATTGTATGAGCCTTTCCCTCCCAAGAAAAAAAATATCCAAAATTTTCAATTTCCCCCCACATCAAGTAAGTTCAATACCGATGGGCCTAATTTCCGCCGCAAAAGGACACTTGCTGCTTTATATATATGATTCGTTGCTAAAGAAACAAAAAAACATTAAACAAAGAAATAAAAATCCTAACAATCAAAGTCTCCAAAAATAAAAACAACAAAGAGAATTAAAAGGGAAACATCATTTGTCCAAAATCCATGTGCCAGACCGTATGTATTGTCATACACACGTTAACCATGACGTTTATAAATGCTTGCAAAAAGTAAGTTAGAGTAATTTTATATATAACTGTAAAGTGTGTAAATGTTGTATACTCATTTTAAAAAAAGTGAGATATACTATTAAAAAATTAATTTTTTTTCATATAAGTTTAATATTTTATTTATTTTTTTAAAGTGCTTACGCGACAGTTATATAATTTACAATTACGAATATCTTTTTTCTTTCATATATTTCTTTTCTTTTGAAACTGGGACGAAATTAAGATCATAAATTTGGAAGGGTAGAAGACTTTTTTTTATATGTTACAATTAAAATTAAGAAGCTGAACAAAGGAATCAAACTATATAAAAATTATAAAATAGAGATAATTGCATGTCAACAATAAACTAAGTTTTATATTTTTCTTAAAAATGTAAATTAACATACCACTATCAAATGAAGGTGGGTTTTTTTCATTGAATATGCTTCACCCAGTTAATTATAAATTTTGGAAGAGAAATAATATAATATGAAGAGTGGCTCTACAGCCACACATGGGGATCCTGACAGTGTAATTTTTTTTTTTATGCTTTTTACTCATGTATCTTTTAATACTTTTAAATATTTTAAAAAAATTCCCAATATTATTAAAAAGCACTTCATTAATCACTAAGTTAATAAAAAAAAAAGGGTCAGGATTCCCAGTCTAGAAAACCCATGTGTGGCTTTAGCATTTATGTAATGTGAATATCATTGTATCCTAATTTTCTTGAAATGAAACAATAAAAAAAAATGTAATTAATAATTATCATAAAATTATAATTTGTAGATAATAATAAAGGGCCAAATAATATACTTGTAGACAATGTCTTTGCTCAGTAAATCACAGAAACTTGATAAAAAGAAAACTTTTTTTTTTTGGTAATGCCATTACAAAGCCTCAACGCTACATACTTCTTACGTGGCATAATTTAATTTAAAAGATAATTTTTGAAATTTAAATTTTATCAATCAAATCTAAATCTTGCCATGTAATATATGTGAATGTGTACTAATCTACGCACATACTTGAAAATGAAATATATATATATATATATATATTTAATGTAAACACCAAGCTTGTACTAAATCATTGACCATGTCGATGCTGCTTGCAAATATATATACTTTAGAAACAATAAATTGCTCATATATATGTTTTTTTTTTTTTTTTTGAGATCTTGTTTATCCATTTCGATTAAATCATCATTTATATATATATATTTGTAGTTGCATATTGGTTCTATTACTACTTACCTTTTACGCAAGTTTTGACGATACCTATAAAGTTAATTGTTAGATCTTAGGATAATTAACTAATTTCACTGATCACGTTCCTCTAAAAAGTTTTTTTATTTATTTATTTTTGCTTGGGAAAATTTTCTTTACTTGATCATGATTTGCATCCTTTTTCTGGCCAACCCATGCAAGCTCTTTGTTGCAAGAAAAAATCTAGTTGCAAGTATAATTGTGCATTAATTTACACACTAATTTAATGTGATTGGTTAAAAAGTAAATTTGATTGAAAATAGTGTTAATTTAAATTTAAAGGAATCAGTATTGATATGCAGATTACACGCGATTTTATTTATATGTAACAAAACTCTTGTTGCAAACATTGAGCAAAATTTCCTTCTTGTGCTGCATACCCCTTAATTCATGGTGGTCAGCTCCAGGGCAGATGAAAGAGCTCGCCTGCCCATTTACACGCACGTCGAACTCATGAATTCTAGACAACTGGGCAAGAGATTATAAGGTTGACGAGGAATATATGAGTGTCAACCTCAGACAACTATGTACACAGGTCAAAATAATTTCATTAAAAAAAGTTTAAATAGGGAGGGGTTAATGGTACTGTACAAGGCATTATTTATAGCTTTTCCTCATTTTGATTTTTATAATAATTTACACCTTTATTCTAAATTGATTTAAAATTATACTGTCCCCACACATTATTCACATGAGTATAAAAACTAGTCCATTTGAATAGGATGCTCAAACCACTAATTTTAATGTTTGGAAATTAATTTATACTATGGACAAACATTAATTATAAATCAATCATGAATTAAGATCACGCTGATTAGAAAATGATTTTGGAATTTATGGGGAACGATTCTGATAAACTCTTTAATTTTTTATGTGCCAATAAACTGCATGAGCATGCTTGTGTCTTATGATCATGCATCTTACAATCAATGCGGTCCCTGTGTGCTGGCGGGAGTGCATCTCTCCCCAAGATATAAAGAAACGAAAAGAAAAATCAGCAGTATCCTGTTGAAAATCACCACCATGCATCACTCCTATGGTGGCCTTTTTCTTTAATATATATTATTTGTCTTTTCATTTTCCTAGTCCCTGTTCTTATTGTCTGATATCTTTCTTCCCTTTCCCAGATCAAATTTTAAAAGAAAATAAAAAAAAAAAGTGGGTTATGGTACTTATTCTCATACTGTCCCTCATTTTTTTCCTAGTCTATAGATCTTCCTGTCAAGTGTAATGTGATTACCTTCATATTTTCTGTCCACGCCACCCATTTAGACAATCAAGTCAACTTAACTTTTGAATTGTTACTTAGTTTTGGGGTTGATTCTGTCGAAATGATAACTACTAAAGTTTGTATATTTTGTCCTCTCTGTTCCAATGTCAAATGATTAGTGACTGATCTTACTGTATATGTATCGTTAGAGGGTTGAAGAAGAGAAGGGCTAGCTATTACTGTTTCTCTTCTTGTTCCTTGTATTTTTTCAGTTTTGGGAGGATGGAAGACTCTGTGGCTGTCACAATCCTCATTTTGTTTTTTCACTTCCTACTGCTTAATTACCCTTCTTCTTCACTTCCACTATGCAGTGATTCAAGTATTCTCTCAATTCCGTTATGCGCGCGCATGTTTAAGTTTAATATCTGTTTATGGGTTATCTTTGTGTCTCTGAATTCCTTTTCTTTGATTTAATTGGCGTAGGGGCACCGCACATTCAAAAGAGACCTCTGGTCTTTTGTCCTTACAATGGAAGTGTGTACTGCGACTCAGCCAAAGACCTACGGTTGTGGAAGCAGTTTCATGAAATGAATATCTCTGATCCTGGCTGTGCTACTCTTGTGAAATCAACTCTCTGTGCAGTAAGTCTTGTCGATCATGTTATAGTGATAGCTTCTTTTAAATTGTTCGAACTCGTTAAGGATTGGTTATAAACCTCAAAGAAGATTTTGATTTGTCAGGATGCTTACCATATGAAGTTGAGTCCTAGTTTTACATATGATGAAATCAACTAACTTCATGCCGACATAATGTCTAACCTGTTGTAGAGGCTGTTCTGTACTGGTACAGGGGTGAAAGTTGTCAAGGAGACTGCTTCTTGATGTCCTGAAATAAGTCGTGTATTTCCATGGATGTAAATTATGCTCAGGCTTACTTGATAATGCATATACGTTTGTTCCACATTCTTGCTTTGTTTACTATCTGAATGGACGAAAATGGAAAGTGGAAACAAAGAAATATAAAGTGATTCATTGGCAATTTAGGGGAAAAATGACCAACACATTTGTCTTATTATTTTAGTTGTCCTTGTCTAGAAGCTTTTGGATTTGTCCTAAATTGTGTCTTAGAGATTGTGGGCATATAGGTATTTAAGTAATGTGGGTCATCTGCCTTGTCAGCTGTCATCGTAAGTTCAGTATAGCATTGGATACAGGTTCTAAATGAGAAGATCATCATAATAGTTAAAAGCTTACGGAATTTTATTATTTGCAGAGGTGTGATCAGTTCTCAGCTCAGCTATTTTAGGCTGAATCGGGACCTCAAGCAGTTCCTGTTCTTTGCAGCTCCCCTCTGTTGCTAAACTCATCCCTGTCAAACAAGGCACCAAGTAGCTTTTGCTCGACTGTCTGGGATGCATGTCAAAATGTGTCTATACTAAGTTCCCCTTTCGTCCCTTCACTACAAGTTAGGGGTGGGGCACCAGTGGATTCAAGTCCATCCAAGCTAAACGAACTCTGGCAGTCAAAAAGTGTTTTCTGTGATGCATTTGGTGGTTCTTCTGACAATAAATCAATATGTTTCAATGGTGAACAAGTCTCACTTGAAAAAACTGAAACTGTGCTTCCACCAATGGGCACGTGTCTTGAGAAAATTGGAAACGGATCTTACCTCAATATGGTTGCACATCCAGATGGGTCTAACAGTGCCTTCTTCTCTGACCAATCGGGCAAAATTTGGTTGGCCACCATACCTGAGCAAAGTTCAGGAGCTACTCTGGGGCTGGACATGTCCAAGCCCTTTATGGATTTGTCTGATAGAGTCTTCTCTGATAGTAGCTTTGGGATGATGGGTATGGCTTTTCATCCCAACTTCGCCCATAATGGTCGTTTATTTGCTTCATTCAATTGTGATAAGCTCAAAACACCTGGGTGTTCTGGAAGGTGTGCTTGTAACACAGATGTAAACTGTGATCCTGCAAAGATAGGTTCTTCTAATGCAGCTCAGCCATGCCGGTATCATAAAGTTATAGCAGAGTTCACTGCTAATGGCACATCGGTACCTTTCTCAGTAGATATTTACATATATATATATATATATATACCTTTTCGGTTATTGCATCTCAGCCATGACATTTGCTAGGAGTTTTTTGCTTATTGACATACTTGTAAATTAATTCCCAGGGATACAGTGCCAGCCCAGTAGAGGTGAGAAGGGTTTTTACACTGGGACTTCCGTTTGCATTCAATCACGCAGGACAGATTCTATTTGGACCTGCAGATGGATATTTATATGTTATGATGGGAGACGGTGGAAAAGGAGGTGATCCTTATTATTTCTCCCAAAACAAGAAATCCTTGCTTGGAAAGATTTTAAGGCTTGACATTGACAATTTACCAAGTGAGTAATAATGGCACATAAACTGGTAGAATGTGCAAGGTTCTATGCCCTTTTTGTTAGATCATTCAATAACCAACATAACTTAAATGTGTACATGATTTTGTTTACCATCTTTCTGGTCTTGTTGCTATCTAATTACAGGCGCAGATGAAATAAGTGACCGAGGTCTATGGGGAAACTATTCTGTTCCTCAAGATAATCCTTCTTCTGAAGACAAGGACTTGCAGCCTGAAATCTGGGCTCTAGGTTTAAGAAATCCATGGCGTTGTAGCTTTGACTCAGAAAGATCTCTGTGCTTCGTCTGTGCAGATACTGGGCAGGTTTAGAGAACAAATTACTTTTGAATATCACTTAACACGCATTTTATCCCTTGCCTTTTTTATGTTTGTTCTGTTCTGAAAGTAGAAGATTTTATGCTTATTATTGTCAAAATGTCGAAGGATCATTATGAAGAGGTAGATATAATCACCAAGGGTGGGAACTACGGGTGGAGTGTCTTTGAAGGTCCTTTCCCCTATAGCCCTCATCAGTCTCAGGCTAACTATATCAATCCAATCTTCCCTGTGTTGGGTTACAATCACTCAGATGTAAATGATAATGAAGGATCTGCAGCAATATCTGGAGGGTATTTTTATCGTTCCTTGACTGATCCATGCATGTTTGGAAGGTGGGCAATTTAAGAAATAACTCTTCCCGATTTCTATCTAAAACTAGTCTTTACTGACATGATCTTCTAAAGTAGAAGTGGAATAAAACTCCTTTGAAATATTTGTGTCAAGAGTTTTCCAAACATTTGGTAACAATCTTTAACTGTCATTGTATGTTCAGTTACCTGTATGCAGATTTGTATGGGAGTGCGATTTGGGCGGCTGCTGAAAGCCCTGCAAATAGTGGAAACTTTACTTCTGCCATGATTCCTTTCAGTTGTGCTCATGACTCTCCAATCCATTGTAGCTCCATACCAGGAAATTCTCTACCTGCTCTGGGTTACATACACTCATTTGGGGAGGATAACAGAAAAGATATTTTTATTTTAGCCAGCAGTGGTGTGTACAGAATTGTTCGTCCAAGTCGCTGCAACTACACTTGCTTGAAGGAAAATGTCACTGCCATCTTCTTACCTACTCCTTCAAGTGGAAACCAGTTGACTAACTTCCATTGGATGCTCTTTCTGTCTCTCTTTTCTAGGTTTTTTGTTGTCAACTGAAAGTT
Organism: Carya cathayensis; assembly: GCA_011037825.1. Lineage (NCBI taxonomy): Eukaryota > Viridiplantae > Streptophyta > Magnoliopsida > Fagales > Juglandaceae > Carya > Carya cathayensis. Next base: position 1,087,251 of record QGSO01000245.1, on the reverse strand, counting down.
GTGCTCTCACTGAAAGTTTGTGAGGGATATTTGCTGTAGTCTACAAAACTATGTCCATACCTAGTCTCAATTTGGAGATATCTATAACATATATAATTTTCGAAGGCAAGAAAGAGACCCTCTATAATCCCCCAATCCCATAGTAATCCAGTCCTACTGTAGACCTCTCCATGATCTAGTTTTCCAATCTAAACTTTGTAGCAATGTTTTATTTTAAGCAGGAAATGTAAAGGCCATGCCCAACACCTTGATAATTGCACATGATTGGAGAAACATAGCCCTCACAGGAAACTAAAAAGAAAAATATACCCCGTGACTGAGGACACCACATTAATTAGTACACACCCCGCAAAAGTTCGGGAAAGGATCATATATTCTAAAGACTAAAGATTGCTACTCCAGTGCAGCAGATCTGGACAAGGATTAATATCTCAAAAGTATAGCCAAAATTGATAGGAAGAAAACAATTACATCTAGTAACGAAGCATCTATGAAAGAAAAAATGGAACTTGCATCACATACAATGTTATAAAAAGACTATCTATAGACAATTGGATGATGTACACAAAATGGAGTACAAGGCTTCTATAAGAAAAGGGGCTTTGCAATGCAGTGCCAGATTTTGTAGAGTTATTGGATATTCAAACAATGGTCTGGCTCGTTGTAAGACCAAGTTAATGCTCAAACACCAATAAAGAGGAGTATCGCAACTCAGTTGATAAAACCTCCTTTGCAGCTGCCACAAAAATTCAAGGCAATCTTCCATTACTGAAACCTTCAAGTCAGAAGATCATAAAGCAAGGACAGATAAGGTGATGCAAATGACACTGATTGTGGTCGCTTTGAAACTAGTCAAACTGCTCTTGCTCAAAAATTTTTCCTTGAAGTGACCGTAGTCTCATTAAACTAGTAATGCCTAAAAACCTGGTCGAGCTTCTCTTGGCTAAATGCCCTCACAGCAGCTTTGTCTGGCAACACCAACTCTTCCAATCAAACCAAGAGTCCTGCATCTATTCAAGTAAATTAAGATCAAGAGATTTAATGACACTAAACAAAAGTTCAAAAATGAAGTAAGCCCCATGCAAAGGTGAGAATAATCAGGAGTGAGAGTTATATTTGGGCTACCTTTCTTATTCTTTATTTCCATAAAAGAAAACTATCATTGGAAACAACCACATTGATATAGCCCGTCTATTACAACTAGATTCCACAATTTTGCGGCCAATAAACCCTCCAATCAATAGTTATAGCTAGGTCATAAATATGTAGGTCACTTGGCTAGAAGTCGGGATGGTAACCATGTAAACAACTTGATATAGAAAGTAATCTTAATGCATAAAACTTCAAGTGAAACAAAGTGATTTGGCAACGCAAATTCATTCAAGTCGGATTAGAAAACCCAAAAATGACGAAATTAAGATTGACATCAATGTCAAGATCAGTACAAAACTCTGCATTAGCATTTGGGAGGACTCCATCAAACAAAATTTATAAAGCTATTAAACTCAAGATCCAGCCCCTACCACCACCAAGTAATAAATATTACAAGAGAAACATCCTTCCATATTTTCTCATAGTTCATATAGTTATTGAATATTATAAGGAGAAATTACACCTCTCAACCACAAATTACCACCTCTTTTTCTTTCGCACTCTAAACTACAAATATTTTCACTTTGCACCCTACGCTACAAATAGGTTTCATTTTGCACCCTCCATTCAAATCTGACCATTAAGATTGTGCGAGCTGGACAAATTTTCACTCATCTTAATGGTCAAATCTTAACAAAGGGTGAAATCTGAGCTCAATTCCTTTTTAATCCTTTTCTATTTTTATTTTATTTTTTTTACTTGTATAAAAAAAACAAAGAGTGAAAATTGAAAAATATAGGTAATTTAGGGGCAAATTTAAACTTTTTGTAGCTTAGGGTGCAAAGTGAAAAATAAGTGATAGTTTGTGGGTCAAATAAAATGTGCACACGCCCATGCCCATGTGCACTACTGTTTGTTTTTATTTGTTTGGCATGGTTAGGATGTGGTCAGTTCACCCAATATGGGGATCTTTCCACCCAAGCTCAACTCGAAATAACAAGTTCTGATGCCAATCTTGCTTGATGAAATTATACAAGTCACGTCAATGTCATAATGTTCATTAAATACATGATGTCACAGAATTTAATAGTTACTAAGGGCTAGTGAAGTACATATGCTACATGTAAAAGACAAAGAATCCCAATGAAGAGGCCAAACATAAAAATTACCATGATTCCAGGTAGATCTGGACAGTATGTCATAGAATCCCACCAAGCAAGCTGATTGCAAAAAATCATACCAAATAATAACCCAAAAAGCCCAGCTCCAGTTATGTCGTTTCATTTTCGGCTGTATCCACTAGACATTTCTCTATTGCTTCATCACAGAGCTCAAGAGTGAATTCCATGTTCCCTTCTTCAAAGTTCATATCAACAAAAATGTTATATATTTCTCTCTCTGCAGTCAACCCGTGCTTTCTCATCTCTTCAAATAGTTCCCTGGCCTCCATAAATTTTTTCCTCTTATGAAAACCTCTGATAAGGGCATTGTAGGAACTAGCTGCAACATCAAATCCCTTCTCCACCATTTCTCTGTGCAAAAACCATGCCTCTTTCATGTTCCTAGCTTTGCAATGACCTTTTATTAAAATGTTATAGGTGTTGTTATCAGGCATCACTCTTTGAGCACCCATGCTCTTATAAATCTCAGTCGTGGCACGCATATTATTTCTAATACAGTACTGCTTCATTAGACAATTAAAGGTGGTGGCATTTGGCATTATACCCTTCTCCAACATCCATTTTAGCAGCCTCTCACCATCTTCCAGCATTCCTGACGTGCAAAACCCATTCATCAGCACATTGAATGTCACAACTGTAGGTTGAAGACCCCTATCCAGCATCTCGCGCAGGAGCTCATGTGCTTTAGCCATCTCCCCCATCTTACAGTAAGTATCCATGAGAGTAGTAAAAGTAAATGTATCAGGATGGAAGCCTGCCACCTCCATTTCTTTCATCAGATTTACTGCTTGTGCCAGGTTTCCTGCTTTACAGAGACCATTTATAATGGAGTTGTAAGTGTATATATTCAGTTGGAGGCCCTTTCCACTCATCTCATGAAGAAGCTCATTTGCAGTGTCTAACTCACCTCTTTTACAGAGGCCATCAGCAAGTGCAGTGTAAGTGACAACATTTGGAGTAAGCCCTCTCTGAACCATCTGATTGTGAAGATCAAAGGCCTCTTTCATCTCACCTGCCTTGCAATAACCATCAATAAGTGCTGTGTAAGTAACTTCATCTGGTTCGAACCCTCTACTGACCATTTCACGGAAGAGCTTAACTGCTTCCATCATTTTTCCAGTCAGACAAAACCCATGGATAATAGCGGTGTACGTTATTCTATCAGGAACAATTTTCCTTGTCCGCATTTCATCAAACAGTCTATATGCAGTCGGAACATTCCCCAATTTACAGAATCCACTGACAAGAGTTGTATAGACCACATTATCTGGAACAATTCCCTGGTTTATCATCTCTCTGAATACCTTCTCTGCTTCAACTAGTTTACCAGTCTTGCACAGAAGAAGTATTAAGCTGTTGTAGGTATAAGGGTTTGGCTTCAATCCCTTTATTTTCATTTCTTCTATGAGTTTCAGCACCTTTTGAAGTTCCCCAACATGACAATAACCACATATTATAGTACTATAACTCACTACGTCAGGCATACAGCCCCTCAACTCCATTTGAAGGAGTAACTTGTGGGCTTCTTTTATTTTCTCTAATTGGCAAAGAGAATGAATTATGATATTATATGATGCAGCGTTCCAGCAAACACCCACTTCAGGATATTCATTAAAAACCTTTATAGCCATCTCAATCCCATCAGAATTTATTGATAGACGAGTAAGAAATAAATTACAAGAATCAGTGGAGACAACTAACCCAAAATACGACAATTTTTCAAAAAATCTTCCTGCTTCATTGAACATCCCAGCTTCAACAAGGACTTGAAAGAATATATCAAATACATAGGGATCTGAACCCCAGTCCTTATAAGTGTATATCAATCTCTCAACAAATTGAGAGTATGACAAGCTAATATCTCGATTGGGTTTTGCCCAAAAATCACAAATAAGTGCATGGGCCTTTTTTAGATCCTTTGATGCCACAGCAATTTGAACAACAATACAACGCGCTTCTAGTGTTGGGTCTCTCCGTAGGCATGCCCAGTCAAAAAAATCTAAAACCAATTTATAATCATTCTTAATGTTCATGAGAACCCAAATTAGGTGGTCAGGCCTCAACTTTGATTCATAAGGCTTTAGAATGTGGCGAAGAGGCTCAGAGCGGCGTAATTTTATAGCAGTTGAGATCTGATGGACAAATTCAGAGTCTCTGATGGTAGGTTTTTTGGGGGAATAATCGGGAAAAGGTCTGTTATCAGTTGAGCATAGTGTGGGGCATCCTTGGCTCAAACATCTTCTAAAACAGAAGAGAGGAAAATAATTCGAAGCAATACCCAAGAGGGACTGATAAGAGACAAGTCGAAGGCGATGGTCTGAGAAGGAGATGGAGCACTTGCTCATGTCTGTCAGAGAAACCCATCAAAACAAGTTTTGATGATCTCTTGTTGATGCAGCAGCGGCTCTCCTCCATGTAGAAGCCCTCCTCATCACTCCATCACCTGCATCAGTAACAACGATGAAACTCAAATCGGGACACATATGAACAATCCCGCTACAGATAGGTGAGTTTGTGCACGAAATTGCGCACACCCCAGACACACCACCATGCAGCAAATCTTCTTTAGAAAAAAGAAAATCGACTCTCTGTTTGTTTGCCGAGGAAATAAGAGAAAACAGAATCCCAAATCTCAGTCGAGATTAACTAGACATTATTTTTCAAAGACGAAAACAACAGAGAAACCATTAGATTCAAACCATTCTTCAATTTCGTTCATTTTTCTGGGCAGCCAAAGGGCAGGCCCAGATATTTCAAAATCGTTGCTCTTACCTCGAGAAACTTGCAATAATCAAATCTCCATTAAAGGAGAATTAGCTTTGATTTAATCATGGAGATGTACTTGGATGCTTTGAAAAGATCTATGCAGCACACCACACACATCACATACACACAATATATGAGAGAGAGAGAGAGAGAGAGAGAAGATAATAATGAAGATGGCGACAATGGATCGAAGAACCGAACCCTAAGAAAGGATTTGTCCGATTCAAAATTTGAAACTTTTGGTAAATTCCTTTCTCTTTTTTCCCGCTACAGACAAGTGAGTTTGCACATGAAGGAGGGTTAGAGATGGTGGAGAGGAGAACGAATTGCGCAGGTGATCTGATCCTATTAGGTTTATGGAGAAGGAGATTAAAATGCACCATATCACTTAGGCGTCTTCCATGCACCGTTTCATTTGGCGTTCTTTTCTGTCCCGCCCATATTGGAACGCATTGTTTCATTTTTGAGCTGGCATGCCAAAATGACTGGAGATAGATTTTTTTTTTTATTGGCACCAAGTGTCTGAAAATAGTGTCCTGACTAATCTCGGGGGTGCACAAGCTCTCGGCAATGAGTTTTCTATAAGTGCACCTCAAGTAATTCAAAGAGAAAATCCCTCAATCCAATGGCCCCTAGGAATTGTGTGGTCTTGCTTATATATAACTAGCAATTATTCAACTGTAAAAATTAATGAGCATCTCAAATATTAATTTGATGGACTAGGCATTAGAAACCTCTGCCCAAAAAGGTGATTAAGCAAATTGATCCAACCCCAAGCATGTGAAGAATCCACACACAAAACCTCTAAGGTAGTACTGTAATTCCTAATGTAAAGACAACTTACAGTATAGACCATCAACCTGATAACTGATTGTCAAAATGCACTTAAAAAGAAATAGACCAATTTTACAGTCCACATCCTACTACAATTAAGGCCGCAACCTCGGAATTACAGCCCTGTAGTTATCAAATTGATCGCACCACTTTTTGAGCAATTAAATAAGGTTCAAGATTCCAATAAAAAAAGAATATGACTTCATCAGATTTCCACAGTATTAAATCCACAACTATCAAACTTAGCTACGCATATGACCTTTTCACTGAGATGGGTGAGAATATAGCACTAACGGGCATTCTATCAAACAGGGCTTACACAACTCAAACAACCAGAATAACCATCTGTAACCTTCAAAATACAAATGCCCACCAAATAAAATAAGCAGCCCAAACAATTTCCAGTCAATCAGACAAGGAGACTCCGGTATGGTAGTTCCATATGAACTTGTTTTTTAACGTAGAAACTGACATTTACAAAGCCAAAAATTTAACAGAAAGCGGCACTCAATGTTGACAACGGAAACCCAGTTAATAGAAAGGCGCAACCAAACGATCGTACCATCTTAAACCCAGGGATTTAAGATGTCTGATACTTGCTTCAGCAGGATGACATGGAAATGGGATATGCATTTGGTTTCTAACAGCGGTCCCAGAGTCGGAGGGAAACTTTCTGTGGCGGGCTGTTCGGAAGAATGCTATGAATATGAATACATTGGCAACGGAAGCTCTTGTCACGGTGTAGGATGTTCTTAAACTGGACAAGTACAGTTTTTACAAGTTTTCTTTTTCCTAGACAAAAAGATAAGGGCTTTGGTGCAAGCAACCAAAGTTTTGAATTTTGTTCGTGTTGAGGTACTGGAACGGAATATTTTGGTATCGGTATGTTTCGGTGTACTGTTTCAAAATAGTCGTTATAGGAATAAATTATATATATATATATATATATATATAGAAGATGTATTCCAAAATAACTGGAATATAGTCTTAAAAGCATACATACATATCTGAAAAAAATCAATAATACCAACAATATTGAGCATTTTGTGGACATTTCCAGTTTTTTGCAGCAATCAGGAGGTGGGTCGGGGTGGGGTGAGGATTTCATGAGAGATTCACACCCACATATTTTGAGAAAACAAACACACTAGCAAAGACCATTAATATCAATCAAGAGACTGGAATCCGATAGAATTCTTTTTACAACAAAATGAGAAATGGTTATGCAGTCCCATCATCGACCTAACTTGAGTCAATCCGAAAGAATGCTCAAGCTCATAGTTTGAGCTTTTAATAACATCAAAACAATGCTCAAGCCCACAGTTTGAGCTTTTAACGTGGCCGTCTGAATCATTTCTCCTATTTCTTTCACACTAGCATCCTCCACATCGCCCAAAACTTCTCTTCTCCAGCAACCACGGACGACATGAGGAATACATAGAGACATTATAACTACTAAAGAACCAAAAAGGGTGGGTCTAAATGCTCAGACTATTTCCACTATCCCTCCTCCCATTCAATTTTCACACAACTACAAAAATGGTCTTCTCCTGCTACGAACTCAGCCAATATTGAAAAGTCACTCTGCATGTACTGTGAAGAAAGCACACGACTGCAAATATAGCCATGAAGTCTGAATTCAGCCATGAGTCCATGACTGCCCATTAGAGGATTTTGCAATTATCATATTACCTTTTGATCAATTTTGCCAACAAGATAAAAACCGAACAAGGAAAATCTATTGAGACCAGGATTCCAGACCAATGAACTTACAAAAAAAAAAAAGAAAAAAAAAAAAGAATAGTTTCTCTAGGACTGGCTTCTCTAATTGTCAGCATAATCGAATGAACACATGAAATGTGAATTTCTAGCGGTTCCCTACCTCAAAAAAAAAAAAAAAGGCAAGGCTGAACAGCCAAAGTAAAAAATATGTATTCCATTCTTTGTAACTAATTTGGGATGCTTGATACCAGAAATAGAACAGCTCCATCTACGTAACATAGAAGAGAAATCGAAGAGAAGCGAAAAATATATATTCATATATTTGTCATAGATTCAGCAAGAGACAAAGGCATACCCTTCTCCCTTCTTTCCCTCTCTTTCTATTCCTTCATCCTTTATTCAGTATCCGAAGGTAGAAATGAATAAGTAACTGATGATGGTTGAAATGAAGAAGATGATAATGAAGAGGCGGCTCCACTAGCATCAGATCGATGGGAGAAAATGGCCAAGGGTTTACGCACGTAAAGTGAGGGGGGTGAGTGGGGAAGGGCCAAGGGGAGAGGAGATGGGAGAAAATGGCCGTGAAGTTATAATTGTGCCAATACCATTCTAAGTATTTACAAAACTACCATTAAGTTATTGCAAGCAAGGCCAAAATAAATTATAATGATATAACGAAAAATTTAGTTACAAGTACAACTTCGTATTAATATGTATATCAATTTAATATGATCGGTTAAAAAGTAAATTTTATTAAAAATAATATTAATTTAAATTTTGAATATGAATGAATCAATATTGATACGCGACTTTACTTGCACGTAGCAAAACTTATGTTATAAATAATAGAAGTTTTCCGTGCAAGGAATTTTTGTTAATCTATGGTAGTCCCTTAACAGAGATACAAATCTAGCTTAAAAATAAGAAATTAACTTGATTACGATATTGTTTATAATTTTCCGCAAGCTTTAACTATACTTTAGCTTATGAAATTAGATATAATCAAAATAAAAAGTAAGAGAATTGTTGATGTCATGTTTCGCTGCCTGAACAACTTCACAGGAGCCCAACTAGCACCTGCAGCTATGGAGAAATGAGCTTTGGGATGGTGGGGGCACCTCCGATATTTAAGTCAATATGTGATTCTTTGTATGAGAGTTGCAGGAGCTTGGGGGTAAAAAATATTTCTAGAATCTTCCCCTTGCTAAGGGAGGGAATATATATACCTAGTTCAGGCCTTGGAAAGAAGATCGTGGGGGTGTCACTCCGTACCTGGCAGCTTACTACTGTATAACAGACCTGTTAGACTTGATCATATGGTGACTACTTACAACCCAGGAGGCATGTCTTGGCGTGCCCACCCCCTGAACTTCATTAAATGTGGTGTGGCTCCTCGTTGTGGTGTGCTTGTCTCCACCCTCCATTAAATGCAGCATGACCTTGATTAGGTGCGCTCACTCTTTAGGTCTATCCAGCCGCCAAGATTAAAGGCAAGGATTGTCCCTGACCTTGCACGCTGGGGTTGTCGGCCAGTAGTGGTGTCAAGCAGTTTGCTTTCCAACCCCTAACCAGCAGGTGTTTCTTAACCGCTTCTTCTCACGGGTTTTTTGGGCCGACCTGTTAGTCCAGCCCATCTTATCCTCGTGGGCCACTAAGCCTGCTTAGGCCCCGTGGGTGAAGCCTATTTGGCTTGGCTCAGCCCCGGGAATAACTCCCCTCACGGTACCCCGCGAATTCCGACCACATACGTGTGGTGGGAATTCAAAACACCTCTACCCCATCTTTCTCGGGCACATACCCCGTGACCGTTCGCTTGTATCATCAATGTCCTAGCAACGCCTCAGTTTCCATCCCCCTTTAGTTATCCGGCGGTTTGATTTGATGGGGAAGTCCTCCGACGTACTGGATTGTAAATTGGTATGTGCTCCCCACGCACCCAATGTAGGTTCTCCATGTCTTCGTGGGTATGCATTGGTTGAGCTCCATTGATGTTTACTTGCATCATCAATGCCTTGGTGGTGCCTCGATTTCCTCTTAGGCGGTTAGATATGATGGTGAAGTCCTCCGACGTACAAGGTTGCACATAGGTTCGTGCTCCCCACGCACCCGTCATGGCTTCCCCATGTCTTCGTGGGTACGTGTCCGTTGGGCTTCACGATGTCACTCCACGCATTTCCCAGGAGGTGGTGCGCCTCTCAAGTTTCTAACCCACAATCGCTTTGTTGCCTGTAGGAGGCCTACTGTCGTGTCTCTCACTTCTATATAAGGCTCCACCGTCTCTCACTCTTTACCATCTCTACCTCTCTCACTTTTTGCGTTTCTATTCGTTTGCTTTATGCCCGTCATCTCCTTCCTAGTTTTCATGGCTCCCAGAAGTTCCTCTGATTCCTATCACCTATACTTTACCAACAGGAGTTTGGAATCATCGATCTCGACTGATGACCCCTAGGCGCTAAGGTCGAAGTACAATATCCCAGAAACGGCGATGTTGGAGATCCCAGGGAGTCTAATGGCAACGATGGATTCTAACGAGATGACATCTCGTGTGGCACTCTTCCCCTTGATATTTGAGAACGAACTCCGTCTCCAATTTTATCGCCCCATCCACAACATTCTCAACTTCCTAGGGTTGGCCCTAGTGCAGCTCTACCTGAACGCCTGGCGACTTCTAGTTGACAACTGCATTATCTTCTAGAGGGTACTCTACTTTGGTTCCGAGGAGTACCTTGACCTGACGACTTGGGAGTTCCTGGTGGTGTACCGCGTGTTGCATCTCGACTGGAGCTTCTGTAGCTTCCAAGCGTGTTCCGCTGAAAAGCGTATTGCTAACCTAGAGGAGCGTCACTCGCAGGATTCCAGGCAATTCTTCTTCATTTCTAGCTTGGGTGGGAGTATCTTGAAGGAGAAGAGGTCCACCAAGAGTTCCCGATTTGGGCTATTTGGTCATATGTTCCCTTTGCCAAGAGTCTATCCATCAAACTATCCTAGAAGGAGGAGGCCAAGCTAGCGTTCGGGTTGTCCTGTGTAGTAGCCTACCCTATCAACATCGAGACTAATGCGGTGTTGACTTAGGTCAACATCCGGAGTTACTTGTTTGTCCCGGATCGTTTATACCTGCTCGATCGGGACTTCTTGGGCAATTCCCCTTCACCTCGAGGTTGAAAATGTCATTCTAGTCCTCCCTCGACTGGTGACAGGGGGAAGAGGCCAAAGGCAAACCATGAAGCAGCCAGTGGGATTCCTCGAAGCAAGGCCGAGGGATCTCGAAATGGAGGGGGTGGGTCCTAGAGCGAAGTCAGGGGGTCTCGACCCCCTTCTTCCCTTAGGGAGTCTTAGAGCAAGGTCGAGGGGGCCTAGAGTAAGCAGCCCAAATGCCCCAAGATTCCAGTCCCTCATTCCCAGGGGATTCCTATTCCGAGGGCACAGCGTCCCGCGTTCGCTTCGTCTTCTGCCCATCGGGATTTCATCGCCAATAAGGAGAAAGGTGATGACGATATCCAGGCTGCCTTCTTCAATGCCTTTATTAGTCTGTTCTGGTCGTAGAGCCATTCCTCTCCTTCGAGGAGTCACTCTCACAGGAGGTTGTTCCTCTTGTTCCTCCAAACGTCACGATGGTGGCTCTATCCTTCCCACCCCTCCAATTCCAAGGCCGTTGATCGGGAGGAAGCTACTCCCTCAGTTCCCTCGATCGTCGGGGTTGAGGCTCCCTCCTCCCCTACTATCCCCAAGTCTGTTGATCAGGAGGAGACCGATCTGAGTTCCCCTTTCATATTGGAGTTGAGCGATAACCATGTGTAAATCCCGTCACCTTCTTTGTGCACCTCCCCAGAGCTGGATGTGAATTCATTCCTCACTTCTTTGGAGAAGGTGTTGTAGCAGACTATTCCAATGGGCAAGCCAGGCCTTATCAAGTAGGGGTGGCAAATCGTGTTAACGGGCCATGTTCGTATCGTGTCATGACATGTACACTATACTTAATGGGTCAACATAAACACGGCCCGTTAAAGATTTCGTGTCAAAATCTCAAACCCTAATACGACCTATTAAGTTAATGGGTTAACACGATACAACCCGTTAGTGAATACAAAATAAACTGACACGACATGATACGATACGACCTGTTTCAACCCTATTTACGTTATTGGGTTGAACATGCCCGTTAGTGACCCGTTTGACCTGATTGATTTTATATAAATATTAAAATATAAATAATATCTATAAAGAAACCAACTACAAGTTTAAAATTACAATCCAAATAATAAAAATACAAATATTAAAATCCTAACGATACCAAATATGACAAACACACAAATATGATCCATAAACATTGTAATAATATTAAAATTACATCCCAAATATAATAAACAAAACACACATTTTAACTATATTAATGTTACAATCCCAAATATGATAAAAACACAGATCTAAACAAATTTAGAACTTGAAGAAGGAAGTGGGTCATAATTGTTAAGGATTTTTTGAGTTTTAGGTCTAAGGGTATAAAGGGAAATCTCATTTTCTTAATAGGTCATAGCGAGTTGACCTGTTAGTGACCCGTTAAGCAATCATGTCTTAACAGGTCAACCTGTTTGACCCGAACAAATTAAGACTAAACCCTAATCCAAATTTATCGTGTCATGTTCATGTTGGGTTAATGGGTCGTGTCACATATTGTCACCCCTACTGTTGAGGGAGAGGTTCAACCTGCAACCTGTGAAGGGCTCGTGACATCTGGGGAACCCTCCTCGGGGCCTGCCGTATTTGAAGAACTTGTGTTAAAGGAGCCAGCCCTTTCTTGGGATCCATCCCAAACGCCCCCATGCCTTCGTGGAAATTAGGGAATGTTGGCCTGTCCTTCCATGCTGGGAAGAGAGGAACCTAGACAATCGGTGAGGGCTTCGAGAGAGCTCGAGCTGAGGCAATCAAGTGGGAGGCCCAAAAGCTAAGGCCTCTCTTTGCCCAGGTACATTCTATTCATAGTTTGTTTGTTTCCTCAACCCATTCTTTTTCCTTTTCTAACAATGCTTACAATGCAACTTGTGGACTTACTGACTGGCATAAATGTCGAAGAGCGTCGGGAGCTCGAGGAGGAGAACAGGGTGCTCTAGTCTCTGGCTCTCCTTGCCCACATGAAGGTTCGCAAGGCGAATCGGGAGGTTGAGGAGCTGACCTTCAAATGTGACGATCTAATAGAGGACTTGGATGTTTTGATGGAGCACAACAGGCTCCTATGGAAGAAGGGCTGGGAGCTTAAAGGCAAGAAGACCGTGGTGAAATGGGAATTGGCCGAGATCAAGGAGGAGCTCTCCCACATTGCAATTGTCCAAGAAGTAGGACCTGGGTGCCAGGCGACTCTCGAAGTTGTTTTCGTAGAACTTTTAGCTAATCTGGGAGGTTCGCCGCCAGAAAGTGCTTGTGCAGAGAGTGAAGCCTGGGCCCATACCTTCAAGGCAAAGCTAGTCACCACGACAAACACCATCTTGGTCCAAGACGTTAAGATCTCGACCATGGAGTCTAGTTAGGCGATCAATCGTACATATTGGGGGGCGGTCATGTCATAGATCAAAAGCACCCGGTCATGTCCCATATCTTCATTTATAAGCACATTTGATACATTCATGGATAATATTTTTGGTTCTTAGGCGAAATACTTTTTTAGGTGCTTGGTGTTCCATGGGTGAGGGAGTTTGTCACCTCGGTCATCTTTGAGGCAGTAAGACGCATGCCTATTGCTAACCATCACTATGTACAGGCCTTCCCATAGTGGCCTTAGCTTCCCTTCTTCCTGGGTGGTCACCCCGATCTATTTTAGAACTAGGTCTCCTACTTTGAAGGAGTGTGGTCTGACTCATTTATTGAAGTAGTGCTCCACCTTTGTTTTGTTGTTCACCACCATAGCTTCTTCCTGCCTTTCTTTCATGATGTCTAGGTTTTCTTTCAATCTCTCATCATTGAGGTTTGGGTCGAAGTGCTGGACTAGGTAAGTGGGCATCCCTATCTACACAAGGATCACTACTATGCTCCCAAATGTGAGGGCAAAAGGTGTCTCTCCCTTGGGGGTTCTACTGTTGTCTAGTAGGCCTACAACACTATCAGAAGTGCTTCAGCCCATCCAACTTTATGAGCCCTCAACCTTTTCTTCAAGGTGGCCAACAAAGTTTTGTTGGTCACCTTAACCTGTCCATTGGCCTACGGATGCTCCAAAAAAGAATACTTGATCATGATCTCCAACTTAGTGCACCATTCTCGATAGTATGAGCAGTCAAATTGTCTACCATTTTTTGATATGAAACTTTGGGGGATGCTAAACTGGCAGACTATCGACTTCCATAGGAACTTCGTGATGGTTGCCAATGCCTCCACTTTGACCCACTTTGTGAAGTAATCGATCTCTACGACCACGAACTTTACTCCTCCTTTAGCTGCCAGAAATGGGCCGATCAAGTCCAGTTCCCACTGAGCAAAACGCCATTGAGACATGATCGATGTCAATTCCTCTGACGGGCAGCGCAGCACAGGTGCATGTTCTTGACATCTTGGGAATTTCTTCGAGAAGCTTTCTACATCCCGAAGGGAGTGGGGCTAATAGTATCCTACCCGAGTCCCTTGCAGCCAGGGCACTTCCTCCTAAATGGCTTCTCTCAAACTCCTTCGTGAATTTCGACCAGTGCATACTGAGCTTTTTCTGGCAACAACCTTGTTCCTGACTTTGCGTGGCTCCTCCTGGTCGTCTTGGACTTCGCCTTCCTGAAGGAACTTCGTGATGTATGCGGCCCATTTGGGTGATGCGGAGGAGGCAACTGACACCTTGACCCCAATGGTTAGGGCATCGACTGTCCTAATCATGGTACTTTCAAGAAGGGGAAGCTCTTTCTATCCCAATACGACCTTTGCAAATCGATCCGCCTTTTAGTTTTCTCCCCTCGAGATTTGTATGTGAAAGTAGCAGAAGAGGTAGCGCTCCATGCCCACCTGCGGGAGGAGGTATGTCCGAACACCTGGCTGACAATAACCTAAGAATCAGCCTTTACTGCAATTTTTCGTGGCTCCTAGCAGCCTTGCCACTAACATTCTAGCTAGTAGTACCTCGTACTTGGCTTCATTGTTGGTCGTCTTGAAAGTGAGCTTTACCGCATAATTGTGCTCCTCCCTATGCTTAGTGAAGATGTGCACCTGATTACACCCAAACTATTACGCGGTGTTATAATATAGTTTAGGGTGTCGATCCACAGGGAGTTGGAAGAAACACTACAAGATGCAAGCTTAAGGAAAAAGACAAAATAACAATAGAACAAGAATATGAAAATTCTACCCAAATCACGTAATTAAAATGAGATTATGGCATGGATAAAAAGGTAAATAAAGATTCGGATTTCAATCAACCAGATCCAATACTTTGACCTTTTCAATCCAAAGTATATACACAATTAAGAATTATAGCACCAAATTCCTAATTGGAAGATATGATGTTATGTTCATTTACTTTCTCAAATTTAATTCCAGAATCTATTCCCCTCTTTATAAATCACAGTTTTCATATATAAAAATGAATATCAGATCTATAGAGGACACTATGTTCACAAATAATAGTACAACAAAAGATCATATCAATGACATAAAAAATAACTATTTAAGTTACAGTTATATATTCATAATCCTATAGCTTACAAAAAACTATAGCAAGATTTAATATAATTGTCTTAAACATATAAACATCCAAAACAAATAGAGAATTCAATTCTAGAATCTTAAACAATAAAACTTAATCTATGAATTGAAATAAAGTCAAAGTATTTTTACCAATCTATCTCTACCCTAGACTTTACCCAAAATGAACTGAAAAAGTAAAAAATGGTATATTTTTTTTTACTCTCCAGATCTACCTAGTAAGAGACCTCTCCCTTCCTTCTCCTGTTGTGTGCGTATCTATTCCTTCCATGATGTTGCATCCAAAATCCAAAGACTTATCATCTAATTCAAAGACTTGCATGCCGCTCAAAATGGATAACTATGAAATGTTGTTTCCATCTCTTGCATCTTCACATGTGTATTTCTCCAACGTTCAAAAACAAAATATATATACTTCCTTGTTCCATTCGTAAAACTAAAAGGTGATCAAATATGTTTCAAGTCAAAATGCATGCATGTCCTCCTCTTTTATAGACTCTAAAATTAAACATAAAAAATTGTGCTTAAAAATATCTCAAAAATAAATAAAAGCTAAATTAAGGAATATAAATTAATTCATATGATTTCTATTGAAATTTTAGCATTCTAGTCCAATAATAAGATATTTAGAGTGCACTTTTGTACACTCATCGGCTCCCCTACACCCCTTCTAGCCCGATAGGACGATTTGTCGATGTAGACCTACCACAGCTTTCCCTAGGTGTGACTTGTACCTCCTTTAGGAAGCTAGTGAACTCGGCCACGAAATCCGCTAGCACTTGTCCTTTTATTGACATGAAGGGTACGTATTCTATCTCGAGTTCACTTAGCTTGATTGTCCATTTCACCAGTCGACTAGACATGTCAGGCTTCTGCAAGATCTTTTTTAGGGGAACATCGGTGAGCACCTTCATCGGATGGGCTTGGAAGTATGACCTTTACCTTCTTGAAGCGACTACCAAATTGAATACTAGCATCTTCATTTGTAGGTATCTTGCCTCGACTCCATGAAACACCCAACTTGTGTAATAGATGGGTTGCTGTCCCTTATCCACATTGCAAATCATTACTGCAAACATGGCGTGCAGTGATACAACTAGGTACACGATCAAGTTCTCATCTGACTTGGTCTGGCTGAGAAGCGGTGGTTGGGCCAATGTCTCATCAATAAAGCTGCCTCCCAAGTACAGAAGGTGTCAAGTTGATTCAAAGGAAAGTCCCAAGGTCGATTTTACAGGGATAATGATGTTCAGAAAATCACTTGAGTCTTAAAATGCTTGAGAATGCTATTGCTTTCAGAAAATAATGTAATGTATTATGTAAGAAATTGGTATATAAATCTAATTCTAGACTTCAAAAGGAACTAAGTTAGTTCTCTGTGCACAAATGGAAATGGAATGAACTGATTGGAAAGTATATGAGATGCAACTATACCAACTTAGATTTCTTGTAATTATTTGCAAAATAAAAAAAAAATGTCAAAACAAGGAATGAGGGAAGAAACTCAAATCTGAATGCAGTTTTTATGCCTAAGAGGCAAAAGATCAAACACCTAAGTTATGGGTTCACTCTTTATGGATTGTGCTCAATAAAATTTCATTCTCTAACCACTTCAAATACTATCTTTGTTGAGAGATGAGCATTCAAAAAATTCAACAATTAAAAGCAATTCAACACCAAAAGTTTCTACGAAATTGTTAAGTAGTTTTGGAACAGCATATTAATCACATATTCTCATTGTAACCTCTATTGTGCCTCATGTCAACAATAGATCAAAGGAGCGAAAGAAGAACCCATGTTGAATCTTTTGTAAACTGACTAACAACAACTTAGATCTATGAAATCAAATAAAAGGAAATTCAATTTATAAGAGTCACAATCCAATCTGAGCTATGCCCAAGTTTAGTCATAAAATTACTCTTGCATCATGAAAGTAAAATGCTCTTTTACTAATGCAGAAAGTATTAACATTAAAAAAATAATAAAAATGGTAAAGACGAAGAAGAAGAAGGATGATATCGATGAGCCCTTGCTCCCCTCCTTTTATGCTTTTTCCCCATCTACATTGTTGTGTAGCTGATTTCCTTCCCTTGGACCACAGAATATTCTTTAGCCTCCTTTCCATAGCCTGTCGCACACACCCCTTGGCCTCAATCTAACCTATAACTGATTTATTCTTTGTTGGTTCATGTCCCACACCTCCTTTGTAGCACCAGACTTAGCCTGCTTTCTTCCCAAAGAAGTGTCGGCCGAAGGGTGAAGAAATGAAGTCTTTTGTTATTCTAGGTTTTGCCTTCCATAGCAATTACAACTTTGTCCTTAATCTACTCATCTAGAATTCTCTATGCCGCATAACTCTTTCTAAAAATGCCCTACATAGCAATTAAGCATAATATGAGTGTTTATCATTTTAAAGGTAAATCCAAAACTTTTGTGTGTAAAATATTGACATCAATTAATTTGGTATCCAATACTAGAATTTGATGGATAATTAAGTGCCCGACTTTTCTTTGATGAAATAAATCACTCACTAGAGTACCTTAATTAAGCATTTCTCACACTTTATTAGCCAGGTACTTTTCAGTTCAGTGAATGCCTCATCGCAGTCGGCATCTCATTCCCAAGCTTTCCTTAAGACTTTGAAGAAGGGGAGACATCGGTCGGTCAATTGTATGATGAAGCGGTGCAAGGCTGTCACTCGCACTACGAGCCTATGAACTTCATAAAGATTGCAGCCACTGGGGGGGGGTGGACATCTTCATTATTGCCTCAACTTCCTCTGGGTTGGCCTCGATCCCACACTCGGAGACCATAAAATCTAAGAACTTGCCTAATTCCACTTCGAATGTGCACTTCAGTGGGTTGGGCTTCATTTGGTAGCATCGGAGTATTGCGAAAGCCTCTCGGAGATCTGACAGTTATTGCTTGGGTTTCTTGCTCTTCACTAGCAGGCCGTTCATATACACCTCCATGTTCCGGCCAATCTGTTACTTTAACATCTT
The DNA here is from genome assembly GCA_011037825.1 of Carya cathayensis. Classification (NCBI taxonomy): domain Eukaryota; kingdom Viridiplantae; phylum Streptophyta; class Magnoliopsida; order Fagales; family Juglandaceae; genus Carya; species Carya cathayensis. The sequence goes on along the minus strand of QGSO01000245.1, from coordinate 1,068,986 downwards.
GTTGACTAGCCGCTGATATGTGGCACCTGCGTTCTTCAGGCCAAATGGCATGGCTTTGTAGCAGTAGATCCCCTATCTATGATGAAGGCCGTATTTTCTTCATCATCCGAATTCATTCAGATTTGGTTGTATCCAGAGTACACGTCCATGAAGTTGAGAAGTGGGTGGCCCATCTTAGAGTCCACTATCAAATCAATGCGTGGCAAGGAGAAGCTATTCTTCGAGCATGTCTTGTTCAGGTCTGTGAAGTCAACACACATCCTCTACTTCTTGCTTGCCTTCTTGACCAGCACTACATTGGAGAGCCACTCGGGATAGTGGGCCTCTCAAATGAATCCTGCCGCGAGGAGATAGTCCACTTCCTCAGCCATGGCTACAAACTTTTCCACACTAAAGTTTCTGTTCTTTTGTTTTACTTTCCTAGCTGTGGGGACCACACAAAGGCGATGCTCGATGATCAAGTTATCAATCTCGGGCATCTCATTGTGATTTCATGCAAACATATCTTGATACTCAACAAGGAGCAGCTTCACGGCCTACCTTAATTCGAGAGCCATTTTGGTCCCCACTTGCACAGTGCGTTCGAGACTTTACTAGTCTACGGAAACTAGCTTCAAGGGCTTGTTGGGTTTCACCTTCCGCAACACCTATTCATCTCGGACCTCTCAATCCCATTAAGCCAAGGTTGGTGGTGGAGGTGGTTCGACACCCTCCCATAGTCCTCCGATCATCTTGACCTCCTTTACTTCATGCTTTATCTCCCGAGTGTAGCATTCCCAAGCCAGCACCTATTTTTCATGGACCTCGCCCACTCCCAAATCCGTAGGGAACTTCATTTTGAGATGGTAGGTGGAGGTTACCGCCCTCAAGCTATTTAGGATTGGGCAGCCCAGTATCGCATTGTACGAGGAGGGGGCCATTACCACCAGGAAATTGACCATCGTGGCTGAAGTCCTGGGGGCCTTTCCCCCCAGGATGGACAACATGATGGCCCTTATCGGCTGGACAATGCCTTCCATGACACCTCTAAGTAGCATCAAAGCCGGGCGCAGTCAGTTCGAGTTGATCCCCTTCCTAACAAAGGCTTCCCATAATAGGATGTCTGCCGAGTTGCCTTTCTCAACCAAGACTTTTCGCGTTGTGAAGTTGGCAATCTATACGGTGACTACCAAAGCATTGTCATGGGGGTGGAGGATTCCCGCCTTGTCTTTCTCACTGAAGGTTATTGCAGTTCCCCTGGCGTGCTTCCTAGTACCAGTCATGACCCTTCCCATTGAGAACATTTCCCCATACCAAGCTCTTCGAGCATGGGCTCTCTGAGCCGATGAGGTGGAAGCTCCCTCGGTGTATCCTCCCACGATCGTACGGATGTTGCCCACTGGGCTCCTACTTCGCGGTCTCCTTCAGGCCTCCCACCTTTGTCTCCATGGGCTCTCACTCCATAGGGCCCTTGGGTGGCTCCCTTGCCCCGTTCCTATAGCCCTTCTACGTGCCGTCACTGATCTAGCAAACCCTCCAATGCCTTCCTCCTTCACTTCAAAGTATAGCAGTGCTTAGTATTGTGTCGGTCCGTCAAATGGTAGGCGCAATACTTGCGGCTCTCTTGACCCCGCCGTGGTTCCTTTCGAGGGTTCAAGGCACGTTCACCCTCTACGGTCATGCTCATGTGTGCAAAAGGCCCACCGCACGCCTGAGCCGGCGCTTCACTCTTTTTTTTGACCTCCTGCACACCCTTCTTATTCCCTTTACTATTTGGCCAGCCCTTCTTTCTAGAGGCCTTCTTTTCTGCTTGCTCCAACTTGGTTCTTCAGGGAGCCGTCAGGGCTTGGAGGGTGTCCTCAGAATTAATGAAACTGTTGGCCCAGTCCATGAATTCTCTCAACATCATGGGGGTCCTCTGGGCTATTTCAGTAATGAACGGGTTTAGGGGCCAGATCCCCCCCAACAAGGTTGCCAGGGTGATCCTTTCATCCTGGTCATCCGTGGTCATGTGCTCCTGATTGAACCAAGTGAGGTATGACTTCAGGCTTTCGTCATCCCGTCGTTTCACCGTCAGAAGGTAGGTGGCATGGCACCTCATCTTCTAGTTTGCCATAAACTGCATCATCAAAAATACACAAGCTAGCTTGCCAAAACTATCAACGGATCCTAGTGGTAGGGACCCAAACTAGGTAGTGTCAGAGGGAAAGCTTGGCATGCGACCTCTCCTAGGAACCCATGTAGGGTTATATGGTTTGAACATCTCTAAGTGTTCCAGCGAATCCTTGGACTAGTCATACACTTCCATTTTCAAGACCTTGAATTTAGGCCGGAGAGACACGACCATAACTCCCATGCTGTACGGTAGGTCCGTGATGGTGAGTAGCTAGTCTACGGAGAACGACACGCCCATTCTTCTGGCCATTTCTGCATATTTATCCCTAAGCTTTCAGAGCTCAAGGTGCATCTTGTATATCTCTTCCTCAGCCATGACAATTTCAGGGATGTGCCATGATTTGGCATGCTCGTTGTGGCTAGGTTCCATTCCCCCTGCCAGTTCTTCGTTGGTTCTTTATCGTGTCTCTCAGTGAGTCTCGTTTCCATTACTTCATACTGTTCTTACTCTTTTCACACGGTTTGGTACCGTGTCATTGCTGGCATACGAAAGACACGCTTTTATAGGAAAGATCTTACAGACGATGCCATTATTGATGTTGTGTTTTGCTGCCTGAGCAACTTCATGGGGGCCCAACTAGCACCTGCAGCTATGGAGAAATGGGAGTTTAGTGATACCCTAAGAAAAAAAATAGAAATTCTTATGGAAAGGGAAACTTAAAAAAGAAGAAGAAGAAGAAGAAAAGAGAAAACCAAGGCATCTATTGATTGAAAAAGTAAATTTATATTTATGTAATCATTTTCACAATTTTTTATATAATTTTTTTAAAATGAGCAGTATTTTTTGTAAAATAATTTATAAAAGAAATATCGTTTTATAAAAATAAATTTAATTTTAAATATGAGTATTTAAACTATTCTAAAAATAATTGTACATATATCATTACACTTATAACCATATGAACCAAACTCTTAGGCCAATTAAATTTTTTTAACTCAGTGGCATATGTTTACTAGGGAGAAGGGATGAGATTGTGGAGAAAGTAGAGAGAAGGCTTGCTGATTGGAAACGGTTATATTTATCGAAATGGGCGACTCAATTTAATTAATAATACTTTAACTAACCTCCCCACATATTTTCTATTTCTATTTCTATTGCCTATAGGGGTGGCGAGTAGGATTCGACTCCACATAAAAACTCTAGCCACCATTTTCAACTCCCCAAGATTCGAAACCACATGGTATTTCATCCTCACTATGATTCGAGGCGATTCGAAGCCTCTATTTCGCTCCGTCCCACCCTTACAAATCACTCCACAATGGAAGCAAAAGGTAAAAATTACAGGTGCTTTTGAAAAAAAAAAAAAAGAATCCTTCATCTCTACTCGGTAGCCGTGACCGTGACCTTATCTCTGTGTATTGAGCTTGCCTGGACTCACCGATAGCTTCTAGGTTGTTGTCTCTTTGTATTGGTACTTCTATTACCTGGACCCACCGACTTGGTATTTGCTACTTTTATTGACATGGTTTTAGTCATACAAATTGCCAAGAGAATGCAATAGGTTTTATTCTTCACTTTTCCTTCAATTTCTGAGCTACCAGACACATTATGAAAAATACAAGTCCATTAAACGCATATAAACAAAGTAATAATTTTAAGATCTACATAGAAAAACGTATACAGTAATTAAAGAAGCTCTGGTGGGTAGATGCTCTGCCATCGTGACTTAAAGAAGCTCTGCAACCACGCATGACAGATGGTACTCGTGGAGGAGGGAGCCGATATTCGCCAAAGGACGGAACTCTTGATGGTGTGACGGTGTTCGGCGATGGGAGGGCCTCAAAATGTATCACACTCGATTTGAGAGTTCCAGCCCCTATTGTTATTTTTTTTTAATATAAATATTTGACGTGGCATGCCATATCAGGCGGTCAATTGGAGCGGGCATCTTCAAGTGGCACAGTAGTACCACTCTATAAAGAATTTGTCGTCCACGCCGGCTTTTAAATAGTATTACATGCATTAATAATAAGCACATTTGTATCAAATTAGTCTTGAAAAAGCTATGAAGAAAATTAAGGTGGCTAATTAAAACCAACACCAAACAGAAGTCATTGCCCCCATCGTGATCATATGTAAATCATGGATCGACATGTACGATTCACATGATCGATTATCTAACATGTAGAACCACTAGAAAATCAAAAGATTCTGATCTTGCTTCTGTGAAGGCAACATGAATGGGATAATCAGACCAACATGGCGTGCATGATATTAATGGAGGCTAGGCAGATCTTAGGCCCATATTCCACACATTGAGAGGCTAGGTGGTAAGAGCATTTTTGGACACTAGCTACTGGAATTTGAAGGTTCTCAAAACTTTATCATAATTTCATTATCAAACACCATTAAAATGTAAATTCACTTTTCAATTTTAAGTTTTCAATTTTTTTATTTAATTATTACCTAATTATTACTTAAACATAGAAATCATACAATTTTTTACAAACTTTAAAATAAAACATAAAATCAATACAACTTTTTATAAACTTCTAAACAAAATATAATATTAAAAATTATATTCAAATAGTTTTTTCAATTTATAATAATTTTATTCAATTTTTTTTTCTATCCTTTTCAAAAACCTAATGTAACATATTCACTCAAACTATATTCACTCCAAGGATCCAAACATGTCCTAAATCTCTATGGGCTAATTAAGGGAGGTTATAACTTACAAGCTCGAAATCAATAAGAATTTTCTAACTGCAATAAAATATATATATATATATATATATATATAATAAGACTTGACAGAAATTTGGAATATGAATGTACCAAACTCAGTTAAAGTATTTATCTAGAAAGCAGCTAGTGAGGTTCTTCCAACCAAGAGGAATATGTATAAAAGGAATGTCACTGAAAACTCTCGCTGCCCCATTTGTGCACTGTTTGAGGAGACAGCCTGCCGTGCATTATGGAGTTGTAGTGCAGCTTCTGATGTATGGCCAGACTCATTGAGCATGTTTCATAAATGGAAATGTACAGAGGATGGCTTTTTCAGCATATGAGAGGAGATGGTGACAAGATTATAGAAAAATGAACTGGAGGAAGCTGCATGTGTTTTCATAAGAATTTGGTTAAGAAGAAACAAATATGTATTTGAAATTTTGAACATAAGTTTGAACGTCCCAGATCAATTTTTAATGGTGAAAAGAATGGCTTGGAAGAGTAACAGCTGGCCCAAGTTATGCTAAGGGAGCAAGCAACTACGATCGATTCAGTAAATAAAGCTATCAGATGGCGAAAAACCAGGAAACAGTTTTTTTACAAACAAATTGGGATGTATCTTTAGATGAAGAAAATTTGAAAATGGGAGCTGCAGTAGTATTAGGAATTGGGAAGGAGATCTAATTGCAACTTTATGCATGCCTCAATTTTTTGTCTCTCATTCAGTAATAGCAGAAATTAATGCCCTATGGAGGGCGATGAAGTTATGTAGGGAAATTGGTTTAAACCAGGTCATATTTGAAGGGGATGCTTTATCTGTGATAAGGGATATACAAAGGTCTGAGAAGAGCTGGTCATGGTATGACTAGTTGATTGAAGACATCAAAACAATTTTCAGAAATAGTGTATTTAATTGGAAAATACAATATACATCAAGAGAAGAGGATAACGATGCTCATCAAATGGCTAAGTTACTTTTGCCATGTGAAGAAGAGTCTGTTTGATTATACTCATCGTGAAGAGCATTGTAATGACCGATCTTTTGTCTGATGAATGAAGGATGCTTTGATTTACCAAAACCAAAAAAAAAAAAGGTGTTTTTATTTCTTAACACATATCACATTATATGGATGACAGCCTGCATTTGAGAGTTGAATAGACTTTGTGCACAAACTTTATCCTCCACAAACTGCAATTGGATTATGAAATACGTACGTATCTTCCTTTTATTAATGAATACAAGTATATATCTGGGGGCGTAGTGACTGGTGAATGATTGAGATTTAGAAGGTAGATAATCATTATTTCTATTATATATATTTTCTGTTTCTGCTTTTCTTCTGCCTTCTTTAACTTTGAGATGCAATGGACCTTCCAAGAAAAAGAATTCTACGGTTAGCCTTCTTTTGAGGGGTACTGGTCATGAGGGAATTATGGATTACAAATAAAAATCATTATCCAATTAAAAGTAAAAAGAAATAAAATAGATATATAGTTCATAAAAGTAAAATAACAATAATTAACCAATTTAAAAGTAAAAGTAAGAGTGAGAGTAGGCCATAAGTGTGAGATTGTGTTATTTTCTTCGGGTGTCATATTCCTCTCTTAATTTGTTCACGTCTAGACAAATATTTTTTTTAATAGAAAATAAGAGACATATAATTATTTTTTATAATCTTTTAAATAATAATATTTTAAATCACAAGCATTTACATAAAATAATTTATAAAAATAACATCAATTTTTATAAATATCCTCGCGCTTTAAAATATGATTGTATAAATTATATATGGTTCTGCGTGTAATTACATTATTTTTTTTAATTTTTATATTTTAAAATATGAAGATTTTAAATAATAAAAAAAGATAAATGCATTTTATTTTATTATCATATTTATTATTATTTACTTAAATATTATTTGTCGAGAAGTCATTCGGTAAAGGGGAAGCCGGAAAAGATATGTTTGGCGACAAAAGCTAGGCAGCTGCATATAACACCGAAAGTAACAAAGCGATTGATCTCCCAATCCCCATATATTGAACTCGATCGACCATATGCACTACTTCCAGTCTTCCACCATCTCCTGCCTCTTCAATCACAAACTGCATGCTTTCGGTCTTCTACAACATCTACTGCCTCTTCACTTCCCGCTAGCTTCTCTCTCTTTCCATAGCTGTAAGAATGACGCAGAGCCATTCTCATTCCATAACTCCAATTACCTCCTTTTTCATTTCTCTCTTCATCTTCTTACTGATCAATATCCCCTCCTTAATCTCAGCACAGACCTGCCAAAGAACCTGTGGCAAACAAATCCTCAAATTCCCATTTGGGAGTGATCCCGGTTGCGGCGATCCACGCTTCCAGCAATATGTTACTTGCAACCAACAAAACCTCGTCTTAACAACTCATACTGGTTCCTACCCTGTCACCGCCATTGACTACGCCAAACAAGTCATCTACATATCAGATCCTTCCATGTCCACCTGTTCCTGCACTCAACCAAGCAAAGGTTTCGGCCTAGACTGGGATGCGCCCTTCACTTTTCACGACGACACCATCTTTGCTTTATTAGACTGCTCAATCTCTTCCTCCCCGATATATACGTTGGATGGCCTGTATGCTGACGGAAACAACTCCAAAGTCCCTCTCTGCGATAACGAGGGTACACCCATTTGCAGTGTTTTGTACTCTTGCAGGCCTATCATTACCATTAATCTCCCAATCTCTACTTGCTGCATTTACACCCCGGTGGATCTTGGGCCGGCATTTGAAATGGATTTGAAGAAGTTGCAGTGCACTTCATATTCTGGGTTTTATAGTTTTAATGGCCAGGAAACTAAACCCGAAAACTGGAAGTACGGGATTGCCCTCAAATATAAGTTCAATGTGAATAATGAGTATCCAGACTTGTGTTCTCGATGCGAGAGCAGCTTTGGAGTTTGCGGCTTCACGGGATCGTACAACTCCTTTATCTGTAACTGTCCTAATGGAGTCAACACGCCAACGGATTGTTTCTTCAAGGCGTCGTACAATAATGGTTTGAAGCTTCTTCCATGGAAGAACTACTGTACGTATTGTTCCATAGTTTTTTTTTTCTTTTTTGGATCCGTACTTTTGGACCAATCTCGAGTTAAATTGGCCTTGTTGCAGGGGCTTTGTTGAAATATTTTTTGGCATGGCCAGTGGTTTGGTTCTTGTTTTAGCTTATGCATGGGAGACCATTAATCCAGGAACTGTAACGCTGATCAGATCTCTCAAAGCTGGTACGTAAAGGAAGATCAAAAAGGGTTATTTTCTACTTCTTCACTTAAAAATAGAGCCAATTAACTCCGGCATCTCCCGGTGGCAGAGAAGTGTGCACATTACAGCAAACAGTAATTCCACCTGATGTTTTACATGTTCTGCGGTATTTAATGTATAAATTTTCATTTTATCTCGACGAAGCATGTAACGTACGTATATATTTTCCTGCAATAATAACATTAAGGGCGTTTGGAACTTGGAAGGTACAAAGATTAATTTAATTTAGTCTAATTTTAAGCTGAATCTAACATTCAAATATCTGACTTCTAAATCACTAACATTACTTAACTCAAAATCTCTTTACACATGGAACCACAACTTTTTCAATTCAACACATTTTCACATGCGGGACTCACAATATTTTTCAACTTCTCAAAATACATCTGAATTCATCTTAACATCTAAACATATATAAACTCATAAATCTTAGATGGACACCACAAAACTCACTCCACCATCTTAACTCACTATTTTTTATAAAAAAAAAAAAAACTCAATTTATCTTAATTCAACTCAACATCTAAATGGGGCCTAATTGTTTACAAAAATAATTAACAAAGCAATATTGTTAGTCATGATAGATTTTGGCATCAACCACACTTATTAACCAAGTAATGTACAAGTTCCAAATAGATAAGTTATACATGATCATTTTATAAAAAGTAGAATTCACCTAAAAAAAAGTATAAAGAAAAAATTCTTTTTTTTAATAGAATCTACTTTTTTATAAATGATTTTTATCTATTTAAAGTTTGTAGTACTTAACATTCTCAAAAATAAATTTGTGCTCCAGCTTTTAAAGTAGATGGAACTTTTTTAAGTCCAAAGGGGTCGATAAAGAAACAAGATTTTATGGAATAAGGTTCCTTCTTCTACGCACTATGTATCCTTAAAGAGAGAATCGCGCACTTTCATGAAAATGGTTCTCTCTAGGCCACTAGTGCTGCATTTCTAAGCTACAGAAAGTGATATATAGGGAGAGCTAGCTAACTTTGTACCTACCGTCATATTCTCATGAAACCATTAGCATCCAACTTTAGCTGGAGGCATACAGCTATATATATCTATATGTACTTTCCCTAATTGCATCTTTTAACACCTAGCTACCATCGATAATTGGAAGCAGCACCTGACTGAAGCAAGCTGAGAAAGCTATTTTGCTGAACTCATCACAGTACATGAAAAACAATGAGAGACACCGTTTGAATTGGCAAGAAAGGAAGGAAAAAAAAGAAAGAGAAAACCATGATCCACTAAATTTGAGAATGTCAACTTTTGAGGAGGTAATTTGGGCCTTGTAGTATGCCACGCCTTACAGATATATCCGAATTAAGTTTCTTGAAATTCTTATATATATATATATATATATATATCCGGATGCATAAAAGATTTACCTCAGAAATTGTATCTATTACCAAATAGATAGATTTATAGAATGATCAGGTGGTTTTATAATACAGAATATGAGATGCATAAAGTCATGCAGAGACAGAAAAGCAGTAGGTCTCATGGATTGGACAGGAGGAATAAGACTACTCTTTTTTTTGTTCTTTTTCTTTTTTTTAATCTAAGCAAGCTTGCATATATATTAATAAGGAAAATTACAAGAAAACTAAGGGGAATCTTTCCCACTATCAATATACAAAATACTATTAGGAATGCTATCTAAAGGAATGCTACCAAACTTAGAGTTTGTAGCGCCGCTCATTGTACCACTGAGTGTGCAAATCGATTTTGAGATCTATCAATTTTTTTTAAACTTCAATTTTTTTTAAACTTCAATCTTTGCAAGATCTCAATGAGCTTGCAATGTCTTCAGAGATCAAAGCGATTTGTCAAACTGCATCTTCTCCATTGATGGAAAAAATGATTAACTAGGAGTCCCCTACTAGAATGATAGATGGATAATTAAAGTGTTCCGCCATTTTGAGGGCCAGCTTTGCTGCGAGAGCTTATGCAATCACCGAAGTTGTGGTTGGATTTTCCTCAGTCCATATTTCAATAATCTCCACTTTTGAGTTCTTGCTTACTGTTGAGACTACAGAGGAGGAATTTCTGACAGCTACGTCAAAAGAGATACAGATTTGGTTTTGGAGTGGTTTCTGCCATCATTTCTCTACTGAGGCATTTTGCTTTTCTTGATATGAGAAGTTCAACTGTTGCGATGCTTTTTGAAGAGATAGGCTCGTATTGTTATGAACTAAGTCATTCCGAAGCCTCCAATTCATCTTGTGAATTGAGACCTAACTTCTATTTTGGATTTAAGATGAAAAGGAACCAATCATTCATAGAGTTTATAGTCAAGGATGAGAGATTTAGTGGCCACTTACTCTGACTCCACAGTATTCTTGAAATGGGGCATTCAATAAAGAGATGTAGAAGGGTTTCTTCATTTCCGTCACAAAGAGGACAATTTGTGGATGGGATGCAAGAGATGAAACTTTTTAATCTTTCTTTGGTTGGAAGAATATCCCAAAGGATTTTCCATAAAATGAGTTTGCGACGATCATGGCTTTTGAAATTCCATATCTTTTTTCAATAGATATTTGGGATGGCTATTCTGATAGTATTTGTCATGTTGGATATAAGATGATGGGCTGATTTAACAGAGAATCTCTCATCTTGAGTTTTTATCCAAATGAAACTGTCTGGTCTTTGTATTGTAGTGGGTAGAATGATTTTTTGAATTTCTAAGACACTGCTTTGTTGGAAAAAAGATTGTAATTTTTGAAGATCTCAAGAGCTATTTGTCGAATTTATCAGATCTGAAACCTTGAAGATAGGCGAAAGGTCAACTAGGGGTTCTAACGGAAGAGGTTTGAAATTTTCTAGAGTTGAAACTCAGGGATCAAGCCAAACTCTCACCAATGAACCATTTGGGATTTTGAAGCACAAACATTTTTCCAGCAGGGGTCTTATTTTCAAAACTCCTTTCCAGAGACTTGAGTCTGTGATCTTAGAAGCAACATTTGCGAAGGCATTTGATTTCAGATATTTCTTTGAGAGGAGCTTGTGCCATATGCCCATGTTTGGTTGACTCATTTCTCATCCTGTCTTTACTAATAAAGCAACATTCATGTTTTCCATTTGTCGTAATCCCAAGCCTCCATCTTTTTTTGGTTGGCAAATTGATTTCCATGATTTTAGACAGAACTTGTGTTTTTTATCTTTTGTGGTTCCCCACCAAAAACTTTTGAAGCTTGTGTTCAGAGACTTATAGATAGACTTTAGAAACATGTGCGTTGACATCTGATAAGTGAGGATGGTGCTTGCTACTATTCTGATAAGCATAGATCTACCCGCTTGAGATAGCACTTTAGATTTCTAGTCCTCTAGTCTTCTGTTTATTTTTCCCATCATCTCTCTGTAGTCCTTTTTTTTTTTTTGAACAACTGAGAGTGGTTTGAATCCCCAGATATCTTATTTTTTATGACGATTCTTTGTATGGCAAAATCTCCAAGATTTTCCTTCTTGCTGCAAAACTAGTATTTTGCGTGATGTAGATTGAAGATTTGTTCTAGTTGGTGCGTTGGCCTGACCAATTTTGATATTTTCCTAAGGCCTTTTTTATGGCCTTTGTCTATCTTTCTTTTGCTTTCCCAAAGATAATTAAATCATCTGCAAAGAGAATGTAAGAAATAGGTGGGCCATCTGTACTAATTTTTATACCTTCCAACCGCATGTTACTTTTCGATCGTGCCAAGAGCCTTGAGAGAACCTCCGTACAAGGGATGAAGAGGAAAGGTGAGATGGGATCACCTTGGTGAAGGCCTTTATGAGCTTTGAAAAACCCTTTTGGGGATCCATTAATGAGAATAAAGAAAGAGGCTGTAGTAATGCATTCCTTGATGAGCTTTATCCAAGTTGAGTTAAAACCTAATACTTTCATAATGGCAAAAAGAAAATTACATTCAATAAAATCGATGGCTTTTTCCATATCTAACTTTAGGGCCCCTGACCCTTTTTCCCCTAGTGCTTCTTTAGATGGTGGAACATCTCATGGGTAATTATTGAATTTTCTTTGATATTTCGACCTGGCACAAAGGCTGTTTGAAAAGGAGAGATGATGTTTGAGAGAGTTCTCTTTAAACGGTTTGCCAAAATCTTTATGATGATTTTGTAGATAACATTTGTCAGGCTAATTGTGCAGTAATGATGGGGGGAATTTGGGTTGGCAATTTTTGGAATGAGAATGATGTGGGTATGATTCATTTGTTTCAGAAGTTTTTCACTTCTGAAGAAATTTTGCACAACTGCAATCACCTCTCTCTTAATAATATGCTAGTAATGCTTATAAAAGACAGCGGTCATTCCGTCTGGACCTGAGGATTTGTGGTTTGGGATTTGCTTAAGAGCATCATAAATTTCAGTTTCCAAAGGCAAAGCAATTAGGGAATCATTTTCATCCATTGAAATATAATTTTCAAAAAGATTCTCAAGATTTTCTGGGAAAATTGGTTCCGTGGATGTGTCTATAGATTTAAAATATTCGATGAAATTTGATTCAATCACATCTTGATCCATTGTCCAAATACCTGGACTTTGCTTGACGGAGTCAATCTCATTCCTTCTTCGGCGTATAGTGGTTGATAGATGATAAAATTTTGTGTTCAAGTTTATTGTAGTGAGCCAATTTATTCTCGACTTTTGCCTCCAAATGATTTCTTCATGCTTTTGGTATTCTTAAAGATTGTGGAGAAGGATATTCTCTCTATGTAAATTACAAGGATTTGGCGTGGTGCATTGTAGCTGACTGAGCTCCATCTCTATTTGCTGGATATTTGACTGAATTCTCCCAAAGTGATTTTTTTTTTCCAAAGCTTGAGTGCTTTTTTTGTTTCCTTGATCTTGCTGCATGGGATAAAAGTTGGATTACCATTGAAAGGTTGGCTCCATGCATCTTGGATTATAACATTGCTTAGAGGTTCACGGGTCCAAAATTCCTCAAATTTAAAAGGGAAAGCATTTTTCCTTATCTTCATTGTATTGAGTAGAAGAGGCTTATGATCTGAGGTTGAAGATATTAAGTGCTTAATAGAGGCATCCGGTAAGAGCGTACTCCAGAGGGCATTAGCTATTCCACATCTAACCATTCTCGGATCATCGCATTCCCTTGTCGATTATTTGTCCAAGTAAAAGTTGGTTCCAAGAAGCCTATATCGATTAAGTCATGAGAGTCCATTAAGCTTTTTAATCCACCTATAGAAGAAGATGTGACTGGCCTACCCCCCACTTTATTTGTTTGACTAAGTAGATCATTGAAGTCTCTGATGCAAAGCCAAGGGCTTGGAAAGATTGGTTAGTTGATTCCAAATGTGACCAAAAATTTGTCTTATGTTTCCATTGAGTTAAGGCATAAACAAAAGTAGACAACTAAGGATGATTAAGAGGATCGGAGTAAACCAAGAGAGAAATAGCATTTGCATTAACATGCACCGGTTCGATATCCACCCTTGGTCGCCATAATAACAAAATGCCTCAATTTTTTCCCAAGGCGGGAGCATTTACAAAAAGGTGGAAACCTAGTCTATTTACAATAGTAGAGGTGTTTTTACTAGACACCATAGTTTCTGACAAAAATATAATATCTGGACTATATTTAGATATATAGGCCCTTATATTTCTGATTGCTTTTGGGCTGGCTAAATCCCTGCAATTCCATATCAGTGTTTTCATGGAAGATTTGGAGGCATGGTTGAGCCCGCCTCATCAACTTTTTTTGTTTCCCCAGTTGAAGATGTCTTTTGTGTGAACCTACTGTAAGGTTTTGTTCTTGCTGTTCCCTTGGATTTTCTTTCTTTCCCAGTGATTTTTTTATTGATTGATAATAGCTTGAGTGCTGCCTTTTTTTTTTCATTGCCTCTTTCAGATTTATTGCCAATTGCCTCTGATATTTTTTGAGTTTTATGTTTCGAGAGATGAATGTCTTCGATCTCTGGAGGCATCCTTTTTGACAAAGCTTCAGTTTCTGAAATTGGAACCAAGGCAACTGAACTCTTTGCTGGCCTTTGCGGTTATGAGGATGGTATATATCCTTCTGAATAATATGCCTCATACCTGATGGTTGGCCCAACTGTCTTTTTTAAAGAAAATCCTGGTGGGGGATTCGAGCATTGGCTATCCAGAGCAAGTTGAACTAGCTTATATGTGATTGTGGGTGTGAAATTTATGGCCTTCAGTTTTTGTTACGTGGGATCAAGAGCATTAAAAGGTGGGCCAGACTTCCATTTGTTTTCCCGTTGCTGGTGGACTAGAGGCTGACTAACTTCAAAGTTTGGGCTTGTTAAACTGTGGGGCGTTTGTTCTATAAACTGCGTTGCTTTAGTCCGCATTCCCCTTAGGCTTTGGAGAGGACTTTGGAGAGGGGGCCCATATGGTTTGATCAACATTGACTTAATACTTGAAGCAGCTTCTTGCAGCTGCGTCCAATGAGAAGGCCAGGTTTCTAAGTTTAAAACCGAGTAGGATAGGATATTCTGCATAGCCGTATCTTTCTTTTTGCTGAATAGATCTCGATTTTCCCTCTAATGTGAGATTAGACCTCCTTGAGTGACTGATTGAAGGGGTTTTGGTGGAGAGAATTTATTACTCATATTGAATGGTTCATCTTCGGTTGTAGGTGGAGCATTAAACTCTAGAAGGTTACTGTATTCTACAATAGTTGAGGTCATCTCAGCCTTTGGATCAACCAACTCTTTCCTTCCTGAAGCTCTGCCTATCACGACTGAGTTGGTGATCGGAGAAGACGGTGTGAAACCCAGCTGTTCCAGCTTGTTGCCTTAGTCGATCCAATATGGTAAGTGTCTTTCAACCTTTCTTGTTTCAGCTTTTTCATCCACACAAATAATAAACCTATTTTCGGGTGGATTAAAACTAGATATGAGTTCTTGAGGAAACCTAACCTTAATCGGCTGTTTCTTATTGTTCTTTGCTTCCAAGAAAATGGAGTCATCCTCTTGGGTTGAATGCCAATGAATTCCCCATCCATCCCTTGAGAGAAGGCTTCCTATACCAGAAAAAATGTCTTCCTAGGGGATAGCAGTCCCTTTCCCCTTATCCAATAAAGGAGGAGCACTGGTTCCTCTAAACGTAGAGGTTAGAGCAGTGGCCGAAATGTCTAAAAACATGTTTCCTTCAGTCTCTGTTTTATGAAGAGAACTGTCAAAACCGTTCTCCTCTATGAATTTGACCAAAGCTAGCTTAGAGATATTAGAATTACTACTATGTGTTTGAATCGGTTTGAACATTGGTGAGTCTGCATGCAAATAGGGTCCAAAGGGTAGGTGATCCGAGATAATACTTAGAAAGGTGCAGAAAATATGAGAATTTCTGATTCTATCGTAAGCGTAGCAGAAGTCTGAAAGGCATTCATATTTAAACGAAACCCATGATACACTAGATTCTCTATGTTCTCATATTCCTTGTTTCACAGGCTTGTTGATGTCTAGCTCCACCTTGATCCGGATAAATTTCTTGCTAGCCAACCCAAACAAAGGGTCCACATCCATGCCAAGGTAATTACCAAGAGCCCTCCCTATTTTTTAGGCCAAATTTTCCATCATATGTTTTCTAATCAGACCCATGTATTTGGACGTAGAAAGTGGATGTGCAGAGACTAATATCTTGCCATGATGAACCTACTGGGCAGCTCTTGAGAATAAGAATATGCCCTTTAAAATTCCATGTAATCTAGTTTATAATTATTTGTATATCACTTGCCTTTTGAAACATAAAAAGAAATAGGTTAACATGTAAATCTTCTATGTGTAACTTACTGATAAAGTTCCAAGCTGCCCTAAAGGAGGCATGAAGTGCAGTCTTATTAAGAGGTCGAGTAGCAATGATTCTTCCAATGAGTGATAAGTCTTCATTTTCATTTGCAGGTTCTTGTTCTGGAGAAAAGCATAAGTCCTCCCATGAAAGTGTTTCAGTTTGGTTGATCAGGATTTCCATATCCATTGGGGAAATTGTTAGAAGAATGAAGAGTTGGGAAGAGTGGGAGGTTGGAGTGATGTGGGAAAGAAATAAGTTTGTGGGAGGGTTGAACTCATCTGACCATCAGAGAGCTGGCTATCTCAGGAGTTTGATTTTTTTTCAAGTATATGTTGGCTGATAGTGTAGTCGGCATAAAACTGTACTTAAAAGATAATATAAGGCATAAATCTCTACTTTAAGATAATGAGAAATAAGTCTTTCACAACACAACTCTATTTAATCAATATATAATTTGTTATTTTTATTATTTTATTTAAAAATTTGTTATTTTTATTATTTTATTTAAACACACATATTTAAATATTAATATAGAAAAATAAAATGACAAATCACGTGTTAATTCATTAGATACAAACGTGTGGTGAAAGACTTTTATATAGAATTTTTCTTAAATAATATATGAATATATCACTTTTCACTTACCTAACTATTTAAAATAAAGGATAATATCAGGTGATATTAATTAAAGCAAGAGTTTTGAGTTTCAATCTAACTCTACTGTCCACACTATGTATAAAATAAGGACAATGCTAGGGATTCCATGGGGGATCCCGTTCACTTGTCCCGCTTTATATTTTTTTTTTAATTTTTTTTACAAAAAGATTAAGAAAATTATATTTAATTATATTGTGAATTTTATTCATTTTTTTAAAATATTTAAAAGTGTTAAAAAAATGATTTGAAAAAAACAAAAAAAAAACTTTTAAATATTTTTTTCAAATCATTTTTTTAACACTTTTAAATATTTTGAAAAAATGAATAAAATTCACAATATAATTAAACATAATTTTCTTAATCTTTCTGTAAAAAAAATTTCAAAAAAAAAAAGAGGCAGCGGGACAAGGTAACGCGATCCCCCAGCGAGATCCCTAACATTTTCCATAAAATAATTAGGTCTTTATTTTTAAATTGAATTTTTAACTCAAGTCATAATTCATTAGAGTCGTGCTAGCCTGATGGATCCCGATAATCCAATTTTTATTTTTATTTTTTATAAACCCTTAAATATTTTTCATAAAAATTCATAATATTATTAAAAAAATATTTCTTTAATCATTAAATTAAAAAAAACAAATTTCGGAAGAATTCATTGGACCCTACTCGACTCTAGCTTTGTCCAAGTCATTAATACAACATCAGCCGTGCTAACTCTGGCGTGTAAAAATAAATTAAAAAATCTAGAAAACAATTAAATAACAAAAATGAATTATATTATAAAGTTTATATAACTAAACAACAATCAGTATTTACTCCTAAATTGACGCCAAAATCTGGACTGTCAAATCATGACTCTTAAGAAGGGCTCTTGTGACTCGGGTTTGGGCCACCGCGAGGTGAAAAACTATCTCGAGGTGGCTTGGGTGGCAGCTCTACGCTATGCTGATAAGAGAGTTTGAGTTGAGTAAAATATTTATTTTATTATTATAATTTTTTAAAATATCATATAAAATTTCATATAAAATTTAAT
This sequence comes from Carya cathayensis, assembly GCA_011037825.1. Taxonomy (NCBI): domain Eukaryota; kingdom Viridiplantae; phylum Streptophyta; class Magnoliopsida; order Fagales; family Juglandaceae; genus Carya; species Carya cathayensis. The sequence goes on along the minus strand of QGSO01000245.1, from coordinate 1,051,394 downwards.
TTTTTCACATTTTTATTTAATTTTTTAAAATTTTAAAATAATAATAATATTAAAAAATAATAATATAATAATATTTTATTCAACTTTTATCTAAAACTATCTCATCTCATCTCACTATCCAAACAACCTTTTAAGAGTCATGTTTTGACTTGGAGTGGTAATATGTGACACGATTTATGAACTTATTACAAACACCACACAAAATTAATGGGTTTGGATTTGATGTTGGATTTGATGTTAACATGTTTTGGTCAAAATGATTTGACCCGTTAAGACACGATTTGTAAATGGGTCATTCTGCTTAACACAAAATCAATCCGTTTTGACCCGTTTATAATTTATTTCAAAATTTAAATTTTACTATTATTAAGTTGTAATATTGATATTTCTCAGTACGATTACGTTTACATTTATTTATTTGTTAGGATTGTAATTTTAGACCTATATTCATATTAGTTATTTTATAGTTTGTAATATTAGTTTTATTATATTTTAAAATTTGAAAAATATTTATATATATTTTTTAAGATATTGTGGCTATTAATAAATATAAATTTTAACTTTTATAAAAAAATTATGTTAATTAAGTCAAATGAGTTATGTATTTTAGTTCAACCCATTTACATTAAACAAATAGATCTAAATAGGTTGAGTTAAAGTTTGAAAGTTTCACATGCTTAGATTAATGAGTCGAATATGGGTTGACCTATATAGTCGAATGTTCATGACTTGACATGGAACACAATTTAAAAACACAATTTGCCACCCCTAGCTTTGATAACCAAGATTTTAGCATACTAAAGAGTGATTGTTGTTTGCTTATATAAATTTTAGAATCAGAATCCTTTTACTCATCATCCTTATACAACATATTATAAAGAATTCTTCTACTCATCATCTATATATTATATACTTGATAAAAAAAATTATATATAATATAAGAATGACGAGTAAAATTTTTCAAATCCCCATCCACGACATAAATTGGTCAGTGAAAAAATGGAGTCATTGCACGTCATAACTTGTCAAATGAAACGTCAATATTACATTTACAAGTAACTGATGAAAATCTGGTACTAATTTGATCATTCTACATATTAGAGGAAGCAACTTCTTTTTCTCTAGTACAGTCCAGCTTGCAGAAGGATAAAAATGGTGAGACAAAAGGATCGAGCAAAAGGTGAAATAATGAACGAAGTTGGGAAAGAAGCATGAGTTGGGAAAGAAGCATGAGTTTTCGCTTCATTCCCCTTCTATGATTTACGCTCTAGTTACAAAACTACTAAATGCTTTTATGCGTTTCCAGTATAGTTCACAGGTAGCAACTTTATTTCTATTAGTATCGTCAAGCCTTTAAGAAAAATGAAAATGGGAGATGAAAAAGATGGAGAAAAGGTGAAATAATGAATGAATTTGGAAGGAGCTTGAATTTCCCCTTAATATATAACCCGGGCTTGCGTATTTACAGAGGTAGTATATACTATGGCTGCAAAATTTGTATGGCTATCCGTCATTGTTATCTCATATTGCAGAACTTGGGTTTTCGTTGAGATCGCAATTTGTCCCACAAGCATGTCATTTGTCTTGGAGATTGGTAATGTGCTGTGTAATAATCTTCAATACACCCAAACTGGCAGAACTTCAAGCTGTGCACATACTGCACTGGTCTTGAATTGTTGAACTGCTCCACCCACATTCCCACGCTCACATCTTCCATCTTGAACAACTGCAAACATGTGGACATCCATCTAATTAATCTTCTTTTATCAGAGTCATCCATCTATTAATCATCAAAAGCCATTACTCACATACTCTTAATTTTTGCTTTTCAAACTCTGATATAATGAACTGCGAAATGTCGGATGATAAAATGTAACCCGGACCATTTGCATATGGAGGATAATCTTCCTCTGGCCATTCCTGGAACACCCAAGAAAAGGGAACTATTTTGTGAGAAATGAAAAACATATCAGACCCCCAAAATGGATAATCCACATTGTCAAAAGAGCAATTATGAATCAAGTTGGTAAAGAAGTCCCAACACTTTCTGGAATTTCAGCTCAGCCAAAAAGAATATGACTATGGAGTTGGTCATGGTCATTTTAAGACCCAAACATCAAACTTGAGAAAGGAATTATTAATGCTATCGCTTCCTCTGTTCACAGCAGATGCAATGCCTTTGGGTGATGAAAATCATTTAAACACCAACTCTAGGTGAGACAATCCCACATTTAGCTATGAACTAGAGAATTCCTATTGATTGCTTAACCAATAAATAAAACATGCTAGCAAGATAATCATACAATGGAATGATTGCGTGTCTAATACCTATAAACAAGAAATAGATACTACACCCTAGGTTGCACGAAATAAACCATCATTAAATCTCTGGAAGATAGCTATATTCCAATATAGAACATTGACAACCTAATATGCTGAAAAGCAACTGAAATTTGAAACCAGACATAATTAGGCATGGCATAACACCACCTTCATCGCATTGCCTAAACATGAACACCAATGCTAACTACGATGTGTTGAAAAGGAAAATTAGAAGTTAAAAACCAAGAAGCATTGCCTATTTTGAGTCAAAACAAAAACTGTTATAGTGGTAGTGGTACGTTAAGCAACCAAAGGAAAAGAGCGAATGATCCATCAGGGTTAGAGAAGCAAGGGAGAAGGGAAGCAGGGGGTGGAACCAAGAATTTCATTTTGAGGGGGCAAAACTACAAAATCTTTTTTTTTGGGGGGGGGGGGGGGGGGGGG